>WUAM01000299.1:7543186-7587360 GCA_024336885.1 Actenoides hombroni
GTCACCTTCTCTGGAGAGATTCCAAACCCTCCTGGACACTGGGATCCTGGGCCCCCTGCTCTGTGTGACCCTGCTGGAGCAGGGGGGTTGGACCAGGTGATCTCCAGAGGTCCTTTTTAACACCCACCATGCTAGGATTCTGTGAAAGATGGATGGCCAATGGACAGCAATTCCAGCCCTTCAAACATGAAGGATCAGAGCTTGTTAATCATGAATCACAACATGGCAAATAAAATCAGAGTGTGTTGCAGAGTAAGTGCTTTAGCACTCGGATATTTTAGGGAAAAAGAAAACAAAAGAGAGGATGCTACCAGAAAAAGTAGGTACAATTAACAGGGTAAAGCCACTGAGATCTGCCAAATGGCTACTGAAAGGTTTCAGGTTACTGGGAGGAGGTGTCACTGCAGACACTGTTTTGAAAGAAACAAGCATCATTTGGGCTACCACAGCTGTATTTTTCCAGTATTGTCACTTCCTTACACCTTCCAATGCTACGGCTTTGTGGGATTATCTCTGAAAGCAAACGAGGTGTTATTAATTCAATAAAGCACCTTGTCTGTGTACACAGTGTGTTTTCTGTGGTCGGATCCACCTAAACCGTGAGCTACTCAGCAAGCACCAGCCCTCCTTCCTGATGTGGATCCACATCAAGGACATTATAAGCTCCACTGCAGGTGCATATTTATTTCAGAAACTATCTTCTAACATCGGCCAACAAGCTTGAAAACAAGTCTCTCCTGCAAAACCCTAATTATTTTTCATCTACTGTGTGTCACGTGAGGAGAAAGCTGGACGTAGAAAATCTGTGGCGCTTAAATGTGATTGGAATTAATGCTCCAAGTCCATCTTAATCTTCTGTAATCTGAATGACTCCTGCCATCTTGCCAGGCAACATTGGCTGGGCAACCAGGCGTGTCTGCTGTGACTATCAAATTCATGTTACGCTTTTACCTTCCAACTCCAGGCTTTGGATTGGTGATTAATGAGCAGGTGGCTGAGAAAAGAGCACATCAGCCAAAGACATCAAACTTAAAAGCCTCAAGAGACTAATGAAAGTCTTCATTTACAGATAGGAAGAGTTAAGGCATCAACATAAACTACTGGGCTGTGAGTTTATAAAGCAGAAGAGCCACAAGTTTAAGAGTTTTCCCATCCCCTAGACTCCTACTTCAACCCACTGTTGATCACAGTCCCTTTGTGCCCTGAAGATGATTTTTTTTTTTTACCTGGACCACTTGCTGGACAAGGTGTAAGAAACACAGAGGCTGTCACTGGGTGCACCCTTGAGGGGGCTACATGGGCAGCAGGGCAGAAAATAACCTGCTAACTGGTACCAAGACTGTCATCCTGGATGAGAAGAGAGCTGAGAATGGAACCTCTTACACAGCTGCTGAAGTTCATTACTGCTGGGGCTTGGGGTTTTTAACACAACTCCTGTGATGCTTTGTTGTGTCAACTTGATTAATTTTTACCATTTGATCACATAAAAGGAGAAAACAATTCAGAAAATGCTATGGTTATATATCCTCAGCCACCCAAACCAGATAAAGTAAAGCGTGACTGAATTGGGCCTTGTTTTGCCTGGTGCATCTGCAGCCTCTCAGCATTGTTCCAGCCTAAGCTGTGCTGTTCTCCCTCAAGGGAATTTTAGCCACTGGAACACCCCCTTTCCTGCCTCTCGACTCCAAAAATGTGGAGCAGGAGTCTGCACAGTGCCATCCTCCTAACCAAACACTCTGCCAACAGCCCATCTAGGGAGGAGTAAGGTTCTTGAGAGTCTCATTGTGAGGGTGGTAAGACAGTGAAACACGTTGCCCAGAGAAGCAGTAGATGTGCCATCCCTGGAAGTGCTCAAGGTCAGGTTGGACAGGGTTTTGAGCAACCTCCTCTAGTGGAAGGTGTCCCTGAGAAGGAATTAGATAATCTTTAAGGTCCCTTCAAATCCAAACCACTCTGTGATTCTATGAAAGCTGTTTTTTGTCTGAATTTTTAACATACAAGTAATTTAAGAACGCCTGAAGCTTCTACTTACCAGTTTGATCGCTACATATTCATTAGTGTAGAGATTTTTACCTGCGAAGGAAGAAGAAAAAACATCTTTAAGTTACACATTCAACACTTGCAGCTGCAGACACAATGCACAAGAGTGTCCCCGATGGCAAAGAGCTGCCTTTTCTCAGCTCCCCTGCCTTTAACAAAGTGTAAGCCTCAAAATAATACGTGGCAGCAGTTGACCAGGGCAGGCAAACACTATTTCCACCCAGCATCAGGTAATTGTGTTTTATGGTAGCATTGTGTTTGATGTGAGCATTTGAGGAGGTATCCTGGACACATAAGGTTTCATTATCTGCATCATGCCAAAAAAGTCTGGGGGAGTAAAAAAATGAGGAATCAGAGATTCATTTCTTTCAGAAGTCTCTTGAAGTTGCTGGTCAGGGAACAGTTTTATCCTGTGATCTACAGGGAGGGTCACTAAACCCAGAACACAGAGAAATGTCTAGTCTGATAGCAGGGGATGAGGGTAACCAGGCCAGCAGCCGGGACGCTGACTCCACAACTCCCAGTCAGAGCTGGTAGCTGTGTGTGCCACAGCTGGAGATGAATTGTTCCTCCAGGAACCTGTCTGGTGCTTGAATTGAGCCTATGGCCTCCTCAGCAATCCAGGGCAGAGACACCCAGCTACACATGTCAAGGAGCATCTCTCTGTGTGTTCTGAAGCTGCCAGTTAACATATCACTCCATGTCCTCCAGTTCCTCTGCTGGGCAATTGGAGCAATCACTCCCCCTTCACCACCTTGCTCTCGACTGACAGCAAACCGTCCTGGAAGAGAGGGAAGGATGCTCAGGCCATCCTCATACCTGATCTGCCCCATCATCCTGACATCTCTGCCACCTTTCTGGCCTCCTTCAGTTTCTCTGGGTCCTTTGAGGGTGGCATCCACCGCACAAAGCTCCCCAGGGTTTTATCCAGGGAAGTGATGATGTTTTCCTCTTATCTCTGCAAGCGCCGTGACCGTAGCTCCAGAATTCAGTAGCAACCTACACTGGAAGCACTTCTTTGTAGTGTCAGCTTTGCCTGGCTCTACCACACATTCGTTTTCCAATTCCTGTGATGGATATTGATGCTTAGAACAGAACAGTGACTGAGGATGTCCAGGATGGGGAAGGACATACTTCAGAGCATGACACCATTAAAAACATGCTGCAGCCTCCTTTGTATATGCAACAGTACTGGAAGACTTCAGTTAAAGATTAATTAATAATAAAAATAAAATTAAAGGCACTATGAAGATAAATGAAGACAAATGGTCATCTTTAAATCCAGAAATATCAGGGAAAATTTATTTTACTTCATATTTTCTGCATTTAATTTCTTTTGCTACCTTTCCCACTAGAGTGCTCAGCATAGTTCTGGATGCCAAATTCCAGCTGGGGCAATCCCAGTCCAGGTCCCACAGGATTCACTTTAAGAATCCATCAGGAAATAAAAGAAAAAAAAAAAAAATTAAATTATGGAAAGCTTCAACCTGTTCTGGTAACTGGCAATATTGCTTAAGCCAGTGCAGGCATTTAAATGTGAGGTTAAATAGTGTTCGAGGAAGTGTCTTCTGCAAGCAGAAGTGTAAGGTGAGCTCCAGTGTTAACCCTTGGAATGCAGGCTTGTCTAAATCTATTTCTTTAGATCTTTCAATAAAATCTGCTATGTCCAGGCTGGAAATGGAGGGTAGAAAGGTGGTTTTTACAGTCGCATCATCTGAGGGTAGTGAGACATTGGAATAATTGCCCAGGGAGGCCCCCACAATGGATATGTTCAAGATCAGCTTGGACGGGGCTTTGAGCAATCTGGTCTAGTTGAAGATGTCCCTGCTAGATGTCCATCCAAGGAGGGATGACCCACAGACCTTCTAGTAACACTTGTGCTCCTCTGTCAGCGTAGGGTGAGGATACTGGGGAAACTGGGCTCTTCCAGACTCATTTCAAGGCAGCCATGGACATTGCCAACACCCTCCACATATTCATAATTCAGCCTACTATGGTCTAGTTCATAAGGCCAAGGACTAGTTAGGAGATAATTTTGGCAATGAAATTCCTCAAACAACTGGGATTAACAAAACACAAGCTTGAGATGTTGGGCCAGCACTCAAAGGCAAATGAAGTAATTAATCCTCCAGTTCATTCCCTTCAGAGCATGTGCTGCAGGGAAACTCTGCACGTAACGGGGTGTAAACGGGTCCAGCTTCTGAACTTCAAACCCTTCCTAAAGCTGCAGCACAAGGTACTTTAGATGTATTCCCCCAAATCTCTGAAGTCTACCCCTTGGTTCTGCTATTGTGCTGTCCAAGGTGTCACAGTGTCTTCCTCCTCCTCCACCAAGGCAGGACTGGTATTAAAACGGAAGAGTCAAGGTAAGTGCTGCTCACAGGAGAGAGAGAACCTGCACAGCAAAACAAGCCACGAATAGAAGCTGCATCTTATCTCAGTAAGACAAAAGAGCCATAACACAGCTGAAGCGACGGAACTGTGCTAACAGCCTTTCAAGTTCAGGCAAAGAGTTTGACAGAGCAGTGATTAAGTTCAGGCCTCACTTTTGGGCAGATCCGCTGACAATTATGAAATAAATATTCTAAATGAGAAGTGATGCATTAAGTCACTGGTGTTCACGTGGGAAACCCAACCAGGCAGATTTCTCAAGCCCTGGCAGAAAGACATGTTGAACATATGGACAGCTTGCAGACCAGGAAGCGGAGCCCAGACTGATCAACTGTTCCCACAGGTCAAAGAGCCACGAGTACAAGCTTCTCACTGACACGAATCAAAAATGCTTCGACCCTTGTCGCTACATGGACAAGGCTCTGATGGCAAATCACAGCTGGCTAACGGGGAAAGTACCCAACTAGTCGTCCCGAAGACCAAGCAGAGCTCACCCCAGACACCACGGCACCTACACAGACAGCAGCTCTTGAAGGCTGCTGAGACATGAGCTCACAGCAATGTTGTAGCACCAGATTTGCTGTCCCTCCTCAAGTACGTGTAGATCCTACTTGGGATCTACTCTTCCCACATCCTGCGTTAGTCTAGTCCAATCTTCCCATGATGATTTTGTTATTTGGGAAGCAGATGTTATTACATCTATCTTTATTTATTGTTTCACTTGTTTTAAAACAGACCTCCTGGCTTCGAACTGCAGCCTGGGAATCAGCTGAGTTGGTCTTGCCTTTGAGTGGCACCCTCCCAGCTCTGACTCGGCAACATACGAATGAGCAATGTCTCTTCTATTTTGCGGCTCACCCCTGAGCTGTGCTGAATCTTCATGAGACCTCCATGCAAACCAGTGATACCTGACTTCTGGACACCATACAATGTCTTTGGGTAGCACCTGAGAAGAAAAAAACTTCTCCAAATATGGTACAGTAGCTTATCAAGGGAGGATACAAGCAATATACAGAATTTGGCCCTCATAATATTTTGGTTTCCCCTCCAAGCTGGGAGAAAAGTTGCATTAAGAGTCATTTTTAAATGATAACTGAAGACACTGTTTTGAAAATGCCAGATGTTTGCATCACACCAAAAGGACTTGGGCTCTGCTTTATGGTCTATCCAGAACTTAAGGCTTATTTAGAAAACCCTCCAACCTACCAGAACTGGAATCATTTGACATTAGTACCTCTTTAATTGCTTTACTAAATCAGCATAGCAAACACTGGGAAAAATGAAACATTAGAAGAGACTTATTTATTCCTCGTGTGGCTCATAGTTCAGGATTTTGGGTATATAGAAGAAATAACTCTGTGAGCTGATATAAGGAGATGGTTTATAGGCTCAGCCGGCGATATCTTCTCCCCAGTGAAGTTTACAGCTGTAGTTTGTCACAGCACTAGATTTAAGAGGTTAAATACCATTTTTCCTGAGCAGTGAGCAACTACTGACATCACAAAATTTACAGGTCAGCAAGGTTGTTTCTCAGGTTGGCTGACGTAATGCTGGTAGTCCTATCAGCTCAGGGTGGAGATGCAGGACCTCATAACAGCAGGAGTCACACTATAAAACTTCAGGCTGGCAAGGTAGCAGGAGAATTGACTTGGCAGATAACCAGAAGCTGCACAACAGGGCTTGGCAGTGCACAAAATGCAACAGAGTCAGAGAAGTGTTTAAGGTTGGAAGAGACCTTTCAGATCATCAAGTCCAACCATTAACCCAGCACTGCCAGGGCACCACTAAACCATGGCCCTCAGCAACATGTCTTCATGCCTTGGAAAACCCTCCAGGGATGAGGACTCCACCAATGACCTGGGCAGCCTGGGCCAGGCCTTGACAACCCTTGCAGGGAAGGAGTTGTTCCTAAGATCCAACCTAAACCTCCCCTGCTGCAACTTGAGGCCATCTCCTCTTGTTCTGTCACTTGTTCCTTGGGAGAAGGGACAGACTGCACCTGGCTCCAACCTCCTGTCAGAGGAGAGCGAGGAGGTCTCCCCTGAGCCTCCTTTTCTCCAGGCTGAGCAACCCCAGGTCCCTCAGCTGCTCCTCACCAGACTTGTGCTCTAGACCCTTCCCCAACTTTGTTGCCCTTCTCCGGACATAGAATCATTTAGGTTAGAAAAGACCTTTAAGCTCATCGAGTCCAACCATTAACCCAACACTGACAGGTCACCACTAAATCATGTCCCTAAGCATTGCAGACTTCTGCTCTGCACCTCAGCATTTGGTCTGTGGGTCTTTTTATGGCCTTAAACTGGCCTATCGGGAAAATGGGGAAAGACTTTTCAGCAAGGAGTGTTGTGACAGGACAAGGGGTGATGTTTTGAAACTGAAAGAGGGAGATTGTTGATGCTGATGGTGGTGAGACCCTGGCCCAGGTTGCCCAGAGAGGTGGCCAATTCCCCATCTCTGGAAACATTCCAGGTCAGGTTAACTGGGGCTCTGAGCAACCTGCCCTAGTTGCAGATGTCCCTGGTTCCTGCAGGGGGGTTGGACTAGATAACCTTGAAATAGTCCATTCCAACCCAAACCATTCCATGATTCTGTGACCTTTCCTCGTGGGCTGTCTATGCTTCATCATGGCAAAGGAAAAACACTGGCTCTGTCCAGGCTAACAGCTCCTTGTGTTAACCAGAAGCACTGCTTGGGTGCTTGAACAGCTCTACAAGTTATTAGGAAGAAAAGTTGAGAAGAAAATACTTGAAATCTTGACAAGAAGGGGGTGGGGGGAATTATCTGCTGGTTAAATGGTCTCTGGAGTCCAGCACTGGCAAGGAAACCTGCCCCTAACCATCTGAAAAGCTGCGTGGGTTTTTTACACTTAACTAATAGCTGGAGGAGTGAAAGGAAATATATCTGTAGAGCTGTTCCTGCGGAAAATGATTGTTCTTCTGTATAAAACATAAGAGAGTCAGGCCGGCTGGTGATGAATATTCAGCTGGGGGGGATGCAGAGCTCCCGGGGTTGCATCCACCCCAGGATCTGCGTTCCACCGAGAGTCTTTGAGAATTTATTACTCGTTTTAATCACTGCGAGAGGATGAATTGGCAGTACTATTGCTGGGTGGGCACAGCCCATAGATTTTATTTACATATCCTCGTGACAGAATAACAAGGAGTTTTCATATGTATTTTTAATTTATTTTGATTTCCTTTAACAGGGAAAAAAAAAAAAAAAAAAAAAAAAAAGTGATTTTTTTGTGTGCTTTCCCCGCACCAGACTACACTCGGCTGGTGTTTAGGAATAGTTTTCACGTCGCTAAACAATCTGGGGAAATTGGAATTGGGGCTAAAAGGAGGGAGCAGCCCTCAAAACCGGTGTCTTCAATACGCAACTGGACAGGAAGCAACCCCCAGGACTGATCTCAGCTCTTCCAAGTCTTCCTTCGCCATTCAGCTCCTCTTTCCCTTGGTGTACTGAGCCCAGTCAGATCCATCCACTGGTCTCTCCTGTCTCTACCTTTGGCTGCCAGAGGATTTTTAAGTAATATTTCAGCCAGGATGAGTTTGGCGTTGCCCTTTCCCGCAGCTACCTTCTGACATGCACTGGTGTGAGGACCTCCTGAACTAGAGCTCGTGTCCCCTCCGTTGTGCCAAATCAACTTTGATATACCTTTTAAAGGTCTGTCTTCTCCAGCTGACCACAAGTTTCATCATCCTACTTTCCTTTAACCTTCTAAATCCCTTTTCCTGTAAGGTGAAAGCCACCGTCCCCTCCACATCTCCTGGTGTTCTGCAAAGCTTTGGTTGTGCTGCTTCACCAGGAGAACCGAAAATCAGTGGTCAGCGGGTGAGGACAATGACAGCATTTCACACTGCAAAACAGGAATGGGCGTTGCTTACCCAGATGCTGGTTTCCTCACCACCAACGCCAAGGGCTGAAGTCAAATGCAAACAAGGTCAAAATAACCCCAGCAGAAATGTCTGGCAGGAGTGAGACCTGGGTCGCATGTGCTGCTCCAGCTTCCCGTGGTATTAGGAGAACAGAGTGGAGATGGGGGAAGCTGGGTGCAGGAGAATGGAGGACAGAATGGAATATAAAGGACTGGAAGCTTGTGTTTCACGTAGAGTCCAAGATTCTCCTGTGAGGTCAGGCTGAGAGAGTTGGGCTTGTTCAGCCTGGAGAAGGGAAGGCTCCAGGGAGACCTTCTTGTGGCCTTCCAGTACTTCAATGGGCCTGTCAGAAAGGTGGGAACAGACTTTTTAGCAGAGCCTGTTGTGACAGGACAAGGGGTGATGGTTTTAAACTAAAAGGGGAAGATTCAGACCAGAGAGAAGGAAGAAATTGTCAATGCTGAGGGAGGTGAGACCCTGACCCAGGTTGCCCAGAGAGGTGGTCAATGCCCCATCCCTGGAAACATTCCAGGTGAGGTTGGCTGGGGCTCTGAGCAACCTGCTCTAGTTGCAGATCTCCTTGCTTACTGCAGGGTGGTTGGACTAGCTGATCTTTAAAGGTCCTTTCCAACTGAAACCATTCTATGATGCTATGATTTTCAGTTTTCTTCAAGTGAATCCAAAAGGCAAACAGGAAAAAAAACCCAAAAAAAGTATTTTCAAAACCATCATCTGACTACTAAGCATGTCTTGTGTTAACATGTGGTCTGAACTCATACCAGCAGCTCCTCAGTTTGACTTCATGGAAAGCCAGAAGCTGTTTCTTCTGGATATTTTTGGGGGTAAGGAAAGACAGAAAATATTTACAATTATTATTAACAGAATTTCAAAATTCAGTTTTAACAAAAAAGTGTAAATAATCTTGTGGAATAAAGCATATTTTTGAAAACCTTCTGGAGAAATTTGGGTGAAATAACATTCAGGAGTTGTCAGAAATATCAGTGCTTTTTTTGACTGGTGGCACTGAATTTGAGACACATGGGCTAGTGTTCCTTTAATTAATGTATGGTGCAGAGATACTATCTGCAGGTCATTACCGAGATTATTTCATGGGCTTTATTGCAAGTTTTGGCATGCTAGAAGCTTTGGGTAAGGAAGCAATGACCTTGTGGCTAATGGCAACTCCTACTTCTGTCACAGACCAAGTCAAATATGCCTCTTAGTGGGGTATGAGATCATAGCAAAATCATTTAATGAGCACGCATACTTCAGTGACAGATGGAAAGGTTCCAAGTATAGAGGAAAAATACTTCAAGTTCGTGAGTCATTTAAAGAAGAGGAAAAAGCTTAAGTTTTGTCACAGAATGCCTGTCAAAGAATGTCATTTATAGCCACAGATACAGGATTAGAAGAGTTTGTTTAGCTTTGCCTTTGGAGAGACCAAGCTAAATCAACAGAGACTAACATAAAAGACTGAATTTGTGGGTGCTAAACCTTGGACCTTTTTATGTCCAAGGTATTTATGAGCATCTGCATTTCTAGTTGCAGGTGAGTAGGTTTGCTCTATCAGCAGAGGTTGTTTTAAACTGCTGTAAGACACTTGCTACCTAAGGTTTTCTACTCATCTCTATACAATATATCAGAGGCTCACAGTGAAAAGCACAATAAAGGTCAGATTTTTTGTTATGAAGGCTCTTGATTCTGATTTAATAGCAATATAAATCTGTGAGTATCAGCTGAAGAGCCACTAAGATATCAGCTGGTACTGTGAAAGATCATTATGTTTATCAGTGATCTGGGCAAGGGGATTAAGGGCATCTTTAGTCAGTTTGCAGATGATACTAAGTTAGATGGGAGTGTTGATCTGTTTGATGGTAGGGAGGCTCTACAGAAGGGTCTGGCCAGGCTGGATCAATGGGCCAAGGCCAATGGGATGAGGTTCAACAAGGCCAAGTGCCGGGTCCTGCAGTTGGGCCACAACCCCATGCAACATTCCAGGCTTGGAAAAGAGTGGCTGGGAAGTGCTCGGTGGAAAAGAACCTTGGGATGTTGGTCGACAGCCATCTGAAGATGAGCCATCATGTGCTCAGGTGGCCAAGAAGGCCACCAGCATCCTGGCTTGGATCAGCACTAGTGGGACCAGCAGGACTAGGGCAGGGATTGCCCCACACCTGGAATCCTGGGTTCAGGTTTGGGTCCCTGACTCCAAGAAGGACACTGAGGGGCTGGAGCATGTCCAGAGAAGGGCAACAAAGCTGGGGAAGGGTCTAGAGCACAAGTCTTGTGAAGAGCAGCTGAGGGACCTGGGGTTGTTGAGCTTGTGGAAAAGGAGACTCAGGGGAGACCTTCTGACACTCCACAACTCCCTGAAAGGAGGTTGGAGTCACATGGGGGTTGGTGTCTTCTCCCAAGGAACAAGCAATAGGACAAGAGGAAACAGCCTCAAGCTGACCAGGGGAGGTTTAAGTTGAACACTAGGAAAAATTTATTCCCCAAAAGTCTTGTCAAGGCCTGGCCCAGGCTGCCCAGTGGAGTGGTGGAGTCTCCATCCCTGGAGGGATTTAAAAGCCATGTAAGATGTGGTGCTGAGGGACATGGTTTAGTGGTGACCTGGAAGTGCTGGGTTAACAGTTGGCTTCCACGATCTTAATGGTATTTTCCAACTTAAAGAATTCCATGATTCTACTGGTCTATGTGAAAATGTTCACAGAAATGCTGAAAACATGCTCAAGTTATACCACATTAAGCTCCAAGGTGGGGTTATTAATTTGCAAGTAAATTGGCCATTATTTGCACTTCACTATCATTGTCAGCTGCATAAATGGTTTTATTAATTGATTTCATTAATTTATCATATGTTTCCTGAGTATCCCTATATAGATAAAGCCTATCTCAGATAGAGACTTCATTGTGTTTTTTACACACTAGCAAACTGTTCTGGTCACATTATGTGCACAGAGATCCCCTTTCAGCAGCAGACAAATCAGCTCACAGTCATTAGACAATTTCTGCAGAGGACATGGAGGGGGATTCCTGGTGCTTTGGAGTGCAAATGATGCTTAGAATACCTATTATTATCCTAGTGCTTAGAAGAGCTGTTATTTTCATGGAAAAACTTCATTCTCAGACTCAAATTTTTATTTTAAAAAATACTTTAAATGAGATAGTAAAACAGAATACATTTTAAATGAGATGGAGTCAGGAAATATAACAGATGTATTGTCTCAGAACAATGTGATTCCCACATCAGCCTTTAGAAACCAGCTTTATTCACATACTAACTAGGATGCATAAGAAATAACTTACAATTTTGGTAATTTCTTAAGGCACTGAGTGTCTTTTTTGCTGTGTGGATTTTAGCTTTTGGCACCTGGGCACTTCCCTCATCAGAGTCTTCACAGCACAGTTGCAAAATACAGAGCAACAGCCCATAAAACAAACCTAATTTCTGGGAAAACATTTATTGCTTTAAACCATGTTGCTTTAAAACCACATGTGTAATATTTCTTTGAAACCTTCAATATACTAAAACATTGTGGTTTGGGGGGAGGTGAGTTGTTTGTTTTCCTGTTTTTTCTGTGTAGCTTGAGAAACATCTTGGTAGACTGAAGTCATCCAGCCAAGGTAGGATGATCTGAAACCCACTGAAGTCAACTGATTATATATTTAAGAATCTTTGATGGGATTTTGGTCAAGCTTATGGTGCAGGTTTGCAAAAAAAATCCTCATCAAGCCGAAGAATCATCGAATGCTCTTGGTTGAACGGTACTTTCAAGGTCATCTAGTCTAACCACCCTGCAGTGAACAGAGACATCTTCAACTAGATCAGGTTGCTCAGAGACCCAGCCAACCTGACCTTCAATGTGTCCAGGGATGGGGCATTGACCACCTCTCTGTGCCAGTGTTTCACCATTCTCATTGTAAAAAATTTCTTCCTTCTCTCTAGTCTAAATCTCCCCTCTTCTAGTTTAAAAACATCACCCCCTGTCCTGTCACAACAGGTCCTGCTAAAAAGTCTGTCCCCATCTTTTTTCTAGGCCCCATTTAAATGCTGAAATGTTGCAAGAAGGTCTCCCCAGAACCTTCTCTTCTCCAGGCTGAACAACCCCAGCTCTCTCAGCCTGTCCTCACAGCAGAGGGATTCCAGCCCTCACATCCTTGTGGCCTCATCTTGGACCCACTCCAACAAGTTCATAGCTTGCTGGCCTGGGATAAGGTTCAGCATATGGTCAAAACACCATGATGCAACTCAGGTCAGCAATGAATGCTGCAGCAGTAGCTGGATTTAGCCCTGACACACTTTTTTTTCAACCTTTTCTCACCAACCTGTGACAAAGTCAATCTCTTTCAACATTCTTAACTATCCTAGAAAGTTTTTCTTTAATAGCAAGTCTGTATTTATTTTATTTTTTTATTCTGCTGCTTTTAAAATCTGTTGTTATTTGTCTTATTTTCATGGAATGTTGGAGGCATGTATCTGAGATACTGGGAAATTTCAGGGACATTGCACTCAGTTTTGCCACAGGAATCTCATCCACCAGTTATAGTGTAACCTGAGTACGTTTTTCTTTGGAAAAGATATTTCAGCATATTTATTCCAGAAAGAGTTTTGCCAATTAGTTTAGAATTTGTTTGAATTAGCTTGTTGAAAAATCCAAACAAAAGCTTATTCTCCAAAAGAGCTGGAGGGTGGTCAAGTGGTAGGGGACTGTAAAAACTGCCTTCAGAAGGATGTTATTACCTCATCACCGTGGCTATAAAGAAAAGCTTTTACCAGGGAAAAACTTTCACAAGTTCAATATATGTTCAAAGAACCTCACAAAAGCTTCTTGGTTTGGAAACAAGATGGGTCATTTCTTGATGAGTTATGTTTTGAGTGTGGTAAAAGAGAAATGCTGCCACATGAAGTCATGCTGTGATCTTCCCAGGTTTCACAAGTGAGGCAGAATCAATCCAAGATACTTTGGGATGATGATGCTTTAAAAGGCCTCCTGGAAATGGACTTTGGGATCAAAGCCATGAACCAGTCATGTGCTCACTCAGGGACACATCTGCATTAAACACAGGTTTTTGCTTTGTCAGGACTATATCTGAGATTTAAGTGAGGGAGTGCTAACATTCTGCTTAGTAAGGCTTGTCAAGGTTCTGTTTTGCCCTCTGAATATAGCGTGTTGCAATAGTTTGGAAAATGTTGTTTTAGATCAGATATAAAACCAAAATCTCAAGTCATGAAATACACTCTAGAATGGACAGTGCTGTACCAATATACATGATGGTGAGACCTCACCTGGAGTAATGGGTCCAGCTCTGGAGTCCACAGCACAGGAAAGACGTGGACCTCTTAGAGTAGGTCCAGAGGAGGCCACAGCAATGCTGGGAGGGCTGGAACCCCTCTGCTGTGAGGCCAGGCTGAGGGAGTTGGGGTTGTTCAGTCTGGAGAAGAGAAGGCTCCAGGGAGACCTTCTTGTGGCCTTTCAGTACCTAAAGGGGCCTATCAGAAAGATGGCTCTGTTATGTCCAATGATAGGACAAGGGCAACGGGTGTAAGCTGAAGCATAAGAGGTTTCACAGAAATATAAGGAAAAACCTTTTCACTGTGAGGGTCACAGAGCTCTGGAACAGGCTGCCCAGAGGGGTTACGGAGTTTCCTTCTCTGAAGACATTTAAAACCCACGTGGACACGTTCCTATGTGACCTGCTCTAGGGGGTCGTGCTCTGGCAGGGGGGTTGGCCTAGATGATCTTTCGAGGTCCTTTCCAACCCTTAACATTCTGTGATTCTGTGACTTTTTAACAGGCCCTGTGGTGACAGGAAAAGGGGTGATGGTCACCACTTGAGAGCAGTCATGAGGAGAAAGGCTTGGGGGTGCTGGTTGATGAAAAGGTTAATATGAGCCAGAAATGAGTCAACACAGATCAGAAGGCCAACTATATCCTGGGCTGCATCAAAAGAAGTGCAGCCAATGGGTTGAGGAAGGTGATTCTCCCCTTCTAGTCTGCTATCATGAGACCCCACTTGGAGTGCTGTGTCCATCTCTGGAGCCCCAAACACAAGAAGGACATGGATCTGTTGGAGCAGGTCCAGAGGAGAGCTATGAATATGATCAGAGTGCTGGGACCCCTCTGCTGTGAGGGCAGGCTGAGAGAGTTGAGGTTGTTCAGCCTGAAGAAGAGAAGGCTTCAAGAAGACCTCATTGCAGCCTACTAGTATCTGAAGGAGGCCTACAAGAAACCTGGGGAGGGACTTTTTACAAAGGCTTGTAGTTATAGGATGCCAGGTTTCCACCGAGCCGCTCTATCACTTCATCCCCCCTCTTCTCAGCTGGACCAGGGGGAAGAAAATACGATGAAACTTGTGGGTTAAGACAAAAGCATTTTAATGAAGAAGCAAAGTAATGCCAGGCATGAAAGAAAACAAAGATTTATTCTCTATTTCCCATCAGCAGGAGATGTCTGGCCTCCTTCTAGGAAGCAGGGCTCCAAACACATAGCTGATGCTCCCCGCCCCCGCTCCGGCCCCTTCTTCCTTTTCCTAGCTTTTATAGTTCAGCTGACATCATATGGTATGGAATATCCCTTTGGCCAGTTTGGGTTGGCTGTCCCAGTCATGTCCCCTCCCAAGATCTTGTCCACCCCATCCCACTGCAGGGGGAATGTTGAGAAACAGCCTTGGTGCTGTGAAAGCCCTGCCCAGCAGCAGCCACAACATGGGTGTGTTATCAGCACCTTTCCAGCTATCCATGCAAACCACAGCACTGGGAGGGCTGCTATGGGGAAAATTAAGTCCAGTTCCATCAGACCCAATACAAAATGTTTCAAGTCTTACCTTATATATCACAGTGTTGATCATTCTGGGGACTGTCCTGGGGGGAGCTGGTAATAGCAAGCCACATCTGAAATTCCCTGTTCTAACACATGTGCTTTGTCTACTGTTGATGTTGCTTCTTGGACTGATGACAACATGTCTACATCTTCTCTTTTGTGGTTTGTTTTTTTTTATTAGAGGAGTTGCTAAGATCATGCATTGGGCCAAAGTGTTAGCCTCTAATAGTGTGAGTGCATCACAGAGAAATAGTTCAAATGCTATTTTCCCTTGGGATCATTATTCTGCAATAAGGAGTTTCAGTGTATCTAACTACAAAGGAAGATAAGTGATTGATCTGAAGAAGGAACTGACAACAAGCAACTTCTTTGCTCTGAGACATCAGATCAGCCACTGAAGCATCTTTTATGTCAGAGAAGTTAATTCAGTTAGAGCTTTCTGCTTGCTCACAAGACACTGACTCTGCACAGG
Organism: Actenoides hombroni; assembly: GCA_024336885.1. Classification (NCBI taxonomy): domain Eukaryota; kingdom Metazoa; phylum Chordata; class Aves; order Coraciiformes; family Alcedinidae; genus Actenoides; species Actenoides hombroni. The sequence goes on from WUAM01000299.1 coordinate 7,558,789, forward strand.
ACCATCCACATCAAAACAGTTCAGTTCTAGTACATGGGGTCCATCACACCCACCCACCTCAAAGTGGTTGCCACCTGTCACTCACTCTCACTGGAAACTATGTTGGAAGCCCATGTAAATCAACCAGAAGATTATTCTGATTTTGGTGGACCATATATCAAGGCCAAAGTCTGGCGGTTCACCACTGAATAAGCACTGAGTCTGCAAGTTGCTGCAAGGACTGTCCTCCAAGCAAGATACAAAAATCCTGAGCTCATGTATAGGAATGGTCATGAAATATCCCCTGCCACATTTCCAGAAGTCCCTGAAGGAAATTTAGCCCTGAATTCTTCTTGAATTCTCCTTTTACTGCATCTGCATTTTCATCCTGCAGAGGTGGCATTGTGATTTCCTCACTTAATCTGATGTGAAATGGTTGTACTTTCCACTCCAGAAGTGATTGCATTTCACCAATGGGCAAAGTAAATTCTCCTGTGAAATATTTATAGAGCTCTTTAAGGCCCTTTCAATGGAAAGCCTTGGCAGGATGATCTATTAATGTGTATGAAAACTAAGCACACACAAGGAGAAAAAAAAAATCACTATACATATTGGCTGGCAGCCCACTGACTGTGAAGCCTCCCCAGGACAGTATTTGCACCAAACCCTTCTACTCTCATCAGCTGTTAAGTGCCTCCAGGACAATATAGTGCCATTATAACAAGTCATCAAGACTTTCTTGATCTTTAACTGATTTGTTATTATGTGTAGGTCATAACGTTTTGACTGACTCTTCACTGATGAAACCTGTACATCCTTTTAGAAAGAATTTGCTGGAAGGCACAGCCAGGCCTTCTGACATGACAAGAAGGGAAGATGGATGGGTACTGTGGTTGCTGCTGCTACACAACCTATTTGGATAAGATATCACAGAATCATAGAATGCTTTGGGTTGAAAGGGACCTTAAAGATCATCTAGTTCCAACCCCCATTGCCTTCAACTAACTGGTCATATAGAAGAGCTAAATGCTGCTTCCTAAACTTCCTGTTAGTTCATTGAACAAGATGTGTCCCAAAACATTCAGCAGCCCAGTCACTGATCAGGAATAAACCTGTGGTCAGGATGAAGATCAGTGGCTCTTCATGGTCTGTTGGCATTATAGGTTTGGAGGTGGAAAAGCTCATTTGACAGTAGAGAAAACTGGCAACACCTTGATTGCAGCTATTGATGTCTGTGGCAAACTCAAGTCAGAGAACTTTCAAGAACTGAGCAACTCTCCCCAAAACTCATGCTCTTAGGGTTGGAAAATAGAACTAAATGTCAGACCAGCTCTTGCTGATGCCTGACTCAGAGAAGTTTTTGAGACAGGAATGTTTGAATTAGGAAACCAACAATAAAAGTGTTTTAGGGATGCCACACAGTGGGAGTATGAGGTGTTGGCACAGGGACTAATGTTTGGCTCAGTCAGACATAATGGGAGGGTCATCCTGAACTGTGTGATCTTGATCAAATCACAACAGAAAGGACAGAGCAAAGCCAAGAACTATTTTGGAAAAAACTCCCCATGTATGATCAGCTAGCAAGGGTGGATCAAATCTGGGAGAAACGAGGGAACCAGTAAATGGTCAAATCATGGATGGAGTTCAAATTCCCACCAGGCTTCTCTTACAGAACCATAGAATCATTGAATGGTAGGGCTTGGAAGGAACCTCTGAAGATACCAAGTCCAAGACCCTGCCAGAGCAGGATCACTTAGGGCCAGTGACATAGGAACATAACCAGGCAGGTTTTGAAAGTCTCTAGAGAAGGAGACACCAGAACCTCTCTGAGCAGCCTGTTCCAGGGCTCTGTCACCCTCACAGTAAAGGAGTTTTTCCTCATGTTGAAGTGGAATTTCCTGTTCCTTTACAGCCTCTTAAAACATTCTCACCTCCAAGTCTTCCAGCCCAGAAGAAGAAAGATAATCACAAAGCAGGATAGAGAAAGCTCTGCACTGGTATTTTTCTTCTTCCTGCCCCTCCAGCTGCAAAAGGCGGTCCCTTGAACCCCTGGCAGAAGTAGGCAAGAAAGTGCCAATTTTTGTTATGGTCAAGATTTTCTTAAGAGGGAAAAACCTTATTTAACTGAGCTGCTTCCAACTAGCACCATTTTGCCAAGGCATTATTTTACAGATTGAAGCTTAGACAGATTGCAATGTAGAAATTCATTTGTTATTCCATGTGGTACTGCTGCTTGGCCTAAACTGTCAAAATATTTATCCAGAGGGTAACATATCCATTTCTTCTCTGGGCCTCCGCCCCATGCAAGGCTGTCCCAGTCTGGGTTAGTGGTTTTGCATCGACACTGCTACCTGGCACATTCCCAAGATGCTTTTTGTTTTTTTCTTATTATGAAGTTACTGACGGACACCTCATGAGGGCAGCATGTCCCCTCTTTTTTTTTTTTTGCCCACCTCTTTCGTTAGACTCCCTCTGCTTCCAGACTGAGTAAAAAAAAGCTGTATAAAAACAGCAAAAGGCACTGTTTTGTTTATTCTGCTTTAACTAATGATGGTATCAAAGCAAGCTGGTGACATCCCACTTCATGGCTTGATGGTGCTATAGAAAATATTGCTGTCCTAATTTGCAGAAAGAGAAAAAGCAGCTAAGTAAACCCATGACATAGAATCATAGAATGGCTTGAGTTAGAATGGCCCTTTAAAGATCATCTAGTCCAGCTCATCTGCAGGGAGAAGGGAGCTAGAGCAGGTTGCTCAGAGCCCCAGCCAACCTGACCTTGGATGTTTCCAGAGACGAGGCATCTACCACCTCTCTGGGCAATCTGGGCCAGGGTCTCATCAAGCTCACCATAAAAATTCCTTCCTTAGACAGTCTGTATATCCCCTCTTACATTAAAAGCACCATACCTTGTCCTGTCACAACAGGCCCTGCTAAAAACTGTCCCCATCTTTCTATATAGGCCCCCTTTAAGTACTGAAAGGCCACAGGAAGGTCTCTCCATAGCATTGGTAGGCTGCAGTAAGGTCTACTCGGCCTTCTCTTCCCCAGACTCAACAAGCCCAACTCTCTCAGCCTGGCCTCACAGCAGAGGGGTTCCAGCCCTCCCAGCATTGCTGTGGCCTCCTCTGGCCCCGCTCCAACAGCGCCATGTCTCTGCTGTGCTGAGGACAGCACTGCAGTGGGGGGTCTCATCAAGATGCTAGATATCTTTACTGTGCCTTTGAACAAGGGGATCCTTGAGTTAAGGATAAATGCAGAGAAGCAACAGTCCCTGCAGCCTAAAGATAGTCACATTTATTCACAACGTCCTCTTGACAGCTGTATGAAAGCAACGCTTGTGGGACGCTACCTGAGAAAAGTGGTTACGTGAGCATCTGCCATGGCTTTTCACATGTCAGGTGAAGAGAGGTCAGAGGCTACGGCATGGGTAGGAAGAACAAAGTGCTCTTGCACTTACCACCAGACATTAAGTAGTCCCTCAAAATGGGCATCCTGAAGTTCCCAGCCAAGGTAGCAAGGTACGGACGAATCCCAGGGAATTTCTGGCTGACACCCGTGGCCTCTGTGCTGAAGTTGCAAAAGGCACCCAAGCCCATGATGCCATGTGGATGGTACCCAAAAATGTAGTTCCTGGTGGTCAGCAGGTTGTGGGTTTTAACCAGCTAGAGGAGAAGAGGGAGATCACATGAAGATAAGAGTTTTTCAGGTAATAAAAAAAATAATGGAGGAGAGAGGCCCCAGTTTTTGTCTCTTCATACCACGGAGAATAGCCTAAGAGCTGGGGTATGAATTTCAGAGGCTGTGGTAAGAACAGCCACTTAGACTTCACTTCGTCAAGCAGAGGGAGCAGAACAAACAGGCTGATTTTTGATACGAAGCAACTGTCAGCCAAGGTGGAATAGAGGCTGGGTTTCAGTAGCCTGTGCCCTTTGTTTCTCTGCTCTTCCCAAAGGTATTCTTGCAAGCCTCTTACTCAAACCAACCATGTTCTTCACAGCTGTGTAGCCACAGCTACACCTCCTTCTGGGCTTCCTTCCTCCCACCACAGCCAACAAGACACCTCAAGCCCTTCGCTACAGTGCTCCAATTTCTGCAGAACGTGCTCCAGGAACAGGGATCATATTGGCTTGGGGTTGTGAAATATTCCTAACCACTTACTCAGCAGTTTACACAGCATGGACACTCCTAAGCTGTCTTAACCATGCCCAGCACAACCCATGCCCTGGGATGTCTCAGTAAGCACAGGACATGGCTACTGCATCACCCCACAGAAGTATGGATCAAATTTGGGGTTTTTTTTCAGGCTACAATGATGTCATTTTTTTGCTGACGACAACACCCCAGCAGGTCTCAGACTGGGGCAGGACCTACAGGCCCAAGTTGCACCTTCAGCATGAGGTGCTAAACAACCGCACCCCTCCAATTGCGTCTGCAAAGGTCACTCTGCGTCAGGTCCTACAGGAAAATGCAGAGATTTCCAAGAAGTCACATCAGCAGCACATATCCCACTGTCCTGGCCAAGAAGTGCTTTAGCAGTAAGCAAACCAGTCCATTTTGTTGAATCATGGTACAGGGAGTTAAAGTGCCATTGCAACACACCAAAGCAGCACGCCCAGAAATTTAATTCCCTTCTTCTTATGTTCCCACCACTATCCCTAAATAAGACTACAGCACTTGTTCTGGTTAAGACAGTAGTTGCAATACAGGCGTGACAGCACCAAATTAAGCAAGCTGACTAACCCTCTCCACACTTTCCTCTAGCTTTGATGTCACACAGGGCTCCAGGAAACACGTGCAGATGCTTGTGGTTGCAGCAACTCTGCAGCCCCATGGCCTAAGTCATTCTTCCTCTCCTTTCCCTTCTTGTCCAACTCAGATGACTTAGCTTTCACTCACCAGGGTGAAAGGGCTGTCTCTTGACCACTTAGGACAAGCAGGTCTCCCAGCCTACAGACTGAAAGTCACTCTTCAGGAAAGATTGGAGTTAAAAAGAAAAGGCAATGACATGACAAGAAACCCTTCCATCTGTCAGCTCTTGCTCAGCTGTATAAGACACTCAAGGCCTGGTAGCTACTGACAGACACAGCTTAGTTGGACCAGTGACAAACACTCCTCCCCAGAGCTCTTATCAGAGCAGGCTGGTGGATTCCAGGCTCCAAGCCTCATCCTTCACCTGCACCAAGCACAGCCTGCTTTAAAAGGAAGCCAGCTGAAAGAGAGGGTTTGTTCTTGTCACTCTGGAGCACAAGGTATTTGAGCTGATCTTGGCAGAGCCATACACCTGCTCTCATACAGAAGAAATGCTGTTCTCCTGCTGCAAGCCATGTCAAGTACCCTGCTTCAGCCCTTCCACCACATGCAAGGACACCCAGTTCCCAGTGAAGCCCATTGCTCGCATACCTTGCGCGAGTCCCAGACAAGCTGTAGTTTTATCTGTTTGCTTTTCCAAGACCTCCTGCAATGGAGGCATAGGGTTGATGATACCCATCACACTCACCCTACATCACTTGCACAAGTAGTGCAGGAGCAAGGGGCATGCAAAGAACCAACTGACCTGTACATGGTAAGGCAGAAGGGCAATATCTGAGCAGCATTGGAGACTCTGTGAGAATCAAATGCTCACAACAGGGATTTACAGGTCTGAGATCTATCATCCATATATATATATATCTCACACACAGACACACACGTGCTTTTCTCCCAATTTATTACAGGTAGCCTGCCACTGCTTTCCACAGGTTGTCCCACAACAGATGGGTTCACACGTCTTCCTCCACCCAAGTCAAGCCAGGGCAACCAAAAACTGCCAGGCATGAGGCAGGTTTGTGCACTTACCTGTAGGTGGTGCAGGTCTTAGATCTACTAATGCATAAACTCATCCTAGGGTCTGACTTGCCAACACCAAAGGCAGAGCCTTCACATCTCCCTAAATGTATAGAATTATAATCTTTTTGGTTGAAAGAGACCTTTAAGGTCATCAAATCCAACTGTTAACCCAGCACTGTCAGGTCACCACTAAACCATGTCCCTCAGCACTGTATCTACATGGCTTTTAAAAACCTCCAAGGATGGGGACTCCACCACTGCCCTGGGCAGCCTGTTCTAGGGCTTTTACAACCCATTTGGGGAAGAAATTTCTCCCAGTGTCCAACCTACACCTCCCCTGGTGCAACCTGAGGCCATTTTCTCTTGTCCTATCACTTACTAGTTAGGAGAAGAGACTGACCCCAACCTCACTATAACCTCCTTTCAGGGAGTTGTCAAGAGCAAGAAGGTCTCCCCTGAGGAAATCTAGAAGCAGGAAATTTTGAAGTGCTGTGATCACTTATTTCTAGTCTTAAGCAAGGCTGAAGCCATCTTTAGGAGGCTGATCACTCACTACTGGTGTTCTTGCACCTTTCCTCTTAACAAGCAAGCACTGAGCTGCTGGGCTGAAGGTATTGCTGCAGCTATCCTTTGACAATGCTTTTGCATCTGTTCTGAACCTCCAATAGGTTTTTCCTTTTGCCTTGAAAGTCTTCTCTAGTCCTATAGAACGCTCAGCTCCTTGAAGCCTCAGTGCTCACATGAGACAGAGGCAGTAATTACAGTGCTACGAGTGAAGCTGGACCTTCACCCCACTGCACTAACACACTTGTTTCCAGCTGCTGCTTGAGACCAAACCTGTTTCAGTGGGAGCAAAGGTCCATCCATCTGCTCTAACAATAACAGATTTCTTTAAACAGATCTAAGCCCGCCTACAGAAGCAATAAAGTAGTGCGATTATGGTAAAAAAACCAGTGTTAATATTTGAGTGCCAGATGCACCCAAAGAACAGTACTGCCAATTTTATTTGCAGGAAGAGAATGAGTAAGTAGCACATTCAAGTGTGGAGAAAGGAGACTGCAGAGACACTGCTGCTCAGCACCAGAAGCCACCAAAGAGCAGGATGAAAGTGAGTGGTCTAGGTGGGTGCTCAGCCTACCTGCAAGCTGAGCATCACAATGACCACAGAAACACAGAAAGTTAAGAGCTTATCCTGAAGGATCCAAGCAGCAAAAGGGAGTACATAAGCTTGGAAAAACAACTGAACAATTGCAATTAGCCACATCACATCAAGCAGCACTATGGAAGAAATTTTCTCATCTTCCCAGCAATGCATGCCAGGACCTGAAGATCCCCCCCAGGCTCTCAATATTTACCACTACACTATATTACATATAAGAAGCAAAAGCCTCCATTATCATTCCGTAAATCATCTACTACAACAGCTAAGAAGCAGCTTTGCCAGGAAACCAGCTAAGCCACAAAGTACAAGACAAATGCTGCAAAAGTCACTGCCTTGCAACACTCTGGCCCACTTGCTGACTCTCCCATCTCAATGGGAGACTGAAGACACATCTCACAGCACACATCTGAAATGGTCTAGTGCTTGACAAAGGTGAGCCAAAGGTCTGCAGTCCTTGCTATGTGAAGTGCAGTTGCCTATGGAGATAAGCAGCAGCTGTGCTCACATGCTCAGGTGATGGCTTCTTGACCTAAACAAGACCTTTAGATTCCGACACTCCCCACATGACATCCTCAGCTCAGCAGGATATGCTCAGGAGGCTGCTGGGACCTTGCCTGCCTCTGCAACAGTGGCATAGAGTCCAGTCAGGCACACAGCACCACACTCACCCCTACAAGAGCCTGGACTTTACCTGGCAGTTCAGCACCAGGATTTAGTACACTGGAAGCTTCCTCAGCTGCTTCATGCACTACTTAGCTTAAAGCACTATTTGCAAGGCCAGCCGCTAAGCAGCAGACAAACTTAAGCTTCTAGTGCCCTAAAATAGCTTATTACTGTCAGAGCAGCTGCACAAAGCTGAAGTGAATATGGACAACCTCTGCTCTTGCTGAGGAACTGAGCCAGATTCATGCTAATTCCAAATCCACTTGGAATTACAAAACATGACCTGGTATCTCCAGATACAGGTACAATAGTCCTGCTGGTGTTTCAGGATGGCAGGCACTGATCAGCACAAATATCAGAGCAGAGCCTGCTCCTCATGCTGCTCCTCCAGTAAAGCAAGCCTGATGACAACAGGTAGAGCTGTGGAGGGATGCATCAGATCTAGCTACAGGTTTTAGACCACAGCTTTGTCAGAGATCAATAGTGATGGCATTTCAGTCTGGCTAGATCCTGCCTGCAACCTCAAGATGGAGCTCACACCAGCCAGGTACAAGCAAATCTTGGCCTTCAGATCTGCAGCCACTAAGGACGTAAGAGAGGCCTCTACTCTCAAGTTTTTGGTACTGCAACTGTCACTCAATGGGAGTTGGGTCCCTATTCCTGAGAAGGTGGCCTTAGGGTTTTGGAAAACAAACAACCCAAACCAACAGAAAAAACCCGTTTCTTATTTCCAATACAGATGAAGTTAGAACAGCTCTACATTCAGAGCTTGCAGAAGTTGAATTTAGCTTTACAAGTGCCACTGGTGAGATTGTCACTGGTATGATCTGCCCTTACAATGCTCACAGCACAGGATGAGGTACAGCAGATAGCTACCCCACAAACCAGGGAGACAAACAAGACCCTGCTAAGCTATTAGACAGTTCAGGATCCAGCCAAGGTGAATTTTGCAGACAGATTTAATTAAGTGATCCTCTCTATATCAGTCTCCCTCTTTAATGATAACAGGTAGATAATTTATCCAAGGAGCTTCATTCATGCTTTTAGCAAGTTCAAGCCCAAACCATTCTGGTGGTTGATACCATTCCTTACAAGAGAGAAAGGGTATAGCTCATCCTGTAAGATCAGGCCCATAATTGCAGACAACCACCTCTAGCACCACAGTCCCATGATCCTCATACCAGATTTTAACAGTCACACAGCCAGCTGCCTGTTTCCCCCATGGCAGGTGCAGGAGTTATCTCACAGCTGTCAGCCCTCATGTTCTTCCCTTCACATACCACTTACCAGTGGGATCCTTAAATTTTGCACAACTCCACTCCCTTAGTAACAAAAGGAATTACAGCCATAAGGGATTATCACAAATGAACTGTGTGAACCAGTGAGTATTTACCTAAAACAGCAGAAGTTCTGTTTATCTATCCAATCTCACCCCTAAACCTACTTGAACAACACAACTGTTTGACAAACTTCTAATATCTACAGTGGATTTAACCCACAAAACCAGATGAACTTAGCCATCCCCTGAGCAACCTGATCTAGCTGAAGCTGTCCCTGCTCACTGCAGGAGGTTTGGACTGGGTGACCTTTAAAGGTCCCTTCCAACTCAAAGCATTCTATGATTCTAAATACATCATTAAATGAGTGGTGAAAGAAAGAGACCAGCCATTACTGGTGACTCTCTTGAATAAAGTCAATTTTAGCCTTCAGCAATATTAAGACAGCAGGTCTGTTGCAGTACTGAGGACTTTGTACCAGAAGACAACACACTGGAGGTTAATATTCCACACTAGAGCACATTGTTATACTTTAGCCATGAGACCTAGGCTGACCAGGCACTTGCAGCCTGTGCAATTGTAGTGTATTTTTCCATGCACACCTACACTTGCCAAGAATTACCTGTTAACAGGAGGAAGGCTTTGGCAAGAGGTTTGTTCACCAGCAGCATGTTCAGGCACCCTGAGAGTTCCAGTGACTTTGCAGAGAAGGGATCCAGCCTATGCCACTGTGCTTTCCTGCTGGAACTGGATTCCCTACTGCTTTCTGAGGCTGGTCTGTCTTGGGGATAGGTAGCTCAAAAAGCCATTACAAGGTCCCTCCCTTTTGCTCAGGCTGAATAAAACTTGCCAACAGCCTTACATAACAGTCCTTTCAGCTGTGTGTCCTTCCAAAGAGGATCAAGTTCCCTCCTAGCTGAGTTTGGCCCCTGCTCCCTTCCAAGTCCTTCAGCTAATTCTGCAGTCCCCAGAGCAGACTGACAGCCCTATCCTCTGTCTGCAACAGGTCAGAACTACCATGGAAAATACAAGCAGAAGGTGAGCAAATTATAAGACAGAACTGGAGCTATTCCCATTCTGGAAACTCCCCTTCCCCCGAGGAGCTGGACTTCAGAGATGGTGTCACTGTTCCCTCTGAAGTGGTAGGACTTAGTGCACAGAGTACACAGCTATTCTTACCCAATACACTGCTGCCCTGGGGTGTAACTGGAAAACATACCAAAAATGAGTTTGATTTACAAGAAAGGAACAGAGGGAGAGTAAGGCACAACACAGGACTACTGCAGCATAGAAGAGGTGGACATGTGAACAGGGACCCTTCCTGCTACGGGGTAGATTGCCTCAAGAAGCCTGGTAATAAAACCATCGGAAGCAGCAGTTTCTACAAATCACAGAACGGTTTGGGTTGGAAGAGACTTTAAAGATCATCTAGTTTCAACTCCCATAACATGGGCAGGGGCACCTCCCACTGGACTAGACTGCTCAAAGCCAAGTCCAACTTGGCCTTGAACACATCCAGTGATGGAGCATCCACAACTTTCCCCAGGCAATCTGTTCAGTGTCTCACCAACCTCACGTGTAGTGATACCATCACCTGTGATGCATTTCAGGTTTTATAACCACACCTGCTTCAAACAGTAGTATGGCAAAGATAAGCAAGCCATGTCTTGCTTACCTTTCACTGTCATGTATAGACTAGTGTAGGTACAACATCATTTTGACAGGGGTTATTACAAGTCAGTCTAAACCAGCCAAGTCTCAGTGCATAGAGTTAAACTGTTACTTACTCTTATTGGAAAATAATCTCTGAAGTACCTCCATATAGCCCAGTTTCTCACCCACGGAGATCTTCTTCCACCTGAAGAGAAAAAAAGAAATCATGTTTTTAAAGGTCTTTCCATATGAGTGCCCACCAAGAAGCCTAGAGGACTCCAAAAGGTTTACTACCTCACTATTGAAATGAACCATTTCATTCCTCTTAGCAGGACACTTTCACTAAAATCAGGTGAAACCATCCCTGTTCGGGACTTTAGGGTGCTTTAAGTTATAAAAGGCCTGACTACAAACTGAGAGTAGGATCGGACTTGATAATCTGTTGAAGTTGGGCAATAGACAATTAAAGCTAGAAACAGCTCAGTGTCAACCTCTTATTTATCCTTTGGGAAAGGCCAAGATCCCGTATGATTTCAGTGATCTTGAAGCAATGGAGATTTGTTCTAATCTGGCTATGAAAGGAGTTGCCATCAAATCTTGTTGCTATTGCTGTGGTGGGTTCTTGGAGCTGGCTTCTACAGGGAGTTCTCTGAATTAAGAATTTTCTGCTTTATTTGCAGCAACACCGACTCCATAAGGGAGACACATCTTAATATATTGTTACACCATAATCTGAACCTTGCAAGATCTGGGAAAGACAGCAAGATCTTGAATCTATGTAGATCTTTCTGACCTACAGAAGATCCTGAGCCTTACCAGTATGTTGCCAAAAGCCAGCAACAGCATATAAGCGAACATTATTCTGTATTACTCTCAGCACCAATAAAACCTGCAGTCACTGCTCATGCCAAGGGCTGACATTTTTATGCTTCATTGAATAACACTTTTGGTCAGTGATTCTGCCAAGTCCTGCTAAGAACGGAAGTCACCCATTATAAGGAAGTGTTTCTTTGTCCAAATATGAGGACAGGGAAACTTAAACAGCAAGGATCTATTCTGCAATATTTACCTCTCCTTGGTGTATTCCAGTCAAATACCAGCCAGGCTAAATATAGAGCAGCAATCGCCCAGAAATCTGTGCACAGTATGTACATGAGGATTAAAGTGCAAGCAATACCTGGATAGGTGCAAGAAAGAAAACAAGGTTGCATCAGGTTTTGGTCACTTGAATCTAGGGCCCCTTGCCTTTTGACCTTTCTATACTGAAGTCTTAGTCTCAATCTGATGTAATGAATCCTCAATCAAACAGGATTTAGCTAAAAACCCCTTACGTAGGGCTGAGACAGCTTCCTCTAGAGCTACCTGATGAAGTACCTCAACCTTCCTTTTGTGGTTTCTCCATGTCCCTTCTATATCTCCACATGGGGCAGCTACTTCACCAGGCAAGAGCAGGGTTTCATAAGCATCAAGCTTTCTTTGTGGCCCACACCAAGGAGATTTCTTCCACAGCTACACAAGTCTTCCACACATTACACCATTTCTATACCAGCCATCTCACCAGGGTGCTAGAACAAATGATGTTCTCATTTTAGCACAAACTAAAACTGGGAAGGAACAGTAAGACTTGCTTGACTGCCATCAGCATCTTTCTCCAGTTTAGTTATCAACGATACTATGGAGCAAGGCAGCCTAACTCTTCTCATAAGTAGCCAGAGATAAATTGTCTTTACTACTTTACTGGTCTAGCACTGGAGCGTATCCAGAGAAAGACAACAAAGCTGGGGAAGGGTCCAGAGCACAAGTCTTGTGAGGAGGAAAGAAGGCAGCTCAGGGAAGACCTCCTCACTCTCCACAACTCCCTGAAAGGAGGTTGGAGCCAGGTGGGGAATCAGTCTCTTCTCCCAAGTACAAAATGATAGGACAAGGGGAAACAGACTCAAGTTGCACCAGGGGAGGTTTAGGTTGGACATTAGGAAAAAAATTTCTTCCCCAAATGGGTTGTCAAACCCTGACCCAGGCTGCCTAGGGCAGTGGTGGAACCCCCATCCCTAGAGGGGTTTGAAAGCCATGGAGATGTGGTGCTGAGGGACATTGTTTAGCGGTGACCTGACACTGCTGAGTTGACTGTTGGATTTGATGCTCTTATAGGTCCCTTCCAACCGAAATAATTCTATGAATCAACAACACACCCTTCTTGCCCATCTCTGGTAGCTTTTGAAAGGAGAGCAAGCCAGGAGGAAGGAACTCCTGTTGCAATCAGTTGCATCAGTTGCCAGTTGCTTTTAAGAAATTTACTCTGTGGACGTTCCCATGAATGAGTCAGGTAAGAGATTCCCAATTGCTTCAGGCTTATTTGTATGGTAGACACAGACATGAGCTAAACATCACTAGGTATCTCCATAGTTCCTGTATTTTTCTAGAGACAGGTAACTTCATCTGTTTTTACCAAAACATCAAAGTACACAAGCGTGCTCTACAATACCCACACACCCTAGGAACTGTCCTGCTGTGATGCATGTCTCAGTAATTAATGCTTAACTAAAAGTTAACATTTTTTAAATATTCCAGAATTAAGGCAAAAAAGCTTCACTCGAGGCCCAAAGGTGCTACTTACCCATGACAAGGAAAGTGAGGACCCATTGCAGCACAGAGATGATCTGGAGTTGTTTCTCTACTTTGGATTTAGACAGACGGAACAAATCTTGCAGGGCAGAAAGAATGCTTGATCCTGTGCCTAAGGGAAAAAAAGAAATAGTTACGTTTGCACAGTAAGCAAAGATAACAAATTGGAGGTTTTAAATGGTGCAGTCAGCTTTTGGAGCAACACTCAAAGGCAAATATTTCCCATGGAATTTAAGTATCCTGGAAGGAAAAGGGTTGCAAACATCCAACTGTTTTCGTCATACCAGAGGGGACTAATGGGTAACATCAATTTCCACCTGAGCAAGCCTCTATTCTCTCGACCATAAAAGTGCAGAGGACATTAACACCTGGTCCTAATATACACCCTAGCTTCAAACTCACAATTCCTGGAAGTGGTCTTTGATAAGAGGGAAGCCCATGAGTTCACTCTAAGATAAAGATCAGCTGTCCCAAACAACAGGCAAGCACAAACCAGGCTGTGGTCTCAACTGTTGCGCTTCCACCCTTCACCAGGTCTGTTGCACAATTCCTACATTTGCGTTCAAGGAAAGCTCTGCACTCCAGCACAGCAAAAGGGCTGGTTGAGCAAAACCTCAACCCATGACCACAGGTATCCACAGCTCCAAGTGTAAGGAAAACTATCAGGGTTTCTAAAGCATCAAATACGGGAGGAAAGAGTTGAAAGCCAGTATTTTAGAAGCTTAAGCTATTCAAGTGGGATAAAACACATGCAAAAAAGTGAAGTGAAAGACTTGATTTCTATATAAGGAACCACCTACTGCAATGTTTTCAGATATGCTCAACAGCCTCCAGAAAGAAGCACTTGCAAGTGAGTTTTCTTTTACATCTCTATTACTTTTTTCAAAAGCATCATAATAACTGATTGAAATGCAAATCAGGCTGCTTGCCTATGAACAAACTAGGGGGCACATTTAAGGATCAGCCTATTACTAGAAGAGATGTGATGCTACTAAGTAGCCTTTCTATCAAATGGGTTCAATCCTTGCTGTTGCTGGCAAGACATGACACTGCTAGTGGTGATACCATAGTAAGTGTTCTCACTTAGAACCAAAGAATCCCACATTGGAAGAGACTTCAAGAATCACCTGGTCCAGCCTTTCTTGGGAAAAGCACCATCTAGACAAGCTGGTCCAGCACACCCTGTCCAGCTGAATCTTAAGTGTCCTTTCCCTGGGGAGATTATTCCAACAGCTGATTGACACAAAAGGAAGATTTTTCACAAGAACAATCAGAATCTCTCCAGAGTAACTTGCACCCATTACTCCTCATTTTTTCCATGTGACTTCTTGTCAAAAGGGGGTCTCCATCTTCCTGGTAGCCACCCTTTAAATACTGGAGTATGATGAGGTGGTATCCCTTGAGCCTTCTTTCCTCCAGGCTGAACAAACCCAGTTCTCTCAGCCTTTCCTCACATGGCAGCTTCCCAGTCCTTGGATCATCTTGGTGGCCCTTCTCTAGCCCCTCTCCAACCTGTCCACATCTTTTTTGTATGGCAGGGTCCAAAACTGAACACAGAATTCCAGGTGTGGCCTGGCCAGCACTGATAACTACTATCTCTGCTGGTGAGGCCTGTAGTTTTAAGCGATCAGAAAGAGCTGCTTTAGACACAGACAGGTACTAGAATTTTTGGTAGTTTCTACAAAACAATTTTCATCAATGCATCTTTTAAATAAGTGAAGCATCTCTGCAGCCTTTGCTAACTGCTGTCCTTACTGACAGTCTTCTTCAACAGAACGCACAGTAGCTGCACCTGCAGAACTGCTGTATTTGTTTTTCAGCTCCTTTGCTGTCCCCTTTTAAATGCCATTTAATTTAAAGCCTGCACACAGTGCATACATCAATACCTACATGCCTCCTTGAGCATTTTCTGCGAATAAAGGACATCAACTTGGAGACACACCAGAGGCTTCAGCCTAAAATCTAGAGCCAGCCCACCCAGCTCAAACTCTTGCCTCTCCTGAGTCTACATTGACTAAATCCTAGCCATGGATGAGGCATTAACTACCCCAAGCAGACCAAGTTTTGGCCAAGCATAGATCATGTCAGTGCAGCTTCCAGTAAATCATAACCTAGAGCTCTATTCCCTTCAGAAGCAGCTCATGTTGAAGGCAGTTTTTTAAAATATGACATAGTACTTGCTGAATTCACTCTTACTACTCTTAAGTAAGCTGTCTCCAGCTTCTGAGGTGAGACAGGGCAACACACTGAGTGAAGCTACCAACACACACTGACTGGCAACTCCAGAGTACTTCGGCAGGAAGACTGAAATCTCACTCTGCAGCTTGTCACATTTGACAGTGAATCCCCAAATTTGGGTTGATAAACCTCACCCCACTTTTTAAAGCCAGAGTTACCTGTCCAAAGGTAAGAGAAATCTGTCATTCCTGCTGAGGGACCACAGCCTCAAGGCAACCTCTACTGTGGCTCTAGAAACATGCCATCCAAAAAAGTGGTTTACTAAATTGCACATGGACAGACCTCATGTGGTCTGAGGACTACTAGATACTCATTTAAAGGAAACTTTCAGCAATAGTGATGTCATCAGCCATATGTCAATATCCTCAAGAGAAGCCAAAAGTCTTAGATATTATTTGTGATCCATAATAAAAACCCAACCCCATGTAACTTGTCCTTCCACTACCAAAACATCTTTGGATTTGTGAACCCAACACTTCAGCCATCTACCAGCTAAATCCCTATCCCCTTCCTCCAAAGAGGACAACTGTTTATCCCTCCAGATGAGAATTTGTACATCAGCATTTTCTAGATGCTTTAACAAATCGTAGACATTTCTAGCCCTGCAAATAGACAAGTATCAGGTAACGTAAGTCAGTCTGTCAACTTGTTTCCTGAGCCACATTAAGCTTTTTGTGGCAATGTTCAACTCTTGCAGACAGAGGGAAGGCATACATTTGGCAGACAGCTCTGAGCAGGCAGCTGAACACCTGCCCTTGGACAAGTGGTGTCCTGGGTCAGCTATTTGCTGAAAGCAAAAACATCCTTCAGAGATCAAGATTCCCAATGCCAGAAAAGTGAGTAGTTACCATGGGCTGAGTAATATTAACACTTAATTCCCAGTTAAGAACATAAAAGAAGTCTGGTGATAATGGAAAGGACTGTGGGAATGGGCAGGTGTCACCTGGCAAGTGTATCTGCCTGTGCATGGTCTACCATTGGACCAACCACCTGCACATTCCAGAAAGACCCAGTGCATCAACCACAGGCTGGGCAATTAGAGATCTTAGTAGTGAGAGCCACTTCCAGCCAGTCCCGAGCTTGCTATTCATCATGTATTCAACCCTCTGTCCAAGCCTTGCCGCCTTTCTCTTTCAGCTGTAGCAGTCACAAGGTATTTTGGGGAAGATTCTCCATGCTCTGGAGACCCAGGCTAATTACTGGTGACAGAGGAGAAAAGCTTTGACAAGTCTATAGAAATGTGGGGTCTGGGAACTCAGTCACAGCAAAATAACCCCAACACTGATACCTGGGTTCAGTCCTTTAAAGAAAGCCCTTCCTTCTAAGGGCCTACACCAAGCACCATTCACATATTAAAGAACCAAAGGAGAGTTAAGCACAGGAATGGAGATTTCTAACTTTCAGGGAATACGTTAGTCTAATAACCAAGTCTAATAAGTCCCACTAGAAATACCTGGGTTTTGAGGTAAAAGATACTGTATACCCATGACTTCAGTACCTATTTGTATCACCAAGGAAATATTTTGAATCCTTGGAAAACAGACCTTGACATTTTACTGCTGAAAGCAGTTGCTTATCAGGTGCTGGCCACCCAGCACAGCCTCTAAAGTGTTCTCCCATTGCTCTGTTTTCAGGACACTTGTTCCAGAACAAGACAACACAACTGAGGTCACAGCCTTAGCAACCCATGTCTATAATAAAAGACCTATCTAAAGATCTTAGCAACAGCTTTTCTGGTCTTAGATAAGATCCTGAGCCCCTCAGCTCACACCTTGGAGTACTGATGGGATACTCACTGTGCTAAGCTACACATGGCTCAAGGATGCAACTTGCTGAGATTGCCAGAGTAGTGACCTCTCCAGAAGTGACTTCCAGGAGAAGTCACTGCTGATCAGCGATAGCAACCATTTGCAACCTTCCAAGAAGCTCTATTATCCAGTCATCCCCAAACCAGTGATAGGTTTACTATACTTTCACATTAAATTCCAGCAAGCATCAAACACCAGGAAATGCTACCAAGAAGATCCTGGAGTAAATGATGGGCTTGACCAATCATCTGACTCATGACTGCAACAGACTCAACTACAGACATCTGGTGAACTTCCAGCACAGTTTATTTCAGATAAAGTGCTCAAAGACCATGATTTATCTAGGCAGAGAAGCAGAACCTAAGGTCTCAGGAGTAGAAGTAAACAGGACTTCACACCTGGGCACCACAAAACCCATCCAATAGCACTTAATTAAGAAGCAGACAAATAAGCTAGCTGAGAGGAAGTAAAAATGTTGCAGATAGTTAAAAATACATTGAAATCTTGTTAAAGCCAAGCTTCATCTACTACCTTTTCAAAACAATGATCATGTTAATTCTTGGCCAAGAATAATACTGCATCACCCAGCTCCTTTAGAGGAAAGCCAAGTTAGATTTTCCAAGGCAGAAGACATAAATAGACATTTTGAACTACATATGCAGCAGAGAAGCTGATGCTGGAGACAGAACAAAGCTGGATTAAAGAGATCAATACTAGGATATTAGTGAGGACCCAACCTCCCATGCTAGAGCAGGAGTCTGCACAGCATGCTGCAACATGAAGTGTGAAATCTGTCAAAACTGAGTAACACAAGTTGTTCTGTGGCTTAAGTTTCCTCAGATGCCCCAGCCCAAAGGCTCTCTCCACTGGCTGTTACTGGCACTATGTAGTGAATCATTTGTTATAGACCAAATTACCAGCATGGAGTACAGTTCTTCCCTATTCACAGCCATATAGCAGTTTGCTCACGCCCCAGGAGACTACTCAATAACCCCCTATTACCTGCACTAAAGAATGCCTACAACTGGAAGTCAATAGTGTAGTTAACAGGGACATGCAACAACATTTATCTCAGCCCCTTTCGAAACAGGCTGGGATTCCAAGTAGCAAATAAATTTGTTATGGCATTTATCTCACAGTAGATCTTCATTTACTCACAGCACTGAACTTGGCCTTCGGTCTTGACAATCAGAGCTGTATAGGGGTTGAAGTGATGTAACCATGACAGACCCAGCTGCCCTAGACTAGCCAACAGCTGAGACTTAACAGCTCTAGACAAGAGAATGGGAACTATCCTACTACATCTCATCAGCATGTCTAGGAAAGGCATGTAGGAACTCTGAAAGAAGGCCTCAGTCATGAGCAAGTCCAGACTTCTACCTACCAGGCAGTTTTGTCAAAAGGAGGCACCACAACACAGCTAGCAGTGAGGCTGCACTCCCCAAAACTGAAGTCCCTAGGTCCCCCCCTCAAAGCAGAAGTGAGGTCTGCCAAGCCTCAGGTGTAGCACAAGATAAGCTCCAAGGTAAAATTAAGCAAAAATCATCTTCCTTAGCCCAAACTTCTGTAAAATTAAACAAAATTAGAAAAGATACTTCATCAAAAGACAGCCCTTAAATACTCTGGCCACAGTAGAGTATCACCTCCTTGCTGCTCTGTCAAACACAGGAGTGCCTAGACAGCCTATGGACAACATGGGTCAAGTCAAGACGAGGAGACTACAACTTCTCACACCCAATCAAAGCACCTCAAATCATCATCCAACCCTGGGCATTGGTCCAAGCTCTGCTCTGCTTTCTGGAACACTGGATTGGTGTTCTAGAAGATTCCCCTGCATACACAGAGGGATGGACAGAGGCAGATACCTGCATCTTGGTATCAGACTTCTAGCCAAATCCATCCACATTCACAAGCACCACAACAAAGCCAGATGTCAGGCAAGCAAGAAGACTGAAGACTAAAGGACAATATGAACCATTCAGACTCATCCCACAAAAGCCAGCCCTTTGCATAGGCAAGGTACTTGGAAAAGATGTTCAGGGAGGTAGTAAAAAAGTCTAGTGGGTTTATCCTAAATATTCTACATAGTAGGGAAAGCTATCTAACATGATCAAGTAGTATGTAAAGTCCCATGCACGAAGCACTGCACCACATTGCCTCTGCCCATCTTTGATCTTCAGAGTCCCATGTCATCATCCGCAAAGCCCAGCCTGAGTTCCTCTGGCAGGCACCTAGCTTTTGCTTTGAACTGGGAGGCTTTGAAGCTGGTCCTAGGCTTTGTTGCCTGTGGCAGGCTACAGAACTGGCAAGGGATTGCGTTGGTGGATGCTACAGTCTCCAAGGCAACATTTCCCATCTCTCCAGGAAGAAGTACATGAAGAAATGAGTAAGGAAGCACAAATATCACAGCAGGGCCCCCACAAGGCGTCTCAGAGGAAAACTGACCCGAGGAGAGTTAAGACAGCTTTCCATCACTAAGCAGGATTATCTAGAGATGAGGCCAATCACTGTCCCTAAACCACACTCCATTTTGAATTATGCACATGTCCTAGATCCATCAATAACATGCCAGTGCCAACAAGGTGGCCACTGAGGTCTCTGTCTGCCCTACATATTTTATAGGTCTCCTGAATGATTTATTCCCTGTACTTGGC
Organism: Actenoides hombroni; assembly: GCA_024336885.1. NCBI lineage: Eukaryota > Metazoa > Chordata > Aves > Coraciiformes > Alcedinidae > Actenoides > Actenoides hombroni. Next base: position 7,578,671 of record WUAM01000299.1, read on the forward strand.
TTGCAGTTAACTCCCAATTTAACAGCTCACATGCTGTTAATTCAAATGACCTCTCCCAGCTCAAACATCATTTGTCTTCTACTCATTGTATAAGCAAGCTAAGGTATTTTAAGGACCAGACACAAGCATGGAAAACATACACAGATCTTTCCCCAATGGGTTCCCAACTGATCCTACAGATGCACCTTGAATACCAGCAGGTGCCACATCTTTCTGACAGATACTACCACCAGCAGCTCTGCACACAGGACTAGACAGGATGCAGTGCGAAAGCAAGAGCTTAGGGGTTAATTCACCAGGTTCAGGTCCTCATACCTCTGCTAATAATTCACTTAACAAGTCATTTCACAGGTCCCTTCAGCCCAGGAGGAATTCGCAATTTGCTTTTCCAGGGCAGAAAGACTTTTGCAACACAGAGCAACCACTCAAGGACCCTCCACGGGGTAAACTTGTTCTCCATGTGCATTTTCCTGCAAAGCCCCCACCATTTGCAAGTCCTTACACTTCTCCAGACAAGTACTCAACGCAGGGGGAGTAACAAGGCTCTATCAAGCAGAATAGTCAGACTTGTTGAATTTATTCCTGCAAGATCCCTAGAGCTGCTTTTACAAGCATGCAAAGGGAGCTTGCAGTTTAGGATTTCTCCTGTCTCTGACATTTTTCACCTACATGCTTCAGCCTGCAGCAGAAAGGGTTCAGCGTCTACAGCAGCTCTGCCAAAGATGGGTGCCAGCCAGTAACACCCAACCTGCTTCTTTCACCGAGGAAGTGACTTGCAGCACAGAGGACTGTAAAAGCAAACTCGGCTGTACTTCCCAATACAAAACCTGTCGCTTGCACTGAATCCTCAAGTCCCCATTATAAACCAACAACAAACAGCACTGCTTCCCCCCCCTCACTCACACACCTTTGTTGATGTAGGTGTGGAGAACACTATTACAAAGTAAGGCTGCAACAGTGAATTTTACCAGCCGTGCAGTGTTGCCAAAACTACCACGCTCTCTTTTTTACCTACCACAAGGAGGAAGGAGAAAAAAAAAACCAGCTCATTTTTAAGCAAGGGCCACACACCCACGTTTTGCCAGCGTACAAACTCACTTTGTTAAACCTGAGCCGACTGAAACAGCTTCGGGAAAGCAGCTCGACCCCCTCCCCCCCGCAAGCTCGCTAAAAAGCAAAACCTGCGCAGACAGCTGTAATCCTCCCCTCTTAAGGAAAGCCGCAGCCAGCTTCCTCGCCATTGCACATTGCTTTCCCCCCCTCCTAAACAACCACTCCTGCAGGCAGGGAGAAAATGGGGAATATAATAAATAAAGCCGAGCGTCTCGGTGCTGCTCCCCTAAACCACCCAGCCCCTTGTAGCGCCATGACGCTGCTTCCCCATCACAACATCCTCCCAGCACCCTCATCAAGCCCCATCCCCACTCCCCCCAGGTACCTCGCAGCACCCCGGAGTAGGCGGCGATGATGGTCTTCATTGCGGAGAGGGTGGTCAGGTCCCTGCCAGGGCCATGAGATGGAGAAGGGCACCTGGCTCCGCAGCCCCAGGGGCAGCTGGTGAGGGGCAGAAGCACCAGCCGCGCATCCCTATATAGCCCCGGGGAGGAGCGGGAGGAGGAGTAGGGCGGGGAGGGGCGGGCCCGGCAGAACGCCTGGCTTCCTCAGCCCGGGCATGGGGGGGAAGGCCCTTGGCCACGCGGATCCAGCTTGCGGGGGGATTTGGAGGGGGGACTATAAGGCGGGGAGGCACCCCCATCCCATCTGCAAGGTGTTTCCCTCCCTGTTTTCCTTCCTTCCCTCATATCGGAGGGGGGGAAGTTACCCCCAAATCACCGCCAATAACTGGCATTTTAAGACATCATAGAATCATAGAATGGTTTGGGTTGGAAGAGACCTTAGTGATCACCTAGTTTCAACCCCCAAGCCATGGGCGGGGGAACCTCCCACTAGAGCAGGTTGCTCAAAGCCCCATCCAACCTGGCCTTGAACACTTCCAGGGATGGAGCATCCACTGCTTCCCTGGGCAACCTGTTCCAGTGTCTTACCAGCCTCACAGTGAAGAACTTCTTCTTTACATCTAATATATATATACCCTCTTTCCATTTGAAACCATTACCCCTCATCCTGTCACTGGAGTCCATAATAAAGAATCCCTCCTCATCTTTCCATCGTGGCCCCCTTCTTGCTCAGATGCTTTCCCACCCTACTCTTGGCTGATTTTAGCTTCCCCATGGGAATTTGGAGATTTGGGTTCCTAAAAGCAATGTGAAATCAAGACAAAAAGCAGAAAAGAGAAAAATTGAGAAATTTTACTAATAGAAGCTTTAATGGCTTCATTAAGTTTCATTTTTGTTAAGACAGCCGCAGGTATGCCCAAACCACTGGCCAAGCCTCATTTTCTTCTCTTAACAAGATGTTTAAGGATCTACTCAAGAGATCCATAAGAAACAAGGTGTTATTTAGTTTTGCATCAAGGTTTTACTGTATCTGTCAAGAGATTTCTATGGAGTTTTACAGATGAGGACAGATGGATCTGTCCCAGCTCCTATGACATTAAACCACATTCTTTATAACAGGATCATGTCTGGCCCTGTAGTTAAAGGAGGGATTTTGCAACACCCCTGGGCAACAGATCAGGTCTTTACCCTTTCCTAATCTCAGTTTCATCTCCTGTAATTTGGAGAAAAGAAAAGAATCTGCATTTGAGATTCACTTTGAGATACCTCAAGGAAAATCCCATTGAAAGCAACAAGCATGTAGAGCTCCCCATATGTGGAGGACAGTTAGCAATTACCACTGAAATACCCCCCAAAATCCCAGCATCCCAGAATGGTAAGGGTTGGAAGGGACCTCTGGAGATTATCTCATCCAACCCCCTGCTCCAGAAGTGTCACCCACAGCAGGGTGCCCAGGATTGCATCCAGGTGGGTTTAGAATCTCTCCAGAGAAGGAGACTCCACAACCTCTCTGGGCAACCTAGTCCAGGCTCTGGCAGCCTCACAGGGAAGAAATTTCTCGTTATGTTTATGTGGAACTTCCTCTGTTCCAGTTTGTGACAGTTTCCCCTTGTCACAGAATCACAGAATTGTTGGAGTCGGAAGGGACCTCTGGAGATCATTTAGTCCAACGCCACCATCTTTGTAGCCTCTGCTGGACTGGACTCTCTCCAGTAGTACCTTGTCTCTCTTGAGCTGGGGAGCCTAGACCTGAACACAGTACTTCCTTCAACCTCTGCCTAGTTTTTAGGGTGGAAGCAAGATCTTGCCATGCTGAGCCAGACTTTTTTTCCTATTGCTCCTGTGGATGCTGCTGTGAAATCCACTTCTTGACCCAGAGAGATGTGTCTACCAGCATGTTTCGCAAAAGCCTTGTATTTTTAGCTGTGGTGAGCTTAAATCTGACATTCAGAGGTGAAAGAGTGATTTTTTTTTTCTCCTCCCCCCCAAGGCATTCCCATGACCATCCCTTTGAATCAAACTGGCACTAAGACTTGTTCGTTCCCCAGTTGGCCAAAGGGCCTTCTTCCAACTGTTATAGTGGCCTGTTGAAACATGTATAAAAATGGAAAATTGCAAGAGCCTGTCTGAAGGAAGAGTCTTGCCCAACAGCTCTTGGATAAGACCATGAAAGTGAGCCAAAACCAGAAATAAATCACTACTACAATACTGCTGAGTGAAAGGGGAATGGTCTCCTGCCTGTCTGTGTCCAGTGTTGGCTTAAATAGGGTTATCCTTGAGTGAAGTAAGGACAGAGGTAGCTTTTCTTATCATCACTGGAATAAGTCCTTCAAAAAAATTATACTGTCAGGTTATGACAGCATGAGACATGTAGGCAGAAACACGTTAGTGTGCTGGGACTGTCATCTGTCCACGTCCATCATCTTTCTATTGTCCTATACCCACCTTTTCATACATTTTGGGTGCAAATTCTCTTAAACCTGATGATCATCTTGCTCCATATGCTGCAGTGGATTTCCAGCCTGGAAGGATATATTAATAAAATACATGTAAAAAAAATAACAATAAAACCCCCTCGGTGCTTAATGGAGTATTACAACTTGCAGGAGTAAAGACACAACCACTGTAGCCCCAAGCTGAGAAGCAGCTTGAATGTGTGACTTGCAGGTACAAATTGTGACACCACATTTCTTGGGAGGGAGGAAAAGTTGAGCCCAGATCCATGATGACACGACTGAGCCCCAGGACAGCCTCTGCCTTCACGTGACCTGAGAAAGCATCAGGGAACTGGCTGCCACCCAGCTCCTGTCTCACTTGTTTTACCAGTACCCGTCCTGCAACCTTTTTTATTTCTCTCTCCAGTTCAGCTCAGTGAAAATCAGAAAACAGTCCCAAAAAGTAGACTGGGGGCTCTGTTCCCCACGAGGATAAATTTTCCCACCAAGAAGACATGCACCTTGGTGCTAAATTGATAGATGTTTTTGCAAATGCACATGGTTTGTTTTACCCAGCGCTTACATTGGCACAGGAGATACGCGACCCTGTCTATTATTAACCCGTGTGTCTGGCACAATTATTCTTGAACAATAACATCCTTTCAAATACCCTACTATTACTTCACCTGAGCCTGCAAAACAAGGGTTGTGCACAGAATAACATGGTCAGGAGCCAGTCTTCCAGCTCTCTGCAGCCAAGAACAATGCACAATAGTTTTAGGCTCCTTTATTTCTGGGGTTTTTTTAGCAGCAGCTGAATCTCACATTAAAGAAGCAACACACCCTTACACGGTCACTTCTTTTTTATTTTTTTTAATGCACATAGGGAATTGTCAGGACAATGTTCATCAAATAAAGCTTTTGAGGACACATTTATTTTTCTCTTCCCCTCTTATTCAGGGACTTGAGAATTGTTTGTAAGGCAGGGGGTAGTTTTGTAGAATTTTGAGTCAGACATCAGTGCACAGCTCTTTAGCTTTGTTTCTCTACATTTTTTTAGCAGCAGAAAATGCCCTATTTTCAAAGCATCAGTGTTCAGTGTGTTCACCCAGGGGCCAGGTGTTTGGATGCATGTATGAAACTGCCTGTATTTGGCATGTCAGGACTCATGCACTCAAGTTGCCATATTTGTCCTTGTAATTCTCCTTCTCTGACTTAAAAATGTAGAGTCATTTCCCTGCCTGCGGTTAACCCTCTGTTTATGGATTTTTAAGTTTTCTTTTTCCGGGCAGTATTATTTTTAGGAGATTTTTGTTTCCAGGGCTGATACAAGTCTTAAACACAGAGGGCTTACAGCTGCCAGAGTTGTCCATTAATCCATCCATATTTCCACAGACAGCAACCACAGCATCTGAAAAAGCCCTTTTCTCCCCAATTTCTCCTCTTGAGCCCATTAGGAACATGATGGGTCCATCTCTGTGGCAGAGACTGTAGTTCAGGTACCACAGCCAGGTCCAGCTCACTGTGTATTTCTTCTGATGTCTGCAGTGAGATTAAATCAGGTTGGAAAGGTCTGCTCTCATTGCAGACCGCTCATGGTGCATGAGAAACATCCTCATAGAGTCACAGAATCATAGAATCGTTTTGGTTGGAAAAGATCATTGAGTCCAACTGTTAACCCAGCACTGCAAAGTCCACCATCAAACCATATCACTAAGTACCACATCTACATGGCTTTTAAATACCTCCAGGGATGGTGACTCATGGAAAGGGAAAACTTTCTGTTGAGCAGGAGGACTTTTCAAGCACATGAAGTTTGTATTACCAAATTATGCCCCACCAAAGCGCTCCCACCTGACTATGGGGACCTCCACATCGCTGCTGCTTTCATCCCAGCATATTCGTCTAAGTTGTAATCATCCCTCCAGTGGGAATGATGGAAGCATTATCATCAGTGATGTAAATGATAACCCAGGTGGTAAGAGCTGGGATTTAATGAGGAGTCTGAACCCAAGTCAATCAGTCAGCAAGATTGCTTTTTCAAAATGCCAAGCAGGCCAAACAGTTCCAAGATCCCTTCTCACTCCTGCAGCAGTTATTTTTTCCTACCTGCCCTAAAAGTGACTTTGGCCAAGCTTACTTTGCACTGCATATCACCTACAGTGCTCACTGTCCAGAGAGGTTGTGGAATCTCCTTCTCTGTAGACTTTCAAAACCCTCCTGGACATGATCCTGTGCAACCTTCTCTAGGTGACCCTGCTTTAGCAGAAGGGTTGGATTAGATGGTCCTCAGAAGTCCCTTTGAACCCCTACCTTGCTATGATGAGCTCTCTGATCTTCCTCCAAGGCCTTGTATCCTCTTTCATTGCCAGTACATTCAGTCATGGGAGCCCAGGAACTGTTCATATGAGCCCAAAATGTAACCTGAGCTGCAAGGTGCCACTTGGGAGGCACTCGCAAGAAGCAATGCTGGCAAAACATTGCTCAGTCACCTGCGTCTGCCTTGATGAAAATCCATCCATCACACACACACCCCCGGCCAAGGGTATTTTTGGCATTTTGTACAGAGGTAGCAGAAAGTCACAGGAGGGTTCATCTGTCCCTCCACCCTTTTTCTTGCCTCGGTGGGAAGAGTTCACAGTGCAGGTAATACTTATGTTTGTTGGCTCGTACATCACCTGAGTGATGAACATGAATTCTGAGCTAAGGGAGACAAAGCGTGTTCCCATGTCCCCACAGATCACCTACTTCTCTACAGATCTTCAGATAAACCCAAAACTGTGTAAGCCCTGGGTATGGAGAGGGGAACTGAGGCACAAGTGATGGGGAACTAAGGTCTCATATCCTTCTGGAAAAGCATTGCAGATTTAGGTGGTTGTAGATGTTTCACGCTTGCTCCTTCAACCTTTTACTTAGTCTTGAATCATCAGCTTCAAAGCTCTCCTTGGTCTCTCCTGCTTCCTGCCTGTGGCTTCGGATGGTATCCTGCAGGTCCTCTTTGTTAATGTTGGGGAAAATGCTTTGTCACCCTGGGTGTGCAGCAGTGCGTGGACTCTATTTTCTGTCCATGATTTTGAGTTAGGTGTTACGATTTTTTGAGCCCAGACTGGTCCTTTCCAGTGCTCCTTCCCTTAGAAGCTTTTTTTCTGTATGGGCAGGAATGAGCCACATTTTAAACACACAGAATAAGTGTCAACTGGGATATCTCTGAACCCATCACCAAACCCTTCATGGCCCATCCCTCATTGCACAGATGAAAACCTCAGATCCTATGCTTCCTAACTGGAGCATAACAGGACAATGTGTTACAGATGCATAAAGTCACTTGGAGCAAGGCCATCTACACAGTCCATTGATGCTGGCTCATTTTTCCAGGGTGCAAAGACATCCACCATCCTGTCCAGAGCCAGAAAATGCTGAGTGAGCAGGGAGTAATGCCTTCCTCCCCTGGACAGCTCAGCAGAGTCTGTACTGAGATACCTGCAGACATCTGAGCATCACCATGGTTGTTTTACTGATTGGCTCTTATACCTGTAGCTGGATCCACCTCATGTGGTCAAAAACTTATCCAAGCCCTCACCCCAGTTCTTGATTCTCAGCCAAGTCATGCTTTACACCCTCCTCTCTCCGGGCCTCAGTGTCACACTGAGCTGTTATCTCACAGTTATTTATCAGGTTTGTTCTTCAAAGCATTTGCTTAAGAAGGGAATGTTTGCGAGACACAGCCTTGCAAAGTCTTTCCTACCGAGGGATTTCTGCATGTAGTATGGGCACCTCAGGTGTGCATCAACACATCCCTGGGTCTTTTTCATCTGGACTTCCCCAGGAAAGAAACAAAGAAAGAACAAGCTTTCAGCCAGTGTGGTAAAGCTTGACTTCATCCAGACTGTGTTTAAATCAAATTTGACTGAAGAGCAGCCCATCAGTGCAGGGAAGGGAAGAGCAGAGGGTCAGACCCTGATGTGCATCCCACAGTTCTCCTGTCTACCTGTAGGACACTGGCCCTGTATCCTTCCTGATGGCTCACCATAGTTTACGTGCAGTTTGGGGTAGGAGCATCAATGCTGCAAACACCCATCTCATGCTTAGTGTAGACACAGCCACTATTTTTGGTTGTATTAGGGCAAAGAGTATGTTCTCTGAAACTCACTGGTTAATGGTTCAGTGACTTTGGAGCCCAAAAGCTGGAATCAGCTATTTTCATAGCACTTGATTTTTTTGTTCATGGAGTTAAAACTTATTTAACGTAACAGAAGTTTTGTAATGTAGCCATTTCTTCTCCTTCTAAGATGGACTTACACCTCTTTTTTCAAAAGTGGAACCAAAGTTCAGGCCAAAACTGCAAGAGAGTCTTCACAGTGAGCTCTGTGCTGGAGGGCATTAAAAAGAAAACAAATAAAACTTTTTTTTTTTTTTTTTCTTAAATCCCCACCCTCGCTTTTCCCCACCAGACAGATAGGAAGATATGTGCAAGTCACTGAGCAAAGCCAGATTTTGGCTGTTGGCAGCAAGTCAGGGTCTAACTGCCTAGCTACGGTCTAAAATTAGAGCACCTAAAAATTAACTGTACAGCTAAAGAACTTTGGTCCCTGTGCTGAATGAGCACTGAAGAATTAGTAATAGACAGTTAACCGGCTGCACTTTTAATCCAATTACAAGTTTTTTTCAAAACAAGAATTGACCCTCTTCCCCCTGCCCCCGCCCCCACCCCCACCCTCCCCCCTCACAACCCACCACACAAAGCCAGTGAACAACACATCCAGCTCCTTGTCACCTTCGCCGCAACGAGCAATAGAGA
>WUAM01000299.1:7587460-7631952 GCA_024336885.1 Actenoides hombroni
TAGTTTAGTAGTTTATTGTTTGTAGTTCTGTTTGGGGAAATAAGAGACAGAAAATGGATAAAATATAATAGGGAAAAAATAATTTCCCCATATTGAAAGGCAAGAGACTTCCATGTTCTTTTAAGAAGCATCACATTAATTTCATGTTCAGCTTCCCCCAAAAAGAGCATTTTCAGCTCCCCTGTGTGATGAAGACTGCATTTTCCTGTGAGCACCTCAAACCTCTGTGTTTGCAACCAGACAGCCCTGGGACAACACCAGCCTCTAACACAGGTGGGGAAACTGAGACATGAATCTTGGAAGGTTGACCATCCAAACCAGACCATCATGTTTCCCAGAGAGTGGTAGAAGCCCTATCCCTGGAAGTACTGCAGGCTTTGGATTGGAAGGGACCATTAAAGGTTATCTAGTCCAATACCCTGTAGTGAGCAGGGACATCTCCAACTAGCGCAGGTTGCTCAGATCCCCACCCAACCTCACCTGGAATGTTTTCAGGGATGGGGCACTTAGCACCTCTCTAGGCAACCTGGACTAGTGTCTCACCACCCTCACTGAAAAAATTTCTTCCTTAGGTCTAGTCAGAACTTTCTTTCTTTTTGTTTAAAACCATCACCCCTTCTCTGTCCCCATCTTTCTGACAGGTCCCTTGAAGCACTGAAAGGCCACAAGAAGGTCTCCCCAGAGCCTTCTCTTTCCCAGGCTGAACAACCCCAACTCTCTCAGTCTGGCCTCACAGCAGAGGGGTTCCAGCCCTCCCAGCATTGCTGTGGACTCCTCTGGCCCTGCTCCAACAGGTCCATGTCTCTCCTGTGCTGAGGACTCCAGAGCTGGACCCAGCACTGCAGGGGGGTCTCCCCAGAGCAGAGCAGAGGGGCAGAATCCCCTCCCTCGACCTGCTGGCCATTAGCTGAAGGGAAGTTTTAGGGCTTGTTTACCAGGTTTCAGTTTGCTTCTTTTAGAGCAAGTGTGCTCATGAACCACTCACTTATGTGAGTTCACAGTAAACACCACTTACAACTGAGGATTATTTTAGCAAGGAAAAGAGTTAAGTTCTCAATCACAAAATTGGAAATCCAGCCGCAAAGAGAAAAGCTTAAAACCACGTGAGCAAAGATCTGGGATCTACCTAACATTTCTTCTCCTGCTTTTCCTGCTATTGGGATTTGTCCTTAGGCATTTCTTACCAAGACAGCAGAAGACCCTGCTCAGCAGGGCTCTACTACTAAAATGCATTTGTATCTGGGACTTTGAGTCTCATGTATGCTTGTATATTTTATATTGGCTCTTGAGTTTCAAAGCACATCTCTATAATTCTCGTGTGGCTGAAAATGCCTCCCCCTGATGAAAGAAGGATCTTGGAATAGAAAAGCACCTCCTTCCCTTGTGAAGACAGCTAACAAACCATCCCCACATCACTCTGCAAGTTGTATAGCAGAAAAGGGTTTGTGGACATCCCGCAGGAGGTTGTCTTTTGATTGCTCCTGGCTCAGCCAACTTGAGCAATAACCTGAGCCTTCCCACAGGGGTAGAATAGTTTGCAATCAATGTGCTATGGAAAGCACATCATTTCTGCAATATTTTTTACAGTTCTGCAATTGCAGGGCTCTATGTAGAGATCACATGTGATGGATCAATGAACCAGAGGTGCCTCAGTCCCCCATGATGTTAAGTTTAGGGGGTTGCATCACAGCCAATTATAAAATAACTCAGAGTTAACAAAGTCTGCAGGGAAGAGGTACCAGCCTTGTTTCAAAACTCCTGCAGGTCCCAGAGGAGTCATTCCACAGACACATGTAGGCAGTAGGCACCAGACAGACCCAGTCCTGCAACACTTTACTCATGCAAGGAGTCAATTGCAGTCACATTGGCTGCAGTAGGACTGTTTCTGCAACTGCTCTCTGTGTATCCAGAGCTGTGGGATCAGGCCAGGAAACATGTGAACCTCCTGAGGATCAACAAGGCCAAGTGCAAGGTCCTGCACTTGGGTCAGGGCAACCCTCAGTACCAATCTAGATGGGATGCAGAGCAGCTCTGTGGAGAAGGACTTGGGGGTGCTGGAGGTGAAAAGCTGGACTTGATCTTTTTAGCCAGTCCTATGTAGAACCAACCTTTTCAGAGAACTACCCACAATGACTCCAGGACCTCTTTCCCATGTGATGAAACAAACTTAGAGTCCACATGCATGAAGGTTTTTAACTTTGGAAATAATACCAGCTGTGAAGATGAAAAGATTGAAAAAAATCTGCTAAGACAACTGGGAAAAAACATTCATGGAATTTATTGTTTAATGCAAAGATATCTGAGTCAGGAAGACCCAGACTGCAAACTGCTGGGCGCTAGGGAAGTGTTACGGAAGAACTTTACATTGTGCTCATCCCGTTCTTCCTGTCAACTGCTGTTGGTCACTGTGCTGGTTTTGGCTGGGATAGAGTTAATTTTCTTCATAGTAGTTCATATGGGACTGTGTTTTGGATTTGTGCTGGAAACAGTGGTGATAACACAGGGGTGTTTTTGTTACTGCTGAGCGGCACATACACAGAATCAGGGCCTTTTCTGCTCCTAACCACCAACCCACCAGCGAGTGGTCTGGGATTGCACATGAAGTGGGGAGGGGACACAGCTGGGACAGTTCCCAACTGACAGAATGGATATTCCAAACCATATGACGTCATGCTCATCATATAAAGCTGAGAGAAGAAGACTGAAAGAGGGGATGTTCGGAGTGATGGTGTTTGTCTTTCCAAGTTACTGTGACATGTGATGGTGCCTGGTTTACCTGGAAATGGCTTAACACTTGCCTGCAGATGGGAAGAGCTGAATGAATTCTTCATTTTGCTTTGCTTGCACGTGCGGCTTTTGCTTTACCGATTAAACTGTCTTTATCTCAACCCACAAGTTTTCTCACTTCTACTCTTCTGATTGTCCTCCCCAGCCCACTGAGGGGGTGTGAGTGAGTGGCTCTGTGGGGCTTAGTTCCCAGCTGGGGTTAAACCATGACAGTCACCAATGAAGAAATGCTACTGATGTAACTGTACCATTATTCTGAACCAAATAAACTACTTTATCTTCTTATCCTGTGGTTGAGGGATTTGTGAGGAGCTGAAGCTAGAAATGCTCTGCATGTGCTGGAGAAGCAGGATTTGAGTCAATGTGGCCTATCCATACTTCATCGGTGTGGAGAGAAAAGAGATCTGGACCCCAGATACTTTCTCTGTAGTCTTCAGGGAGCTGGAGACCACGACCTAAGTTTGAAAGCCCTAAGAGAGAGGCAAATCTCCAAGAGCTGGAGAAATCAAGATATCATTAACTCCTCAAAGCTAGTTGCCTTCACTTCCTACACTGAGGGCCTGGCTCTGGACCTCAGTCCAGAAATAAACATTTAATCTTCATTGAAAGTTTTATTTTGGTAAGGAGTCCTCCTATCACCTCACTTTCTTTTTTATTGATCAGCACAGAGCAGTAGAAGCAATGAAATCCAGTAATGGGCAAAAACATTGGACACTGGTGTCAGTAGGAAGGAAGAAGCATTCTTCCTAGCAGGTCATGCTAAAGCTGGCTCCTCAAAAGATCTGCCGAAGCCTATTAGCTAAGGCACATCCTGGGGAAAATCCTCTTAGAGCACTGGAGGTGAGAGTGCAGATGATATTACTGTTCCAGCACTGCAATCATAGAGAAATAGGGCTGGGAAGGGATATTAAAAGGTCAGTGGGGCCATGCCCTTTATCTCAAGGGAGGATCAAGTCCATCCATGTCATATGTCACCAGGTAGACATGGTGTTAATGTGCTGATAAAGACTCTGTATGATGAAGAACTCACAACCTTTCCAGCCAAACTATTCCTAACATAAATCCTGCTGGCTGTAATATGGCCCATTTCTTTTTTCCCCATCCAGTATGGGCATGAAGACAAGATTATTGTAATAATAATTCCAGTTAATGGCTTCAAATTGGGAGAGAGGAGATTTAGATTAGAAATTAGAAAGAAGTTCTTCATTCTGAGAGTGGTGAGGCACTGGAACATGTTGCCCAGGGGGGTTGTGGATGCTCCATCACTGGAAGTGTTCAAGGCCAAGTTGGATAGGGCTATGAGCAACTTGGTCTAGTGGAAGGTGGCCCTGCCAATGGAAGGGGTGTTGGAACTAGATTATTTTTAAGGTGTCTTCCAACCCAAACCATTCTATGATTCTGTGATTATTCCCTTCTCTGTATCTGTCTTCAGGTCTTCATGTATCATGTCTTCTAAATCCACAGTTCTGCAGACTATACCATGTTAATTTGTTTCCTTGGATCCAGCAAAACCTTCATAATGATCTATACTAGTATGGGTGCTTGTGTGCACATACATATACAAGTGCACTTATGTGTATTTTGATATTCATCTTAACTCCTAGAGTTGCACAAACTGGGGTTATCAGGACTGCCATGAGTCTAAAAGTGTATCCAATATAAAAGAATCATTGGAAATTGGCCTGTGAAAACATTTCCTCCCTCCCATTTATACCCCAAAGCTGTTGGTCTGTTCTTGGATGTCCCCAAAACACTAGTTCATTTTTGGCAATGAAATTTCTTATTTGGCAGATCACTGAGGAGATCTGCAACATAAAAATGCAGATGGCAGATTCATGAAGTGGTCAGGAAAGGATCATCAGGGCACACAAAGTACTTTTCTGCTTCTTTCCTTCATATGTGTTTGTGAGCCAAACCCATCCCAGTCCTCACCTAGACCAGCTCTGATGTTTCTCCAGTTCCCATCCTGTTCTCCCAAGGTCTTCTCCAGAGCTGGGAAAGTGGAGAACAGCTGAAACACAGTGTTTTCCACCTCAGGGAACAAACTGCTACGGGTAAAGGACCCTCATTATTCAGAAAATTGCCATAAATTAACCTCCATTCTGCCTACCTCAGAGTGGCAGACACTCACATTTAGTCATAATGTAAGATGTACATTCCCTCAATTTTCTAGTAGAATGATGTCTGTCCTTGGTGAATTTGTAGTGCAATGGCTGATTGTCCCAAGGATGGTGCCAGGAGTATCCTCTGGATCTGCCTGTAGATCAGAGGTGGTAAAGTAACCCCAAACTTTCCAGGTCTGAACAAGCCCTGGGTGAAGACACCACTCTTTGTGCTTTTATGGAAGAAGCGCATTTTGCTCTGAAGAGGTGATTTCTTTATGTCTTGGGGCCAAGTGGCCATCTGGCTCAATGGCTAGAGCCCCATAGCCAAGACTTGAAGCAGGACACAAGCTGAGACTAGATAAAGGAATCTAAAGCAGGACGAAACAAACATCTGTGATAAAATGAGGCAGACAAAAGAGCCAGGAGAGGACACCAAGCCTTGAAGCACCAAAGTGACCCAGGGAGAACATCAGATTCCACTTGCTGCTACCAGCCTGGGATGAAGCATCCTACAGATGCCCTGCCTCCAATCCTGCTACTGTAGGCATGTCCTTGGATCAGTCAAGTGCAGCTTGGCCAGAAAAGTTGTCCCCACGTGAGAAGCAAAGAGGTCTTCAGAAGACAGGAATGTTCCTATGGGAGAAGGAGATTTGCTGATCCTGCTCTAACCAACTTTACACACAGAAACTTGCCTTTTTATAGGACTTACATAAATGCCTCTAGGATAATTTGTTCTACAGGTTATTTGATAAGGACTCCTCTCTCTACTTAGAATAATTTCACAAACCCCAATGTCAAGATATGGTCTAAATTTCCATCCCATCTTTAACCATGATGTGTGGCCTGTAGAGCCACATGTTATACCATAATGACTTAAGAAGACCCAAGACATTTTCTGGGTTCACGTATAAAATTATCCATGTTTGACTGTGTTCATACAGAGACCCCTTCTTCCTGATACAACAGTTTGAAGGTGGAGCAAAAATGTGTGCTGTGCACTTCAACATTAAACACAAGTACAGAGATTCCTTTCATTCAATCAGCTCCTGCTATCATTAGGGGTTATTCATCACTTCTACAGACAAACACCTGGGATGAAATTTTTTACAATAAGGATGGCCCAGGTTGCCTAGAGAGGTGGTCAATGCCCCATCTCTGAAAACATTCCAGGTGAGGTTGGTCAGGGCTCTGAGCAACCTGCTCTAGTTGCAGATGTCCCTGCTCACTGCTAGGGGTGTTTGACTAGACGTGCTTGAAAGGTACCTTCCAACCCAAACCATTCTATGATTGATTATAAGATTCTGTGATTCTATTATTCTGTGATACTATGTTTCTGGCATTGGCCATGGGTAATTAATAGCTGGTAGGAGATGGTGGTGCCAGTGTGACTGTTGCTGGGACATACCATCATTTGTTTGAGTGCTTGGAAGAGAAAACCTCTATCTCTTTCAAGGCTCCTTCCTGTAAGGAGGTAAGATCCAGACACGCAGAGGACCTGGAAAAGTGTTCATCCCACACCCTGATTTATTTGTCAGATCTTCACAGTTTGGGTATTCTTGAATCCTGAAAGTCCTTTGGCAATGATGGGAGCCAGGCTGCCTGGATGAGACCTTAAAGTGGCAGTTGTGCAGGAGCGGCATTGAGCAGAGGACATTTAAAAGGATTCATTTGGTGGCTGAAATGGGCCAGATACCTGCCTCTAGCCTTCTCTTCAGGGCTTAACTGTAAGTGCCACCATTAAGATCCCAGGACATAGGGTACAGGTCTCAGCTGTGCTACAGAATTCCTGTGACCTGCAGCAGATCATCTGGTTCTAGGTACATCAGGGAGTTGAGCCACAGGGTTGACCTCAGGTTGACTGCAGACCAGCATCAAACAAGGGGTTAAAGGTGTTCCACTCCACTTTTCTGGTGATTATGGATCATATTTACTCATAAAGTTGCTTAGCTCTTCTTGGAAACAAGGCACACTGTGGCATTTTTAGATAATATCATGGGACTTGTATAAAACACAGCATGGAAAAACCCATAACTGATCTCATTCCCTCATCTGAGGGACACAGTGTGACTCCAGCAAGTGAGCACATTGTGGTATCGAGTCTCTCAAGATTTTGTGTTGCTGATAAGTAAGATGAGGTGCTTAGCATTGCTAGGAGATCCCACCACAGGGCAACTTAAAGGATCTTTGTTTCAGAAGGTAGAAGATAAGCACTTTGTAAACACTCCTGAAAATCCTGACCTTACGGTATCTCCCCGGTGGAAGAATCCTATAGCATTGTTTATATGCCCTTGGCAGTGCAGAGTTGTTCTCCCAGTTCAAAGTACAGTGTGATGTGGAGGTGAATTCCTCCAACATCCACACTTACCCTTGGCTATGAACCATTTGTTTACATTAAGTGACCAGGTTCTGCGCTTGCTGATGGTGGTGCAATTTTTTTCTGCACATTTTTGGTTTTTTCCTATGCATACAGGATTTTCTATGCATGCATTTTCTCCAAGCATTTCACAAATCTGAGTGGTCTCAAATTGTTTTCATCGTGCTTCCTGTATGTAATTTCCAGTGCAACTTGAGTTACTCATTGAAAACATGTTTGGGCTGCTTTTTCTTAGTAGAATCTTTCTTATACAATATAATAAAACATTAATCCATTTAGCTCATAAACATTATTTCGTATCCTGATATCCAACATGCTGGCTCATGACTACTTGATTTTACAGATGTTTCCCTTCCTGATAAATGCTTGTTGCATTTTGAAGGTCTCATGCTGTCTGAATCATAGAATGGTTTGTATTGGAAGGGACCTTAAAGATCATGGAGTTCCAACTCCCTGCCATGGGCAGGGACACCTCCCACTAGAGCAGGCTGCTCAAAGCCCTGTCCAACCTGGCCTTGAACGCTTCCAAGGATGGGGAAGCATGTGAGACCCCTGGGCCTCAGAGCTGTGGTGGTTTAGCAGGTTGATAGCACAGCTTTAGCATCTCTGAGCGGCCTGCAGATGGGACATGAGCAGGAGTAAGAGTAGGCAGAAGCTTGAAAAATGGATCAACCATACCCAGTACTTCTTTAAATTCAGTATAAACCCTCCTGCTTCATGCAGCATGTTGATCATTGCAGGTTATTTCTCTGTTGGGGGAGTTTTATAACCTGAACTTGGCCATTTGCCAAAATACTGTTTCAAATGGTTCCTCACAGAAAGGCTGTGGCAGGGGATGGGTGATGCAGGAAAGCAGCTCATTGGATTCAAATCAGGCAGAACTAAAAGATCACCCAAAAAAGTGTCCACATTCCTGCAGAGACCTGTGGTTTTGGTTGATTTTTAAATGCTTTAAATGGTTTTGAAAACAAAATGATGGGTTTCAGATGCATTTGTGATTTTATTTCCTTTCTTGAAAAGGAAAAGGCTCTGCAGCATGAAGGAGGGATATTTAACATACCACAATTGGGGTCTTTATTGAATTAAAAGCAGGAAATCTTTCCCTGAGCAGAAACCCACATATTTTTCTAGTTGTTTGCCACAACCTTTTAACCCTGTTCCTGGGGCAGTCAGACAGTTCTGCGGGACTAGAGCTACAGAAGGGAAAAATTGCAGTTTACTTGGCTTTCCTCCTCTTGAAGAATTAGTTTGCATTTTGTATTCATCAGTAGTTGGAGGTTTTCTTCTGAGCCTCATGATCTGAGCCCGCTAAGTAAGGCAAATCCAGATTAGAGCTTCTCTCAACAGAAATACTGGAGAGATCATTAGAGAAGCGATCATAGGAAGAGACAGGCAGGAGGGGAATATCAAATCTTTACACTTTTAGTTTTTACTGTATTTTCCAATTTGGAATTTCAATAGAAGTCCCCAAAAGGCTGAAATTCAGAATTTCTGCAAGACAGGCAATGAATTTATCACTTTTCTTTGGGCCTGTTTCCCAAATCAAAGCCAGCTGCAGGTGTAGAGAGTAGAAACGCTGGGAGGAAATGTGCTGCATGTTCTCAGCTCCAAGTGGTCTTTATTTTGAGGCAACAGCTTGGATGTCCCTGAGTCCTAGCATTTGTGCCTCCAACTGAGCCAGTTCCAAGCTAAAGAGTCCAAACGTAGTTTTGTTTGACTGGATGATCCAGGCACTCCCCTTTTCTTAAGTATTCTCCTGCCTTGTGTTGCATTGGAGGACTTTAAATCCTCCAGACAGCCTGGCATGAGGCTGAAATAGAATAAAAGCTTCACTTCTTGCAGTGTTTTGTCCAGAGATAGCTCTGCCTGCTCAAGAAGATGAGACCCCTCATCACGCTGAGCCCCCTGTATAGCTTCATCTGCAGGGACACCTATGAATTATTATTCTTAATGTAATATGTAACACAAGCCTGGGCACTGACCTCTCCTGGGTTTTATAAGTCTCTAAGGGATCGAGGACACATTCCAGTCTATGAGATAAAACTGTCCTCAAAGGAAGTTAATTATATATAGGCAACACATTCCCGTGCTCCCTCTTCTCCAGCACTGTTGTCTTCCTTTGCCTTTGGGTCTTGCATGCCCCTGACAACCTAATCAGCTCTCAGACAGCTCCAGCATCCTCCTCCCCATTCCTCCTTGAGATTTTTTCCCAACCACCTGTTTTCTGACTTTTCTTTCTTTCACGATGGCATCACTGGTCAGGAAGTTGATGGATGATCCAACCTCCCATGTAGGTGTGTCTCTGGCATTGAACAAACCGCCACACCATGTCCCCAAAGGAAGACTGTGGCTTCCATGAAAAATTGGGGAGTGCACCTTCTAATGCAGATTCTCCATCAGATTGTGGCTGAGTCCTACAGACCCAAACCCTCTTGTTTCTACCAAGACTTGCCACTTTTGTCTATGCCATGGACTGCACATTCCATCCTGCTCCCTCCCCATTTCCTACATCCCCACAATATCACCACATCCAACCAACCATCCGAAAGCTCCCCAAATCCTGTCCCTCACACACTGCTGATTTCCACCCCAACAGCATTTTTTTCTCATTACATCAAGATCTCAGCTCCTTGTCCTCACCCCTGCAGACCTCTCCCATCACATCACTCTGTGCCGTGTCCCTGGGGACATACCTATCACTCCAGTTCCATCACTGATCCCCATCAGGATGTTTGCAGAAGGTCACATGCTCCTGGGATCTGCAGGTGGCATAGCCAATAACAAGGAAGGATAGGAAAAACCATCTGGAGTTAGGATAAATCTTGAATGGTGATGAACACCAAAAAATAAGGGTGGGAGATAATTAGTTTTGTTTCTTGGTGTACAAATCTTCCTCCTGCTTAGGCACCTTTGTCCTTATTTAAGAACAAAAGAAAAAGTCTATTAATAGCAAGCAAGAAATCATAGCAGGTGACCTGCTTTATTTGACTGGATTTAGCATGGGATTACAGGAGTGTTTAGAAATGTCGATAAGAGTTCCATCACATTCTTCCCTGTTGCTGCTTCTTTTCTGGGAATAGGAGGGATTTTCAGCAGGTCATTCAGATTAAGAATCTGTTGGAGTAATTTGATCAGGGCAGGAGGAAATGGAAAAGAAAACAAAACATAATGATGGTGCTGGTATTGTCAGTCGAGAAACAGTTCTGTGTGTTTTCCTTGTTAAATGCAATTCTTGCTGCTGCTGTAACAAAAATCCTGGGTGCAATGAAGTGCACGTGCTCTGTAGGATTTTTGGTGGCTCCCTGCAGGTTGGGAATGGGATGTAGGGAAGAGAAAGAGAAATGAAGGGAGAGAAGAAGGTGATGGTATAAGGGCTTTTACAGGGGTGATGCAAAGCTGATCTGAGCAGATGGCTTTCTGCCACCTAAAACTTCCACGCTGCAAAATCTCATTAAGTTCAGAGTTTAATAAAGTTCTGGATATCAAGAAGCAGCAGCTATTTAAAGCCTTAATCACCCGCCAAGTGTGGCTTTATGAGCCATGTTTCCTATCCCAAATCACTTCTCCCTTCTCCTGTCTCCTGGCTGCGCTCTGTCCTTAGGAAATGGCCTCATTTGTAACATGAAATGCACAGTGACAGTGCTGTTGTATCTGGTGACTAGTGCAAGGTGTTACCATGCAGGGGTTTCTGGGGCTAAATAAATGCAATTGTAAGTAGGATTCCTGGAGCATAGGGAAGACAAACCCTCTGGATAAGCCCTTGCCCTTTATAAATGTTTTATTCCTTCTGCCCCAGCAGGGTACAGCATCATGTTGCTGCTGAGGGTGGATGGCACCATGCTGGCAGTATTAGCTTTCTGATAAATGGTGTTTCAGGAAGAAAAGACCCCAGAGCAGTTAAAGACATGAAGGGAACCAAGCAAACAATGACCGTTTGTTGTTGTAGACAAATTCTATTTTAAAAACCATATGCATTCAGCAGAAATTATGTCTCATCATCCCATTTCCAAATTAAAATAATGCAAAGGAAACTTTTAATAATTCATATCTGCCTGGAAGTATCTTGAAAAACTGGCCTTTAAGCCAGGCTGGAAGCATGAGTTTTCTGATGGGGCGTTTTAATAGTGCTGAACACCCATGGGATTTTTAATTTTTTTTTTCTTTTTCTGGGATTTTTAATTTTTTTTTGTTTTTCTTTATATCTCTTGTGTGTCCTACAGGAAATAAAAAAAAAACCAAACCAAACCTCTGGCCCTACACCCATACAAATTCTGGGGAAATCAAGCCCTTCTCCTTATACTTTAGGGACCATATGTTAACCGTGACTAAATTGAGGTTGCAAAATAGTTCCAAAGATAGGGGAAATCCTGGAGATTGTTGTCCATCATTTCACCTTGCTTGAAGAGCTCTATATAAATTCCAGGTGTCTGTCTTCTGGGATGTTATATTTAGCTTTGTGCTCCTCAAAGAGCTTGCTCAATTCACTTAGGTATTTTTGATGGACTTGATCAACCTCTTCCTCGGAGGGTCTTAGCTTCCTCTGCACTGGAATCGGTTTCCCAACTGGAAAACAAGCACAGGTGGTAGGAGGAGCCAGTGTCATTTCCCTCTGAACACTTTGCACATCTTAGCAGAGAGCTGGGATCCACCTCTCCAAGGATGTGGTGGATGGATCGATATGACCAATTATCCTGGAGTTTAGAAGGTAGCACAAGCAAGGAGGTAGGGAGATGGAGGTTTGGATCCTGGCTCTGCCATTGGTCTCCAAAGTTACACCTGTCCTTGCCTCAGCTTCCCCATCTGCAAAGTTGGGTGATGCCAAAGACCCTCTGTGTAGCTCTTTGAAGTAAAAAGTACTGCCACTTAACACAGTCCCTACAGCTGCTCCTAATATCTCAGATGTCCTACAGATAAAGACAACAGCATCTTAATATTTGGGTTGGGCTTTCCAAGCTGTTCCCGCTCGGTCCTGGAAGTCTGCATTGCAAATGAGGAGAGTGAAGCACAGGGGTGCCCAAGACTATCTAAATACACTAGCGGTAAGGGTGCTTCCATTTTCTCAGATTAAAGCTTCAGAAACATCTGGTTTTATTAGGAACGAAGTATCCACTTATCTTTAGAAAACTGTGCCTTTTTAAAGGGAAAATCAAATTAATTTGATTCTTAGCACTAAAAGAAGCCCCTTCCCACCTCCCAGAGCCACCAGCATCAGGACCAGGTGCCTGCAAGGGGCAGGGAAATCCATAGGATACCTCTCTTGCTCTGGTCTCTTACTCAAATTGTGTTTGTCAAGTGATGGAGGATTTCATCATCCTGTAACACTGTTCCTCATCAGATTAATGAAGAGCCCTTGTGATTACGGCACAGCTCATAAAACCATTGAGACAATCCAAACAGGTTGTAAAGCAATTAGAATTAATTGCTGGCTGTCAAACCTAATCAGTGGGGTGAGCTCTGACCTTTCCAAACAGCCTCTAATTAGATTAATTTACAGATCATCAGCCATGCTAGTGGGCCAAGCATAGGATTGTTGAAATCAGGTAAAACTTCTTCAAAACCAAAGAATTTCTTGAAATTTGGTCTCCCATGGACATGGTCTCATGTCAAAACAGTGTGACTTGCTCGTGTGCATATAAGCTGGGCTTTGTGACTGTTTCACTGAGAAACCTACAAACAGCTTAGTGTTATCCTACTTGTGTTTTTAAAATTGGTGCAGAAGTTGAACCCAACTCTATTGCAGTGGTTCATATCATCAGGTTGCCATGGGGTTGGGGTTGGCTGCATCCCACATGGGTGATGGAGTGGCCTTGTTTGCTCTGGGGCTTTTCCAGCACAGCCCAGATGATATGGTCTCTGTCATAAGACCAAGCCAGAAGTCCCAAACGAGGGTGACATGTGAATCATAGAATACCATCTTGGAAGGGACACCAAGGATCATCTAATCCAACCTTTCTTGTCAAAAGCAGTTGGGAAGCAGTTGCGAGAAGATAGGGATGCTCCTTTGCCAGAATGTTTCTAGCCCACCACAGCTCATGCTTTCTGGTATGATGCTCCAGCCCAAAAGAATAATGACACAGCCAAGGAACTGTCTCCCTTTGGCCAGGTCGAGTGTAGCCAGCATCATGCAAGCAAGCCAAGGAAGGACTTACCCACAGTGCAAATAGGCCGCCGGTAGGGTATGAGCCCGAAGCTGTACTGGAAGATGCCTCGTGCATGGAAGAGGGGAAGGGAGATGCCCATGATCTGTTGGAGCCGGTGCTGGATCTGTCGCAGCCAGGAGCCCTTGGGGTTTCTCACCTGCTCAAAGAGGTCATTCTCCCCAAAAGAAAATACGGGTACCAGTGGGGTGCTGCAGGGAATGGAACCCAATGTAGGATCATGAAGATTAGCAAAGCCCACCCCAAAACACCTTCCACTTCCCTCTCCAAAGCCAACAGGAACACCCCATTAAGCAGCCACAGACCACAGCACACCCACCCCCCCGCCCCAAACACCCCTTGACCCTATCCCCTGCATCACCCATGCTGGATGGCCAGGCGGACAAATCCCTTCCTATTCTTCAGTAGCAAGGTGCAGGCTCCTGGCCGGGCATCCAGCGCCTCCTGCGCCCCACCAACGATGATGGCCAGCACATTCCCACCCTCTGGCTTCTGCAGCACGTAGGATGCACTCTCCTTGTCAGAGGAGACAAGGCCTGGGGGGCAGAGAGGAAGAAAAAATTAGCATCTGTAAATCCCATGACTGTGGTTTGCTCTGTACCATTTTTTTCCCTATTATCCAGCTACAGAGGGGTGCTAGACACTACTCTCAGAGTTTTTCTACACTTTGGCAATCTCAGCCCAGCTTCTCTGAAAGGTGCTGGATTCACTCACAGCTTTACTGGGTGAATATACAGCTACCCCTTTGCTGCTGTCTGGCCCAGAAGTGAGAAGCGGGGGAAAAAAAAACAGGAAAAAAAGTCAACTGAGAACTAGCTGTGCTAGTTCCCAGGGAAATAAGCCCCATGGAAAATCTGTTTTGGTTTGTTGTCAAATGAAACTGTGTCCAATCCTGAATCATTCTACAATCAGTGAAACATCTGCTTCAGGTCAAACCATACAAAAATTTCAGTGGATACTGCTAATTTAAAGTGGAATTTAGCACAGAATTTGGTCCTTTGATGTAATTTACTTGCAAAAGTTAGAAATATTTAATTCAGAAATTACAAAGCAACATACTTTTAATTATTTTTTTTTAAAATATCCTTCTTTGAGGGTCTGAAATAATTTGCAAATTAAAACCTCTTTGTCAAATGGATCCAATCAACCTGAAAATGAGCTATGCACCAAACTCCCACATTACAGTGATTAAACCTTCTTTTGCCTGGGTCATAACTCTCTCATATCTCCCTGTTATGATTCCTTGCTCCCCGTGTAAATATTTTTTCAGCAGCAGGAGCCAGAGTTTATGTGGAAAATGGGGTGATGAATGATTTATTTTTTTACCTATTCTTTTACATTTCTTCTTCCTCTACTGCCACGTGATTTTGCAACAGCACAACCTGCTGTTTGCATCCTCTCTCCCTGAATGCTGCTTCCCTGCAAGCAGCAGCAGCAGCAGCAGCTTCAGAAAAAAATTATGTTTTCTCCTTCTTTCAGTGGCAACCACTATTTCAAGCCTGAAAGTTGTTTGCACGAAAAGAAGGAAATACAGGACCCTCTGCCCTGCTGGTCTCAGCATTTCTGCTCACTATTTGCTATGCATTTTGCTGTTACATAGCTCCTGGCACAGCACGCACTGAGCTCTGAGGTGATCTGTGAAGCTGAACAACATCAATAATGGCAAGGAGGGCAATTTTTAACTTCAGAGAGTTTTTGGATGCCACCCCCAGCAGCTGTGTCCATGCATGGGATCCAACAGGCCACAGACGGGGACAACCAGACTCTGTCCTCCTCTTCCCAAGCCTCTCTGATGTTTTCACTCTCTGCTCCCACAAAAAGCATCAGACTCACCCACCCATCCTACTATTTGTCCATGCTTTCACCCTGCTCACCTCCGCTCATCAGGTAGTCCCTGAAGAATGGGATGCGAAACCACAGGGAGAGCATCATCAGGTGCGGGGTGATGCCAGGGAAGAGAGTGGAAAAACCTGATGCCTCTGTGCAGAAATTGAGAAAGGCTCCTGCTGCCAGGACCCCATGGGGATGAAAACCCATCAGGTAGTTCTGCCTAGGGTCCAGCTCTGCTGTCTTCACCAGCTGGATACAGGGATGGAGCCAAAAAGAGGTTATGAGTTAGTGCTGTCACCCTGGGGAGATGGAACATTGGCTATGGAGAGCAGCTGGGGATTCCTGAAGGAGGGTCCCACAGCACCCACCCACCAACAGCACCCACCATGCTTTCTGGTGGAAATAGTCAACAGGAACAAGTCAATAATTTTTCACTGGGATGTATTTTATCGCCTGTATTTCCATCTTCTCCCACCCACTGGCCAAAAGTGACATTTCCAATCATGGTTTCTCATGTTGCCTTGAGCTAGTCTAGGTACTGTTGAGAACCTACTTTGTTTAAAATGTCCTTCAACACATTTCTAATATGGGGGAAAAAACCTAAGAAGTGAGAAAAGGGTGATTATTTCCCCCTCCCCCTTCACCCCACAACTGGAACAGCAAAGGGAGTGCAGAATCACTCTGGTAATGATCCATGTGAAGCTGCTACCTGGCACAGGGACAACACAGTGTGGTCAACAACAGTGTGGACCCAAGATTGTCCTGTCCTGAAGAACATGTCAGGTGATTCAAGGATGCTTTCATACATGGTGAGGTGAAATCCAGCTCCCAGATATCTAACGGAGAACAAGCTGATTATTTCCTTTCCACTGGGGAAAAGTCTGCAAGAACCCATCTGCTTATGCCTGTGTTAGGTGCCCGGGTAATCCATGAGTCCATCAAAGAGCAATGATGTGTGCCCAGGGTTGCTGCAATTTTCCCTGGAGGAGGGAATGGCCATGTCCAGCCTTTAGAGATGGACAGCATGGATTGCAGATACAGTGCAGCACATGGTCAGCCCTTGAGGTCTGGTTAAAGAGCTAGGTGAAATACTTGTTGAAGTACTTGTTGTTTTCACTAGGTGAAATCTGAAAATGGGTTTGGAGCCTGGGAGATGCTACATGGGAGAACCTGACCCACAGCAGAAGAGGGGATGATTAAAGGGAGATAAGGGGCAACCAGGATTTGGACTCTGTGGATTACAATTGCTATGGACTGCCTTGAACAGAGAGTCTGGTGTGAAAACCCACCTGCCAGCTATGCAAGAAGAGCCTGCCATGTCAACATCAACCAGCACGTGCAGAATCCAGTCAGAATCAGTCAAAACACAATGCTGATGCCTCTGCACCCTTTCTGTGGGTGCTGAGGATGCTCACAGTAGCAGGGAAAGATGGATCTTTCCAAGCTTAGCCGTCACAAAGCAACCATGAATTACCAGACAGCTCAAAAGAAGAACCAGCTGTATCCTGAACAACATCAAGAGAAGTGTGGGCAGCAAGATGAGGGAGGGGATTCTGCCCCTCTGCTCTGCTCTTATAAGACCCCACCTGGAGTACTGCATCCAGCTCTGGAGCCCCCAGTACAAGCGGGACATAGACCTGTTGAAGTGGGTCCAGAGGAGGGTCATGAAGATGATCAGAGGTCTGGAATCCCTCTCCTATGAGGACAGGCTGAGAGAGCTGGGGTTGTTCAGCCTCGAGAAGAGATGGCTCTGGGGACACCTTATTGTAGCCTGCCAGTACCTGAAGGGGGCCTACAAGAAATGTGGGGAGGAACTTTTTGCAAGGGATTGTAGCGATAGAATGAGGGGTAATGGCTTTAAACTGAAAGAGAGTAGATTCAGATTAGAAATTAGGAAGAAGTTTTTCACTATGAGGGTTGTGAAAAACTGGAGTGGGTTGCCCAGGGAAGTTGTAGATGCCTCAACATGATCTGGTCAAGACCAGGCTGGATGGGTCTTTGAGCAACGTGGCCTAGTGGGAGGTGTCCTTGCCCACGGCAGGGTGGTTCAAACTAGAAAATCTTTAAGATCCTTTCCATCTCAAACCATTCTATGATTCTATAAGAACTAAAGCCCTGTACATTTTAACGCATCACCTGTCCAAGTACCCTGGTCCCAGCCACACTCAGGAACAGCTAATGGTGCCTGTGTTTTCATAGAAGCAGCCAGAACTGCAGCTTAATCACGAGGATGTATTTCACTTTCTTACATTGTGGCTAATTCCCCATCTGTCCTAAGGCACTGTTGACTGTACACATGTGCCCATTCAAGCGCCTGCTCCTAATGAGAGGGATGGACAAACAAGAGTCCCACCGCTGCCCGGGTGCAGAGGTGCCTAGGCAGGAAGAGGGGCAGATGGTTGGATTACTAAGTGCCCAGGGCCCCTGCCACCATTTGCTCATTTTTTTGTGTAATCTCAGCTTGCATCAATGTTTCCTACATTCATTTCCAGCTTCCAAACAGCCTTTCATCTCTTCATGATTTATAAGCAGGGAGGCGGGATGCTTGGGTGTGTTGGAAACCACTAAATTTCCAGCTGTGTGTGCATGGAGTGGCAAGAGGTGGGGTGAGG
Organism: Actenoides hombroni; assembly: GCA_024336885.1. Classification (NCBI taxonomy): domain Eukaryota; kingdom Metazoa; phylum Chordata; class Aves; order Coraciiformes; family Alcedinidae; genus Actenoides; species Actenoides hombroni. The sequence continues at coordinate 7,605,327 of WUAM01000299.1, forward strand.
GGGGGGAGAAGGGGAGGGTGCAGCAGCTCAATGCCTGGTTACACCTCAAGATCACACCATCCTCCTTGCTAATGAAGAGCCGAACTCAGGGTATCCACTCAGCTGTACAAACTACTTCAACAGGAACACTTCAGTAGGAATGTTCACCTGTGCTAAGACACTACATGTCCTTAAAAACCCTCTCTAGGACATACCCAGCTGCTGCCTTGGTGGGGGGAAGGACAGGAGAGGAAAGAATGAAGAATAGGTCTTGTATCCATAGGACAAGGGGTAATAGTTTTAAACTAAAAGATGCAACATCCAGAATAGATATAAAGAAGAAATTTTTTACAGTGACGGTGGTGAGGCCCTGGCCCAGGTTGCCCAGAGAGGTGGTAGAAGCCCCATACCTGGAAACATTCCAGGTCAAGTTGGCCAGGGCTCTGAGCAACCTGCTCTAGTTGCAGATGTCCCTGCTCTCTGCAAGGGGGTTGGACTAGATGACCTTGAAAGGTCCCTTCCAATCATTGAACACATCTCAGCAACTCAGTTGAATTATTTGCCTCTTTCAGCTTTGTAGACAGGTCTCCTTCCAGGGAATAAGCAAAGAAGAGAAGTTCCCTGTTTTGTTACAGTATCTGCTCACATTTGGATGACTTGGACAAAAGTTACAGAGAAATCAAAGAGTTTGTAAAAGACTGAGAAGGAATTTGCAGCAGAGGAGAGACTAGGGCAAAGTCTCTTAACACCATACACCAGACCCGTGGACTCTAAACTACTCTTCCCATTCTGGAAACTCTTTAACACAGAAATTCAATCCTCCCATCTGGATTGTTCCCACTGTTCATTCATTTCTTCCTTCTCCTCCTGCCAGAGCTCAATCTCTGTTTCCAGATTGCAAGGAAACTTAATATCTGACACTGCACAGACCAGCTCTCCTGCAGTCCAGCCCTGAAGTGTTTAACAGAGTTGGGGTTGAGGTGCAGAGGGGTGGGACTCTCCTCCCTCCTTCTTTGGCCAGGTTGTTATTTCCACACCCACCGGATGACATTTGGTGCTCTGCTCTTTCCGGGTCAACTAAACCTTTAATAATTGTTGAAGGACCTAAGGGTCCAGCCAAGTCAGTCTGTGCGTAAGCATCTGAGACAAGTACTTGACCCAAAGTTTTCTTGGTGAGACGAGACCAGTTTCTCAGAGGTGCCTGAGAGATGCCAAATTAATGTATGTGGCCTGTGGTCCAAAAACAAGGAGTTGTTAGCAGGTCAGGGTTGTGCTTTCCAAATTGAGCCATAGGTTTGCTAGCTTCTCAGAGCTTCCTGTTCGCATGGTCAGGATGCTGGCTGTTGTCTTGGCTGCTGGCAGCAGTATTGACCCCCTGTCAAAGTTGTTATGAGGCCCCCCAGATCCCAGGTCTGGGATGATCTTCCCAACAAATGAACTTAAATTTGTGTTTTTAAGGATGAGCTCTATGCTTCTCCTTCATGGAGAAATATCTTGGTAGCTACCTTTGTTCAGTGCTCACAATGATTAATCTGTAGCTGAAACCCCCCCCTTATTCTCTCTACTCATATGTGGGTCCACTGACCTTGATTGTGGCCTCTCTTTTACTGAAGGTCATCTGAGGGCAGAGAAGAAAGGGCCATAACATGGGACAGAGAAGTTCCTCAGCAAAAGACAGAGAGGTGGCTTTCAGCCATTTGGCCATGTCTTGCTTTTGCCCTAACAATCCTTCATCTCTTCTCCAGCCAACACAAAGAAGCCAAGTGAACAGTCAAGACTGCTGGAAATCAGAAATTATATTTAACATCATGGGCCATGACATAAAATCCCCAGTTCCAAATAATTACTACTCTTTATGAAAAGAAAGAAAGCATTCCTGGTAGGGCTCGGTTCTAGTGAACTGGAACTGTCACCTCGCTGCAACACCTCCCAGAACCACACATACTCAAATAACCCCCATCATGGTTTATGCAATTATGAGAATGAATGAACTATGGGATGGAACTATCCGAGATCACAGCTCCTAGGGGTCAACTAATCCTCTAATAACTCATTTTCATTACACTGACAAAAACAAAACAATAACGCCAGTGAATCCCCAACTATGACAACAGAGGCTGGGACTCTGCCAGCTGCTATAGATAATAAGGTCCAACTGGCACTTAGATAACCCCAAGCCTAGTAAGAAATGTCCTGTGACTCTTTGCAAGGAGAAAACAGTGCAATGAAGACCACAGGAACCTTCTCCACACAGCAGGTACTTTCAGGCTGCCCTGAATAAATCTGGTAAGATGTTTCCTGCTGAGGTTGCTCTAAATTATGACAGCACCTGAAGGCAACATTTTTCCCCTTATTTTTATCTTCCCACTGCTAGATTTAACTCATAACCGAGGTTATGTGATCTAAAGGTGAAATGCCTTGTCTAAGCCAAGCATCCAGCCCCAGTTTGCAGTCAGTGAGAAAGATGATAACTTCTGTTTGATGACTATAGTAGAGATGGATCTTGTCAAGCTTATGCTTTCCCCATTTCACCCTCACCTTCTGCACATCCATGGTGCTCCTCAGATGAGGTTACCAAAGTACCTTGGTAGGGAGGTTGGTGACAGCAGTCTTGATGTGACAGGAGGGAATGAGGCTGGGGAGAAGAAGTGGTGAAGATGTGCCATGTGATGAAGAAATTTTTTTTTACTGTAATGCTGGGTATATCCTTCATGATAAATATGCTCTGATAAATAATGAGGAAGGGGCTGTGCAAATGGATAGAAGGGTTTGGGCCAAGACCTGGCAGCAGCAGACATATTATTGACTTCTAATTGAACATAGCATAGATAAAGCAGTCCAAGGTATCAAAAGTATCTCTGGAGGCAACATCATAGAATCATAGAATGGTTGGGTTGGAAAGGACCTTAAAGATCATCTACTTCCAACCCCCCTGCCATGGACAGGGACACCTCCCACTAGACCAGGTTGCTTAAAGCCCTGTCCTACCTGTTCTTGAAAACATCCTGTGACTGGAGCATCCACAGGTTCCCTGGGCATCCTGTGTCTATGTCTCTCCACCCTCATAGTGAATAATTTCTTCCTAATTTCAAATGTAAATCTCCCCTCTTCCACTTTGAAGTCATTGCCCCTTGTCCTGTCACTACAATAACTAAATCAACCCATAGCAGCCATCACTTTATACCTGTTCCAAACAGATTCATTTTGCACTTTTGGTATATTTTCCTCAATTTTAAGTGGTAGCTGAGCTCAGCCATGTACTGCAGGCCTATCATGAGGGTGTATAAAAAAGAAGGATTAGAACTACGTTAAAATACAGGTGGATGAAGCAGAAGTAACTCTCCTGCACAATGCACTGGGCCCTGCCTTGAATTCTCCTCGTGTTTATCTCATCCCTCTTTGAAAACCGCCCAAACTCATTCAGGTCCTGCCTGACCATATAGCTCCCAAACCCCTACTTAAAATACAGTCAGCTCCAAGGATAATAAACCACACAGCAAAGTGTTACTATTGCAAGGGTGGTATCAGCAGAGGGTGCTACCTGCACACACTGCAGAGACACGACTCAGAGCCTGCATACTGCTGGACTCTACTGCAGCAAAGTGCAAATCCACACTGCCAAGATCCCCAGATAATAGATGCTCATCCCAGTCTCTCTTTGCTTCCTCAGCTGCAAATATGCCCCTGGATCCCTTAAAGGCAGCATTTAAAGCCACTTCCTAAAATTAAATAACAGGAAACTCAGGTACATCTAGATTAGACATATGGAAGAAATTTTTCACTCTGAGGGTGGTGAGACACTGGAACAGGTTGCTCAGGGAAGTTGTGGATGCTCCATCCCTGGAAGTGTTCAAGGTCAGGCTGGATGGCGCTTTGAGCAGCCTGGTCTAGTGGGAGGTGTCCTGCCCATGGCAGGGGGGGATTGGAGCTGGATGATCTTCAAGGTCCTTTCCAACCTAAACCTTTCTGTGATTCTATGACTCTAAGTGAGAGGTCCATGGGAGCATTGAGCTGTGCATGTTCAGACCAAAGCTCAGCTTAGTTCACTCCAAGAGCAGCATTCGGAATGGTCGGAGCAATACTTACAATGTTTAACCAGCTCATACTCAGAAGTATGAAATGAAATGAAATGAAATGAAATGAAATGAAATGAAATGAAATGAAATGAAATGAAATGAAATGAAAGGAAGCAAATACATGTGGGGTTTTTAGGTGGGAAAAAAGGCTGGCAGGTGGGAGATAGAACACAAAATGAGGAGTGGCATGGGAAGGTGGGAGAGGATTTGCTGGTGCTAACCAGGGAGTTTTTAGTGAAAAGAGCAGGGAGCATGAATGTCTTCGCACGGTGTAGTTCACCTGGGGAGCTCCTTGCTGTGGTATGCTGGGCATACCAAGTGATTTTATGTGCTCTTGTAGTGGCAAATGGCAACAGCTGCATTCAGCAAGGGCTACTAAATCCTGCATTCTGGCTTAGGAAGTCCCTGAGCAAAAAAAGTGTGGAAGACTAAGAAAACGGTTCGGGGAAATAGTATTATGTGGTTGCTTGGTTATAATATTCTGTCTATCGTATTTTAGGGGTTTGCTGTCCTTTTGTGGAGCCCCGCTGACTTCTCCTAGATCAGCGGGGAGAAAGGCTCCACCGAATGCTCCCTGTCTTCACTCAGCAAGCTGTAGCTGTAGCCATGCTCCCTCTACTGGTCTTACTGGTCCTCCCGCCAGGTCCCCTCTGCCTGGCAGACGCATCCAGGGAAGAAAGGACAGACAGACAATGCAGTGTGCAGTTCAGAAGGGGGTTTCCACGTTCTGACACAGGGACAAGCAAAGAATTGTCGCTGGACTGAGCTGACATCTAGGTGTTAGCAGAGAGATTGGTCCAGCGCTGCGCAAGCAGCGGCTTACGGCCATAAATAATTTACAGGATATACATTGCATATTATCATTACAGTCACATCAATAGCTCATAGTGATTGTAGCACGTTCTAGGGCAACCTTGAGAATAATTTATTAGGAATACTTTTGGTGTTTCCTATGAAATGTCATAAGATATTATTTGTCCCTTATTAAAATTCACCACAAGCTTTTCTGGGATGTGTTCCCCTTCCTCCCCAGAGATTATGATTCACCTTTTGAGGGCCTTGCTTTGAATCTCATCCAGAAACCCTTAAATCACAAGTTAAGCTCTGATACTGGCCATAAAATAACTCTCTGCAGGTCCTCAGCGTCACTTTCTATCAGGCTTTTGAGCAAAGAAACTTGACAGCAGTAGGACATGAGTGAGGTAGACTTACTCTCATGCACGGTTCTGGGGAAGTTAAGGGAGAAGTAGTTCACCCAGCTGAGACATGGGAAGTTTGCCTAGAGTATGCCAGTTTCCAGCACAAAATTAATTGGATTTACTTGAATTACCTACAAGAGTGGAAAGGAAGGGTATTGGTCTGGTTCAACCGAGCTCATCTATCTCTACCAATTGCACCCAGGTCCTGTGAGAGGAAACCTGAGCTTGCACAGTGCTGTATGCCACTAACTGGACAGTCACAGACCTCTGCTCCTTCACCTTCACTTACCCAAGAGGCATATTGAGATGAGATGAAAAGTGAAATGAAGGGAGGGGAAATGCAGGGAAATCAAAATGCTCCAGTTTCCCTGGTGCAACATCTGCTCTCAGAGTATCATGGAGGTGGTGCCTTTATAGGCAGAACTAAGTATATCCACGGTGTCACTCTTCTGGACTGATGTAGTTTGCTTTGATATCAAGAGATGTGTCCACTCTGATAAAAAGGAGCAAAGTTTGCTGGGACACACTGTCTGTGTAACCAGCTTGTGACTTGTCAAAGCCCCCATTTTACCTGCAGTGCTAGGGTCAATATTGCACCAGGTTGTGACCTGCAAATGAGATGATGTGACATCAGAAGATGCATTTTAGGCACCATCATTTTAGAGGCAGATGTGTCCATCTGAGTTTTCATAACACAACTATGAATAAGAGCCTCTCAGAAATGGTAGGAGAAATCCATACAAACCCTATTGTCTTATTTGCTTTGCCCAGCCTTGACTTCTGCCCTAAATTAAGCTGTTTCCACGTCAATCTTGCAGTCTGCAATCCACAACCTTGAAAATTTCAAGTGTGTTGTATTGGGAATGTGTGAGTTTTTTCAACCTGATAAACTGAAGAGACAAATCTCACATTTTACTGTTGAAGCACAGGGCTAGGATTCAAAAAGATCTGGCTCTTATTTCTCGTTGAGCAACAAACCTGATGAATGACCTTGAGCATGTAATCTCTGGTCCTCACTTTGCTCTAGCTCCCCCTAATCCGAGGCCCTACTCTATGCAGGATGAACTTTCAGGCTGGACTCTTGTTTTACCTTTGTGTTGATGAGTCCTTTGACTGTTTGGACCCCCACTTCATTTTAGCTGGACTGCAGCACCCAGCTCTAGACTCCAGGCTATCTCTAACCAGTTGTGTGCATCCCTCTGGAGTTCCCTCAGCAGGCAACGTTTCGTTAAAGGAATTATCTTACAAATTCCCATAACTTGGTCTGCCCTCAAAACTTCACTCCCTTCTGTGGCCCATGAATTTTTCTGCTGCATTGCTCAGATTTGTACCAACTTGTGATGACTCTGAGGCAGGACTTCATGATGGTCCATGCATTCATTCCATGCCAAGGGACTACCAGATAAATAGAAAGAATCATAGAATACCAGGTTGGAAGGGACCTAGAGGATGATCTGGTCCAAGTTTTCACAGCAAAAGCCCGGTCTAGACAAGCTGGCCCAGCACACCCTGTTCATCTGAATCTTAAGTGTCCAATGTTGGGGACTCCACCACTTTCCTGGGGAGATTATTCCAATGGCTGATTGTCTTTCTTGTGAAAAATTTTCATCTCGTGTTTAATTGGAATCTCCCCAGGAGTAACTTGTACCCATCACCCCTCGTCTTTTCCATATGAATTCTTGTAAAAAAGGAGTCTCCATCTTCTTGGTAGCCACCCTTTAAATACTGGAACATGGTGAGAATGTCTCCCCTGAGCCTTCTTTCTTCCAGACTGAACAAAAGCAATTCTCTCAGCCTTTCTTCACATGGCACATCCCCAGTCCTTGGATCATTTTGGTGGCCTTTCTCTGGCCACTCTCCAGCCTGTCTACATATTTTGTATAGCGGCGACAAAAAATCAAACACAGAATTCCAAGTGTGGCCTGGCCAGCAGAATAAGGGAAAAGGCCATCCACATGCACTGAAGTAAATTCAAGAGATGTCACAGAAATCCCTCTCAAGGGAACAGTAATTCTGTGAGACTGCCCAGTGCATACCCAGCTTTACCCATTCAGCCTGTTCCCCAGCAGAAGGGGATTCTAACCTTGCAGGGCACTAGGACCTCTTGGATTTTGGTCAAAATTTGGCCCTGTGTCCACTGGGTAAATACTGAGCAACATCAAGAGCAGCAGTGTCACAGTATAGACATGCAAAACAGGCAAAGGATGATTTCCTTAGCTGCTGGAGTGCAGTGACATTAAATGGGTATGTAAAAGGCAGGTGGTTAAAGGATGCAGTTGTGAAAATGGTAGTCTATGTTTTTTCTGGATCTTGCAGTAAAGTGGGATCTGGGAAGATAATCCTTCAACACTGACCTTCCAGCATCCCATGCCACAACTGCTGGCCCCAAGCATGCCTCCAAACATCAAGGCAAAGTTTGTGAAATCTCCTAGGAACCGATGGGATCGGTGGCACTTACCGTGATGGGGAAATAGTCCCTCATGTACCTCCAGATGATGCAGTTCCGGAGGATGTGGATCCGTCTCCCACCCTTTCTGGGTTTTTCCCTGTCTATGAACCACCATGCAGCATAGAGGACACTGACCAGCCAAAAGCGGGTGAAGAAGAGGATGATGAAGGCAGCTGTGCAGCACTGTGCTAAGAGAAAAGCCAGCAGTGAGTGGGCAGTTGTGTTTGGTGGACTTTGGGAGGGGAATGAGTCACTTGAAGGGACTCTGTTTTATCCTGTGATGGAGCTCAAGACTTCACTGGGCTTGCTGTTGAATTACTTTATCAGTGTGAAGGCACTTTTAATGTAGAGATGATTTCTTTCCTATTTGCCCCAGAAACCTGGAGAGGAACCAAGCACCATCCTTGAAGCAACCCTATTTCTCCAAAGGCCACTATGCCCCTCTCTTCCCACAAGACTGATAGACTTCACTGCATCCAGAGTGTCCTCATGAATCAGATCTCTACCTGTGTGTTGTCTGGCTTTTCTCTGGAGAGTCTGATCTCTGCAATGATAATGTCCATGTTTTAGCTCAAAACTCCTGTTAATATCCTCTCATGACACCTGTCATTTTGCAATGGGAGAAGAGTGGGGGACTATATGCTGTCTGTACAGTCCCTGATAGCTTTGTCCTGAGCTATTGATTCCCCATTTTAATTGTGCTCTTAACTTTTTAAGTTTTTATCTTCCTATATATTTTACTCTTCATTGAGGGTTTTTCTTATTGATTTTGGACCTTTTCCTACACTTCTTAGGTTCACTCGCAGCTCTACTCCTGGCCTTTATAGGATTTTCAGTCCTTTCAACTTGATGTCATCACAGGTTTTATAAAACTGCTCTATTTCATTTCCTAAGACACTAATGACTTGGGACTTTCCCAAGCCATTAAAGACTTTTCTAAATTGCTTCCAGTCAGTGCTTGGCTTTGCCCTCTACCTCCCACCTGCACTCATGCCTTGTGTTTTGACACAGGAACAGTAGAAGTAAAGTCTTTGTGCAAACAAGCATCACTTGGTACATCAAATCCCACCCAAGTCCAACACTTTCTGTCTGCAGAGACTGGGAAGCGCTTATGGCCACCAAGCTGCCACCTGGTGAAGCAGATGCCCTAAAATGTGCCTTTGTCATCTCCATCTGTACCTCTGGAAACCTTGGTGTTGTCTGGGAAGGGGGAGAGAGAGAGATTAAAAAAAACCAAAACCCACAACATTCATGCAAGCCCTTTGCCTTCCCCAGCCCATGGGTTACATCATGTGTGGTGGGTTATATATTTTTTTCTTCTCTGGGTCTTCATCACAGATCTGGCACACAGGGCTGGAGGATGTGAGGATGGAGATCACCGAATCTCAGAATCTCATTATGGTAAGGATTGGAAGGGACCTCTGGAGATCACCTAGTTCAACCCCCCTGATCCATCAGGGCTACCTACAGCAGGTTGCGCAGGGTCACATCCTGGTGAGTTTTGAGACTCTCTGGAGAAGGAGACTCCACAACCTCTCTGGACAGCCTGGGCCAGGCTCTGACACCCTCACAGGAAAGAAGTATTTCATCCTGTTCAGATGGAACCTCCTGGGTTCCAGTTTGTGCCCGTTGCCCCTTGTCCTGTCACTGGGCACAACTGACAAGGGTCTGGCCCCATCCTCTTGACCCCTGCCCTTTAGCTATTGATAAGCACTGATCAGATCCCTCTCAGTCTTTTCTTCTCCAGGCTAAACAGCCCCAAGGCTCTCTGCCTTTCCTTGTCAGAGAGGTGCTCCAGTCCCTTAATTATCTTTGTAGCCTCCTCTGGGCTCTCTCCAGTAGTTCCTTAGAATCATAGAATAGTTTCAGCTGGAAAAGACTTTCAAGATCATCAAGTCCAACCTTATTCCTAGCCCTATCAAAAACCACTAAACCATGTCCCTAAGCACAACTAACCGCCTCTTAAACACTTCCAGGGATGGTGACTTCACCACCTCCCTGGAAAGGTCATTCCAATGCCTGACAACCCTTTCTGTAAATAAATGCTTCATATTATCCAGCCTGAACCTCCCCTGATTCAACTTCAAGCCATTTCCTCTTGTTCTGTCACTTGTCACCACGGAGAACAGACTAACTCCTGTCTAGCTACAACTTCCTTTCAGGTAGTTGTAGACGGCAATAAGGTCCTCCTTCAGCCTTCTCTTCTCAATGCTAAACAGACCCAGATCCTTCAGCCTTTCCTCATAAGACACATGCTCCAAACACTTTACTAGCTTTGTCTCTCTTGAACTGGGGAGCCCAGAACCAGACACAATACTCCAGATGTTGCCTGAGTAGGGTAAAGTAAATGGGGAGGAGAACCTCCCTCGATCTGCTGATCACACTCTTCTTCATGGATCCCAGGAAACTATTGGCCTTCTTGACTAAAAAAGCACATTGTTGTTTGATGCTGAACTTGTTGTCCACCAGGACACACAGGTCCTTCTCCTGGAACTGCTTTCCAGCAGGTCAACCCCTCACCTGTATTGGTGCAGGGGGTTATGCCCTGTTCAGTTTCAGCTTCAGCTGTGAGTTAGATACATTCATTCCGTCATCCTCTGAGACCTGGATTTTCATCTTTGGGAGTTACCTGGCACCTGCCCTCTCCAGCTCATCTCAGCTAAGATCTATCAGAGCTAAAACCTATCAGAGAAGAAGTATATGATGCTCTCATTTAAGACTTCCTTGTACCTTTTGTTTTCCCAGAGTTTTGCATGTAAAAACAAATCCCTGCCCCTTTTTTAAACACTGGCATGATGGTGCTGATAATTCCTATGGGGGGAAAAAAAAAACAACAATAATCTTGCAGTATTCTAAATCCCCTTAAAGCTGACATGGGATCTTGTGTCCTCATATAAGTAGAGGCACTGTGGCAGAAGCCTGGGCAGGCACTGATACAGTGCATGGGGAAATGCTGCAGCTCTCTGCAGAGCAACAGGTCTAACCCGCAACACATCCTCCAGGTCAGAACAAGCCACTGCTCGTACTTGGTGCCTCTCCTTTCAATGATCTTTACAACTTGGTCTTTACAACTCTTGAGGAAAATAGCAGACAGCATGGAATGAAGCTCCAGGGTCCACATGGCACATAAATGCTGCTTGAGGAACAATGCGGAGGTTGCAATTTTACCACGCCAGGTCATCAGGTCTGCTGCAAAACTGTACAGTGCCTCATTCTCTTTTTATCATACTGTGCAAAGCTCAAAGTACATTCTATGAAGTGAAGGAGTTGTTCTGGTCCAAATCCATGCACTTATCAGCCAAGTGAGGCTTTATCTTGCAATAATATAACTATTAATTTCTGTCTCAATTCATTTGCAAGTCAAGTCTTTTTTGGTTTTCTTTTTTTTGTTGTTGTTTGTTTGTTGTTTTTTTTTTTCAGGGTAGGTTTTACACACAGTGGTCTGCATTCAATCTTTAAATTTTTTTTATTTTTGTGCTTGTAAAATCTTACGGTGTCATGGTTGCTGTCGGAAAGGAACTCACTCCTGTCCCATAATGGATCCTCAGTCTGAAAGTTGTTGTGGATGGGATCAAAGGGACAGGAAAGTTCCAGTAAATGTACAGTTAAATCCTACCATCTGCATCCAAACCAATCCCATCCTTAGGATTATTTAGGATTATTTGTGGGCCGTTTTTTGGCAAGGAGAGAGCACTCCGTACTGCTGCCTGGTTTGCGAGGGGGAGTGATGGTAGCTGCTTGGATCAAGAGAGATTTCTGGCCCCATCCCAACTTTCTTGAAGATGTCTGTGTGTCATGTCCTCAAACTCTTCAATAAAAACATAGCAGAAGCAGTATGATCCCATCAGCTGGACACTGAGGCTTTCTGGACCACCAGTGGCAAGATATTTACCACAAAGCTGTATTGCTGCTTCCTGAAAGACATGTGAGCTCCCCAGGCTGGGTTCACCACCAGCTCCACTGCCCAGGACTTCATGCTCTTCAGTCTGGCTCCAGGTTCCCTCACTGGCACCAGCCTAGCCTCTTTTGGGTTACACAGGTGACTTGTCACATCTTAGAGTCTCCTTGTTCTCCAAGCCACTGAAAACAGGAATATTCACTTGTTGTGAGGCTGTTCCCCATAATGATCGCTTTCTTCCCTTGATGGGAATCTCAAGAGGAAAATGAAGAACAACAAGGGTTTCTTGCCTGTCCCTCTCTAGGCTGGGGACAACTTCAGACGTGTCCAGATGAGAAATGTGTTTCCCTCATCATCTTCTTTCTTACAAATAACTGTAGCTTTCTGAGCTACCTGCCAGGCAAACACTTCGAAAGATATCACAAACATGACATTAAGCTCTTGAGCAGGGAACCTCAGCAGATACCTCACTCCTGGAGCAAACTCCAGCCTACGTATAACACACTGTGCCCACAAAGCAACCCTCAAAGGGCTGTCAGGTCTCAGAAACACCACTGGAAGAGATCACAAGTCATGGTGGGGATGGCGAGAAACTCGCATGTCCTTGTTTTATTAGAAATCCATCTTTGAACCCCATCAGATGCCAGTGCTCTGCAGAGCCAGACAAGCTCTCCAGCTTAGAGACATGGTTTGGGTTGGAAGGGAACTTAAAGATCATCTAGTTCCAAACCCCAGCTTGGTGAAGACTTCTGTGAAAGAAAGCTCTCTGGTGAGGATGTGGACTGCAGACATATCAGGCACTCAAATCATAGAATCAAAGAATCACAGCATGGTAGGGGTTGGAAGGGACCTCTGGAGATCATCTCATCCAACCCCCCTGCTAAAGCAAGGCCACTTAGGGGTAACAGGGATTGCATGTTGCCTAGGAGTGCATGCAGAAGGGTTTTTAGTCTTTCCAGAGAAAGAGACTCCACAGCCTCCCTGGGCAGCCTGGTCCAGTCTCCATCACCATCACAGGGAAGAAATTTCTCCTTATGTTTATGTGAAATTTCCTGTGTTCCAGTTTGTGCCCGTTGCCCCTTGTCCTATCACTGGGCATCACTGACAAGATCCTGGAGAAAACACATCCATGTGATGGCTTTCTTGGATCCCCTTACAGGCAAAGTGGTTTCCTGGGCTGAGTTCCCTCGAAGAATCTCAGAGCAAAAATGAAGTATTTAGTGGCAGATATCTTCTGTTAAATAGTTCTGTTGTAAGCTGTGAGTGTCTCCTTGGATGAAACCATGGGTATATCACAGACAACACACACGTATATGCCACTGCCTCCAAATAAGCCACAGGCTACAAAGCACACAGAGGACTTTTCTGGCCAAGTCCAAAGACTGTGTCCAATCAAAGTGCTGCTGGGCCCAGCATTGCTGCTAACCCATTTGTTTGTTCATCCTGAAACAGGGGAAAGAACACTGTATGGAAAGAAATTTTTGACATCACAGCAGCCCCCGAGTGAGTCAGATTCATGTTGCAGTTGTCAGGAGATTTTGCAAGGTGTATATTGCCGAGGTCCCTGATGGCAACCTAGAGTTCCTGAAAGCGACAGCCTGCACAGCTCCTGTACCCCTTGGCACAGCCAAGCCTGGCAGCCTAGCCCAGCTGTCCCAGGCTACGGACTACGCTCAGTTGTCAAGGAGTCCTGATTTATGCGGCACTATGCGCCCTTTGAGCTAACCCTGCTGATTGAAAGGGTTCAAAGGCTAGGTATCATGCACCGAATCTGCAAGAGGTAGCATGTTCAGTTCTCCTGCCCCTGCACAGGGGTTCCACAGAATCATAGAATATTTTTGATTGGAAAAAGCCTTTCAGGGTCATCTAATCCACCCTCCCTGCCATGAGCAGAGACATCTGCAACTAGATCAGGTTGCTCAGAACCCCAGCCAACCTGACCCAGAGTGTTTCCAAGGATGGTGCATCGACCACCTCCCTGGGAAACATGGGCCAGTGTGTCACTGCACTCAACATAAAAAATGTCTTCCTTTCCTCTAGTCTAATTCTCCCCTCTTTTAGTTTAAAACCATCACCCCTATCTTTCTGATAGGCCCCTTTAAGTACTGAAAGGCCACAAGAAGGTCTCCCTGGACCCTTCTCTTCTCCAGGCTGAACAACCCCAGCTCTTTCAGCCTGGCCTCACAGCAGAGGGGTTCCAGCCCTCGGATCATCTTTGTGGCTTCCTCTGGCCTCACTCCAACAGGTCCATGTCTCTCCTGTGCTCAGGACTTCAGAGCTGGACTCAGCACGGCATGGGGGGGGGCTCACCAGATAGGAGCAGAAGGGGATGAGCAGAGTAGAGGGGGAAGTTTGTTTGCATATGTTCAGCTCTATACTAATGCACCCTGTCTGGATGGAATCCCATATCCAAGTCCATGGAGAGCAGGAATGAGAGAGGCAGCCAGAAGCAGTGTGGCAGGTTTGGGCACCAGCCTGCCAGTTTCAGTGCCCTGCAGAAGCCTGACTCCACTGCATTAGGAGGCAGCACTGGTCAGTACTGTGTTCTTGCAATGGGGAGGCAATGGGGTCCCCACTCCCCACCCTGCACCCCATCCTTGCACTGTGCGCTCTTCTTCCAGCAGCTGCCGTCATGGGAAGCAAACGGCACCTTTTGTCTCATTGCCTTTGTCAGGAGCATCCTCGAAAAAACCTGGCAGCGTGGACAGTGCCAGCCTGATACGAGAGATGGTGCTGTAGAGCTTCCTGCCAGCACTGGGGTCGAGCTGCTGCTCTCATCCATCACCCCGGGGAGGATGAATGAGCCCCTCGCCCCGCGCTCGGCTTCTTGGGGAATGCGTTTGCGCAACCATAGCAACAGCTGCCTGCTACCAGTGCTGCCGAGCGGCGGCTGCTGGGATCGCCAGCCAAAGGGCTGGACAAATAACCTGACAGCGGCTGACCATGTGTTTTCGGGAGCATTTTTCTGGCAGCTGAAGCACAAGGCTGTCTCAGAGAGAAAGGAGCAGCCGGCAGCCAAATCTTGCCCGTGGAAGGTCTGATCTCTGTGCCCGAGGTTTATAACCGAGGGCGGCACGGGACATTTGGCAGCTCATGGGACAAAATTAAGGGTCTCTCTTGGCATCGAGCTTTCACAGTTGTTAAATGGGGAGCTTTTGGGTGGAAAGCTCCAGGCTTACAGAAACTTTGTAACGAAATCAAACCAGTTGGAATCACTCTGTAACGTCTGACTATCACCTTTCTAGTGCCTTTCTTGGAGAATTTCTTGACTGCTTTTGGTTTACTATTGCATCACTAAAAAGAAAAATAAATTTAAAAAAAATTTAAAAAAAATAAAAAAGGGGGAAAGACAGTAATCTCTGGAAGGCCAGTCACGGAGCAGGTGTGGGTTTGGATCTCATCCTCATTTGGAGCAAGCTGTACTTCTCTGCAGGAGGCAGAGCCTGGGTTTTGAGTAGCTCCACACTGTTACCCTCTGGCTGGGGAGGATTCCTCCCTCCTGCCCATTTTCTGGGACTAGTCAACAGCTATCTTGCCACAATAAAGCAGAAGCTTTACATAGATCCCATCTGATATTAAGAATTTGCATGACAATGGCAAGCTTTGTGATGTCAACTCCCAGCTTGGCTCCTGATGGGCTGTGAATTGCCCGCTCTCTGATAGCCTGGCTCTGCATCTTCCATCTCCTCATTTCCCAGTAAATCCTATCCAAAACTGCATGTCTATCATTTCCATCAGCCTTTGATGCCCTCAACACGGTTGTGAGTTTGTCAGGGTCCTAGTTTGCTAATGTGTCTCTTTCCCAGACTGCTTGGGTTTTCCTGGAAAAATGGTCTTTTGTGGTGTACATCAGGACAAGGGGCATGGGAAAAAAAATGGAATATAGGAAGTTCCATCTGAACATGAAGAAAAAATTCTTTGCTATGAGGGTGCCAGAGCCTGGCCCAGGCTGTCCAGAGGAGTTGTGGAGTATACTTCTCTGGAGAGATTCCAAATCTGCCTGGACATGATCCTGGACAACCTGCTATGGGTGACCTTGCTTTAACAGGGGGGTTGGAAGAGATGATCTCCAGGTCCTTTCCAACCCGCACCATTCTGTGATCCTGTGATCTGTATAAAGAGAAGTGTCTGTTCTCAGGATTGCAAAGCAGAGTCCCTCATGCTCTTACCACTGTATCAACCCTCAGGCACAGGAATACCATTTCTCATGATTAACACTAGTCAGAACAGCACCTTAGATGAGGAAAACACTAAAAGAGCAGGAGAAGCTGAAACCCCACGCACGTTTAGATGCTGTGTAAGACCCATAGATATTCCCATGCACAAGCACAAAACCATGCAGCCTTAGTGCCACTGTGCTCAGATCTAGTGGTAAGAAGAATCAAAGAAAAAGGGAAAAAAAAAAGAGCTGCTTTAGTGAGACAAAGCCTCCCACACAGTTCTTCATACAGCGAGACAAATGGAGATGTATGAGTGCAATGTCTGATGATCATCACTTGTCCTAAGATGGCCTGAGATTCAATGCAGACTCCCATCAGATACCTTTAATGCCACTTTTCCTTTAGTCCCAGACATTTGGTCCAAGGTCTTCCTGGGGGTCAGAGAGAGAAGGGCTTGGGGCAAAAGCTGCAGGGACCTGGACAAGTTTGAGAAATGGGCCTGTGCAAACCTGATGAGATTCAACAAGGTCGAGTGCAAGGTCCTGTACCTGGGTGAGGGCAATCCCCAATATCATTACAGATTGTGGGATGAAGAGATGGAGAGTAGCCCTGCAGAGAAGGACTTGGGTGTTCTGGTGGATGAAAAGTGGTACATGAGCCAGCAATGTGCACTCACAGCCCTTAAAGGAGCCTATAAGAAAGATGGGGACAGACTTTTTAGCAGTGCCTGCTGCAATAGGACAAGGGGTGAAAGTTTTAAACTAGAAGAGGGGAGAATCATACTAAAGAGAAGGAGGAAATGTTTTACAATGACAGATAGTGAAACACTGGCCCCGGTTGCCCATGGAGGCAGTGGAAGCCTCACACCTGGAAACATTCAAGGTGAAGTTGGATGGTGCTCTGAGCAACCTGATCCAGTTGAAGATGTCCCTGCTTACTACAGAAGTGTTGGAGTAGATGATCTTTGAAGGTCCCTTCCAACACAAATCATTCTATGATTCTATGATTCTCAGAGAAGGAAAAGGAGATATCTCTTACCTAGACCTAGGAAGCTGAAGACCCATTGAACCACTGATGCCGTCTGAAGCCTTCTCTGTAGTGGCAAGGACAGCGGAGCAAACTCAATCTTCATCTTGGGCTCTGCGTGCACGTCTCAAAAGGAGAAGGAAGCTTAAGAGACAACGAATGCAAAGTGCAAAGTCGGCAGTCAATATTTACCCAGTCTTACAGTATAGGGAATTGTGCAACATACAGTGGCAGTGGTGGCTGCCCTCAGGCACCCTCCCATATGGGGAGGACAGGCACATTGCCAGGAGGTGTCACCAACTTTATGACAGCATGACTCACCATGTGGTCATGTGTAGACAGGGAGGATTTCAAGTTTTTACCACACAAATCTGGGAAGTAAACTCCCTTCAGAACCCAAACCTGCCTTCAAGTGTCTGTGCCTTTCAAATTTTGCAATATCAGGATTGCAATCCTTTGCAGAAAGGATGAGGCATTTGTGCATGTAAGCCAGGCTTTAATTTCCCCAGTCCCTTACAAACCATCCTGTACATGGTAGGAAGGGACAAGCAGAAGGGACAGGCACAGGTAAATCATTTGTATTTGTAAGTGATGTGATGTAGGTGAGTTTTGGTCTCAGCCAAGAAGGTGGACAAACAATACAAGGGTGTTTCATGGCTGAGCTGAAACACTGGGTGTTTCACACAGGGTACACAAGCAATGTCATGCCTCTGCCAGGATATGGATGGATGGATGGATGGATGGGGCAGACAAGTGTCCATGTGCAACCTTACACATGTTTATCTGGATTTTCCTTATGTTTATGGATTTTTCTTATGAGAAAGGAGGTTGTAGTGAGGTGTGGATCAGTCTTTTCTCCCCAAGTAACAAGTGATAGGATGAGAGGAAACAGCCACAAGTTGCACATAGGGAGGTTTAGTTTGGATATTAGGAAAAATTTCTTCCTCACAAGGGTTGTCAAGTGCTGCCCAGGGAGGTGGTGGAGCCCCCATTCCTGGAGGGATTTAAAAGCTACTTGTAGATGTGATGCTTCACAGCATGGTTTAGTTGTAACCCGGGTTAACAGATGGACTCAATGAGGTTAAAGGTCTTTTCCAACCAAAATTATTTTACGATTCTATGATTCTACCTTCAAGCAGGTGCATGGTCTGAATCTTTGCCTAGTCACACGCAAAGAGCTGAGATTTACTGGATGGGGAAAAAATGAGAAATTGGGGGGAAAAAAATGAGAAATCGGGGGTAAAAATCCTCAGGGAATTGACAAGCTGTGCAGGTAAACAAAGAAATAATCTCGTGAGAGACCTGAGAAAACCAAGGGTCTTGCTGTAACCAGGATACAGAATAATGTCACTAACAGACTGAATTAGACAATGAGCCGATCCTTGGTAATGCTAAAGCACCGGCGTGCATACAAAGGCGTCGCTCACTTGTCTAAGGGGCATTTCAAATCCCCAAGCTTGTCGAGGCCAAGATTTACAGAACAAAACTAAAAACAACCCTTGGCAAAAGCAGATCAGATGTGTTAGCTGAAAAACGATCCTTCCTCTTTGTTAGACCCTAGGAAGATGCTGGTCTATGAAGAATTTACATCCGTTGGACTCCATTTTCTGGAGTTACTAGAAACAACAGTGCTCTGGTGAAACCCCCAAGGGCTCTTTCCTAAAGACACCAGTTGCTTTAATTGAGCTGTAACTGGCTTGGATTTCACTTGAATCTCTCTCCATCCTTTGTCTTCTGCAAAAGTCAGGATGCTGTCTGCTTTGAGAAAGCAAAGGAGGCTTTTAACTCTTTCAGTGCTGTTGCCTGGAGACAAGATGTTTCCTGGTGAGAAACCACCAGCAATTTCCAAAATGCTGTGGGGAGATCTTCAGGTCCAGGGCCACAGGTCTTCCCAGGCTGTGCAACCCCCAGCACGGTCAGGGAGGTGTACAGTGGGACCAAGAAGGGGAAAGTCCTTGCAGGGACATCTCTGGTCCTGATATGATGTTTCAAGGTGTTTTCCATCCTGCAGTCTTGTCCTTGTTGGAGCCCAGCCGTGCCACTGAGCTCTTTTGGTTTTTGTTAGTGCAAAGGGTCACACCTCAGCCCCAGCTGCATGGGAAGCATTTTCTTCCCCTAGAAAGTTCAGGTTAATCCATGGAGCAGTTATACTGCTGGTTCTCCAAGGAGTTGTATTGCAAAGAGTCCCAACAATTTGCTTGTGGCTTATTACAACAAGGAAAGCCTCATGTTGTGGATTTATTATGAACAAGTGAGCTGCTTGGAAGAGATGACCAAGGAGTGAAACAAGGCTTGTCTGGGTAATAAATATTTATGTCCTGCTCTTCTGTGACTATGTCATTTGCTTTTTGTCTTTCTACTTAAATCAGGAGGGAAAAATACCTACTGATGGAGGGCTTTGAAATCTTCTGAGTAAATCAGAGGGGGATCAGAGAGTTCCAGACAGGCAGGTGGAGCTGAGAGAGATGCATCTCCTTGCTGTGTGGAGGTAAAATAAAATCTGTGGCTTGTTTTAGGGAGGAGCAGATCTGTGTTGCTGAAGTACTGAACTAGCTAAGCAGTTGGTGACGTAATTTCTAGATCTTACATCCTGACACCCAGGCCAGCCTTATGCATGTGGTGGTCTTGGTTACCAACAGATGGTTGAATCAAGATGTAGAAATGAGTGCTGCCACATATCCTGAAGCCATTCAGTCTCTACAGATTTCATCCATCCCCCAACTGATACTTCCCTATCCTTGAAAGAATTCAGGGCCCCTGTATCCCCCCTCAACTTCCTCTGATATTTTGGAAATGAAGAAGGAAGTAACCATGATCAATATATTTCTTGTTCTTGGGAACTTTGAGGGTCTCCCAGGCTTGGGACAGGGCTTGTTTTTATCCATATATTACTAGTGCCCCCAGTATGACCAGGTAGTGATTCCTCACCTCATCTTGGCACTGGATCCAGCTTGGGCTCCTCAGTATCAGGCAGAACATGACAGGCGGGAGTGAGCCCTGTGGGGCTACTAAGCTGGTCAGGGCTGGAGATTGGACTGTGCAAGGAGAGGCTTAGAGATGGATGTATGCAGTGGGAATGATGGTAAAGAGGGTTTATACAGCAATCTGCAGCCCTCTGCTTGGATGATGGAGATGGGCTCTACTTGGAGGTGCCCAGTGATGGGTCAAGAGGTGACAGCCCCAGCTGGGACAAAAGAAATCCCTGTAAGATACAAGGAGGCATGTTTTTCCCTATGAGGGTGGTCAAACACTGGAACAGGAGTCTGAGGCAGGGGGGAATATCCATCCTTGGAGACAGTCAAACCTCACCTGGATGTGACCATGAACAACCCGGTCTTGTCAGCCTTGCTTTGACCTGGGGGTTGAAGCAGAACCCCAGAGACCCATCCAAGCTCACTCTATGACCTCATCTGGCTTTCAGCATCTAAATGTTGGATGCTGAAGTTTGAACTATGCAGCCCAGGATCCCTTCAGAGTCACAGCAGGGAACACGAACCCTCACAGTGAATTTATCTGATTTATTTGAGCTAACTCAGAAAGAGGCAAATTGCACTCTGTAAGTGTTGGGATCTCTCCAAGGAAGACTTTAATATAGCAGGAGGTGTTGAGGGCAGGAACTTGAAAGGCCTATTTTGGCCCAGCTTAGCATCTCAGACTACACCTAGTCCTCAGACAGACACTCATTTCTCTGCAGAGAGCCATATCTGAAGGTCTCACCTCACTCTTTGTCTGTCACATTGTCCTGCTCTATTCCTTTCTTATTTCCCTTCCTGTCACTGTCTACATTCTGGCAGGGTAACTGCAGATGTGGGAGAAAGTTGAAAATGGTACCTCTATCAGCTCTGACACTGCTTTGCAGATAGATCCTGGTTTCATCATGGTCAACACCATTCTTACTAACAGGTCTTGCTACTGTTGGAACATCATTCACAACTCTTAACAGTCATGGGATTATCTTTGAGGACTGTAAGGAAATAGAACCAAAACCCAAAACCAATCTTGTGATGGAGTTAATCTGGTATAAAACCCATCAGATCAAAATACAAAGGACTTTAGCTTTCCAGTGCTTCCTGCTGCATCTGTGGGAGACCACCACACCTTGCAGTGTCCTCCTTCTAGAAATGAGCTATTCTGTGAGTATAATCTTACATCACACCTACCCTTGTAGCATCACAAATTCAGCAAATCATTCAACCTCTCCCTGTGTGTACATGGGTTATGATTTGCTGTCTAAGAGCAACGATAACAGTGGATAAAACTTCAGTGGCCCTTAGATGAACCCCTCTATGTAAGGACCTATCCACCAAAAGGTCCATCTAATTAATCCTGCAGCCACACGTTTCTCTGGTCACTTTTACATTTTCCTCCTCTTATTCTCTTTGCTCACTTGGGTTCCAATTTTGGATAGACTAGGGTGGATGCTCTCCTTGGGAGCATCAGAGAGAGATCATCACTGAGCTGTGATTGCAGGTATGGCAGGTACTTCTGGGACCACCCAGCAGTGATCACTGCAAGTCCCATGTTAGCACCTCCTGGGAAATTTTGGTGCTGTTTAATTTACTCTTATCGCTCATTTCTCACCTCCGTGGCTTTTAAAGATCATTTTTCTCCTCCCCCCCCCCTTTTTTTTTTTTTAATTTCTCACCATTTCTCCTTATTTCCTGACATACTCAGGCACTCACACACACATGGTCCATGATAAAGTTCCAACAACATTCTCCTTGGCTTTTCCCTTCTCAGATATTTATAGTCATTTATCTGATCTCCTACGGCTTGTGTTTAGTCTGGGAACATTAAGTTCCTTTAATCCCTCAACAGGTCATCCTCTGTAATCCCTTTACCAGTGGCCCTTGCGAATCAGTTGATCAACTTCCATCTCTGGGCACAAGAAGGAATCTATAAAACCTCGAGTCACAGAGCTGTAGGCTTTGCAGGTCACCAAGCTTTGCAAGTCGACACAGTGGGATGTCCCCACAAGATTTCACAAGGGGAACAGGTTGCACATGGAGACCTGGCCACACTCCATGATCAGAGCTGAGAAAGACTAATATGAAGGACATGAAGGGATATATTCAAGGGGCAATGCAGTGACATATACAGAAGGCAGGACGCTGTGTAGCTGTCCTGCTTTGCCCTGCAAAGAGAAGCTGGCTGTGTTTCTGTGTTGAGTCTCTTGTTGAAGCCACAACATGTAGACCTCATGGGACTTGGTGCCTTAGTGGAAGAGCTATAAGCTCTCTTCAGATCACTGCTCCTCTCTTCAAATCATAGATAACCTTCTTTTTTTTCCCCTAAAGCCTCTCAGTCATTCATATGTACTCCTAGAACCTTCCACCAAACTAATTTCTTCTCCAGTGGGCAAAATTATCACAAGGAAACTGAAGGTATTTTTTTGGTAGTTGTCCAGTGGTTTCTCTGAGTCCCATTGTTTCCTGACTCAGCACTCCACCAGCAGTAAGTGTACCTCCCCTGAGAGTTCCTCCTTGCCGGGGATCTTACCACACCAAACCTACGTGATACCATTGCACCATTTGATCTTTGTCCATCCCCAGCTCTGGGTAAGAGCATGGGTGTGAGAGAAGCCCACTTCTGCCTGCTTCTGCTTTTTTAACGTAAATTCTTTCAAAAAAAGGTCTTTCAGATTTTACTCCCCCTTCTACCTGTCACCAGAAGACTTTTTCTGAAATTT
Source organism: Actenoides hombroni (assembly GCA_024336885.1). Taxonomy (NCBI): domain Eukaryota; kingdom Metazoa; phylum Chordata; class Aves; order Coraciiformes; family Alcedinidae; genus Actenoides; species Actenoides hombroni. Next base: position 7,627,803 of record WUAM01000299.1, read on the forward strand.
GTCTGTGTCATGCCAGTGATTTTCATTACAGAATTTCATGTCCTTTAGAGAATTATCAGTGAAATTCTTCTTCTCATGCACTTAGGGAATTAATGAGTCTCGTTATGCAGCGCTCTGATATGGATTTGCTTTGGCTTCCATCCCATTTGGCCTTGAAGCACCTTCCCTACATATATGAATCAAACAAAGTTGACAAGGAAAACAAGAACACCCCAGGCAGGTCCTCATTCCCAGCAGTTGTCTGTGATTATAAAATGATTTAATATGTGAGAAGCCACTAAACATCCCCTCTGAGTTGCCACCCGCACTGCTGTCATGTTCTCTTGTGCCTGGTGATTCACACTGGGGACAGAAGCAATTCAGACAAGCATCATTAGTGCAGAGAGAGTGCCTGCAAAGCTGTGTGAGTGTCTGGGACAACCCTGCTGTGGAGGGACACAGAAGCAGGAGTGCCCTTGGAAGCAAATATAGGTAAATAGAGCTTTCCTACCTCTAACTGAGGTAGTGTGGAGTTGGAACACACTTCACTGGGAGGTCTCCAGGTGTGGTCCAGGTCTAGCTTTGGAGCTGAAGTCTCACCTACCATTATTCCATGAAGCTGATGTCCAGGGTCCTTCTATCATGGAGGAGAAAAACTTCTAAGGAGATATGGGGCTTATACCAGAACCACCTTGTTATGATTTTTTCTTCATTTTCACAGCTCTTGATGGTGATCTCCTGGGAACAATGGGATAAGCTGCCATCCCCTTCCTTTGACCACTGGTGGAGAGGTTGGTAATTAGCCAGGAGCCAGGTGCCTCCCTTTGAGATGGCTACTACTGTATAGGGATATTTTTTTTCTAAATAAAATGACCTTCACCCCATAAGGTCTTGCACTGAGCTTTGTCACACCATTCCTACAATGCCACAACATTATTTCCTACAGTAATTGGTGGATAAGTATGTACAGGGAGGGAGAGGAGAATGTGTACAGGCAGCACACGATGAGATGGCTAGCCAGTAGTGTGAGAAAACAAGCCTCTTTGTCATCAGATCCAGCAGAGAAAAACATAAATCTGAGCAAGCTTTTATGGTGGCAGAATCCACCTGGATTATCTAGCCAGTGAGCATGCTCTTGAGGCCATAAGAAATGCAGGAGAGACTCGGGATGGTCTTCAGTAGCTTAAGTTTGACTGAAAGGCATCCTGGCTTCATCTGATGATGCCACAGAAGATTCACCAGGTCCTCTATTAATCAGATCCCAAAACATCATGGTTATTATTGCATGGGGGATACTTGGAGCTATCCCCTGCCATCACACCAGCAGATCCCAGCATGGATGAGATAGGGAACCACTGCCTGAGGGTCTACCCAAAGTCAATGCTTATTGTGGGTGCTGCAAAAGATTGGGCTTGCTTTGGTTTGCACCCCACCATGGTGCCCTTAGCATCATACAAACTTTTGGGCCCCAGAGTCGTATCATCTGATGTTGAGTGACACCCATGTCCTTGGCCAACCCCAAGACTAATGTCCCAGCATGTGGCATCATGCTCAGCCATAGCCTTTTCCCAGAAGAGGCTGGAGGAAGAGAAAGCTTTTCCTGCTTTCCTCTGTGGTGGCTGTAATTTAAACACAGAGACATTTTTATTTATTTAACTCTCATCCTCTCCGAAAGAGGTTTGCAGCCAGCAAATCAATTTGGTTGATTAGAGCTAATGGATTTTACCTGACGTAAGCGATTAAATTATTTCCATAGTTGATTCCTGAAAGTGCATGAGTGGCCATGCTTGGAGATTTATATATAACTCTATATTTCACTGCAGGAAATGCTAAGCAATATTTTTTTTTTTTTTTTTCATTCTGCAGCTTCTAACTCCATCCAGGTCTGCCTGGTATCTGCAGAGCAGCGAAGAGTCTCCTGACACTGCAAAAACCTCACGGAGCAGCTTTGCCTGTGTCTTTTCTTACAAAGTAGTGCATGACCGAGCATTTTTGTATGAGACCAGCCCAGGCTCACTGCAGATTCAAAAGTTCAAAACCACTTTGTGAATGTGCTGATCTCCAGTCCCCAAATGGGTGCAAGGTGCTGTGAAAACCCTGGCATGAAGGCACTGCTGGTTGCAGAGCTGAGATGCACCTTAGCACCAGAACGGGAGCTGTTCCAATGGGTTCGTATGGGCTTGCACCCACCAGGAGCACACTAATATTTTACCTCCCCATTATATGAAGGGCAATTAGTTACACTAACAGCTCTTGGAAACAGCAACATGGAGGCTATTCAAAAATGTTTTCTGCAGGAAGGACCCAAGCATGTGCAAGGCGTCTGTAGGTGTCAGATATGTTTTAGACCCTCAAAAGTCACTGTGGCAGCTTTGAGATAAAGGAAATTACAGAGAGTATTTTAAAATAAGCGTATCATTGAGATTCACCGGCTGATGATCTTGATTCCATTACAATCTTTTGATAGCAGACCTTGGGTCACCATCATGCTTTTCCAGTGACGCTTTTCCAGTTTTCCTTTTTGCCTTTCCCATTGCACAGAATCACACAATTCCCAGCATGGTAGCTGTTGGAAGGGACCTCTGGAGATTACCTCATCCAATCCCTCTGCTAACACAGGGTTGCCTGCAGGAGGTTGACCAGGATCACACCCAGGTGGGTTTTGAATCTCCCCAGAGAAGGAGACTCCACAAACTCTCTGGGCAGCATGTTCCAGGGCTCTGGCACCCTCAAGGAGGGGAAAAAAAAAAAAAAAAGAATTTTTAGTACCACAGTTCATCAGCTACAAAAAGCTGTTTGCTGTCATCCTGAGCAGAAAGCAGCATGTGTGGAAACGCAGTACTGGGGGCAGACAGAATCATTTTGGTGACAACTCTCCCACCTTTGCTACATGACCTGGATGAGTCCATAGTTCCATCTTCTGCAAATGAAAAATGCAGCACAGCAAGAGCCACAGGACTTAATAATATTGGTTTTAAAGGTAAAAATCAGCCTAAAAAGTGTTTAGCACTTCTGTCATGGGTGGTGGGGAGAACCCACCATGCTTACAATACACGGTGCATTGATGCACCAGAAAACCAAACTTGTGAGATACTTAAGACCTTCCTAATTCTTTAATTATAATCACACCCTTTAATTGCACTGAATGTGAGAGCAGGACTGATACAATCCTTACAGACAAAGCAATGCCTGTCCATAGACACCTCTAGTTGTAATTTTTTATTTTTCCAAAGGCAGCTCTTTCATTCAGCCATCCCCATCAGCTAAGGCTCCAATCCCATCCGTAAAATGGGTTTCCACAATTTACCTACAAGCGAGAGTGAAATTAAGCAAATCAAGGCAAAGACAAGCAAAAAAAAACCCTGGACCTCAGGGTCCAAGACTCAATGAGGGCATGCAAAGCACTGGATTAAAGAAACAATCCTGGCAGGAGTAATCCTGCTTTTCACTGCACTCCCAGCAGCTGCAGTCACTGCCTGGTAAGAACTGTTTTGTTCCATTGTAATTCAGTATTTGAGTGTGTGGATTTTGGAGGCACTGGGATCACTAGTTTTATTGGAGTGATGATGCTGGTGGAAATGCTGGCAGTGTAGCCATGCTGATAAAGCTCTGCTAGCTTCAACTCTGGGGTCATCTTCATGTGGTTAGACCACAAAGTGGATGCAATTAGGCTGAAAGTGGACTTTATTGGGTTCAGATAATAAAGAGAAAGATGCAGGCAGAGAGGGAAGGATGGGGGGATGGAGTGAAGGAGTGTGGGGAGGCAAGGCTGTCAAGGATAGTGGGGAGTGGAGTACCAGGTGGGATTTGGGATTGTGAATACATGCTGGGAATCATAGAATGGTTTGGGTTGAAAGGGACCTTAAAGATTATCAAGTTCCAACCCTCTTGCCATGGTGAGGGTCACCTCCCACTAGACCAGGTTGCCCAGAGCCCCATCCAAACTCATTTTGAACATTCCAGAGACGGAGCATGCTCAAATTCTCCGGGCAACCTGTGTCAGAGTCTTACAACCTTCACAGTGAAGAGCATCTTCCTATTTCTAATCTAAATCTACCTTCTTTCAGTTTAAAGCCAATACCCCTCATCACTATATGCCCTTGTAAAAAGTCCCTCACCAGCTTTCTTATAGGCCTCCTTCAGATATTGGAAGACCACAAGAAGGTCTCCC
>WUAM01000299.1:7632152-7642450 GCA_024336885.1 Actenoides hombroni
CAGAATCCCCTCCCTGACCTGCTGCCCATGCTGCTCTGGATGCAGCCCAGGATGCCATTGGCTTCTGGGCTGTGAGCACGTTGCCAGCTCATGTCCAGGTTTTCACCCCCAGCATCCCCAAGTCCTTCTCCTCATGGCTGCTCTCCATCTCTTCATCCCCCAAGCCTGCATCTGTACAAGAGGCAACCTTTGGTCAATCTCATAGTAGAAGTGGGTTGGGGAGAGAAGGTTGGTTTGGGTGGTTCTGCAGCTGGAGCCCTGCAATGACATATGAAAAAAACCCCTCCAAAACACAAGTGTGTACATGTTCCTGGCTGTGCACACATATGTGCATCTGTTTGGCTTTATCTGTAAAAACCCCACAGGGAAGGGAATCCCTTTGTCAGGCTGGCAGTGCAACATGGCGTTAAAGATTTTTGTGTGCATTTGTGCATGTGTGTGCACGTGTGTAGTGGGTCTGCTTGCACATATGCGCTTGCACATCTGTGTGCCTCTGTGTACATACATGTATCTGTTGGAGCATAAGAGGTTTCACAGAAACATAAGGAAAAACTTTTTCACTGTGAGGGTGACAGAGCACTGGAACAGGCTGTCCAGAGGTGTTGTGGAGTCTCCTTCTCTGGAGACATTTAAAACCCGCCTGGACACGTTCCTACTTGACCTGCTCTAGGTGATCCTGCTCTGGCAGGGGGGTTGGACTCTTTTGAGTTCCCTTCCAACCCTTAACATTCTGTGATTCTGTGCACACAAGTGTGCATGTGCACATGTATGTGTGTGTAAATCTCTGCACATCTGCATGAGTAGGCATAAATGTGCGTGCAAGAATGTGTGTGTATACACGTGTGTGCAAGTAACTTTGCATGTGTGCATACATGTGTGCGCATCTCTGTGCAAGTATGTGCATCCACGTGTCTCTGTGTATGTGTTATCTGAAGGTACATCTGCATGCAGGTATGCGTGTGCATGCATGTGTGCATGCACAAGGGTGTGTTTTGGTGTGCACATGAGTGTCTCCATGTATGCATGTGTATGTTGCGCATGTGTATGTTGCACATATGTGTGTGCTGGTGAACATGTGAATACATGTCAGTGTACCGGCGTGTTCCTGTTTACATGTGTGAGTGCATGTGTGTGCAAATGTGTAGCTGTTCTTGTGTGCATGTGTGTTTGTAAGCTTGTGCATGTGTGAACGTATTATCATGCATGTGTATTTTCACATGTGTGCATGAATATCTGTGTGCAGATGAGTGTCCATGCACGTCTGTGCAGGCATCCAGCTCTGTGTGCATGTATGTGTATGCACATGTGAATGTGTCATGTGTGCGTAGGTTTGTGTGCACATGTACCCGCATTTCTGCATGTAGATGTGCATATGTGTGATCGTGCGTGTATCTGTCCATGTGTATGCAGACATATCTTGTGTGTGCACATGTGTGTGAATGTGTGCATGCACGTGGGAACATACACATGCATGCATATAGAGATGTGCATATGCTCATGTGTTCCTATGCATGTGTGCAGCATACATGTGCATGTTTGTATGTTCATATTTGTGTGCATGTGGGTGTGTGTGATTGGACATATATGTGTACATGTGCAGGTGTGTGCACAAGTGTGTGTGCCTGCAGATGTGTTCACATGCATGTGTGTGTACATATGTGAGCACAGCTCTGTGTGTGGACAGACATGTCCAGTTGTGTGTGTGTTCATGTGTATGCACGTGTTGATATTTATGTCTATGTGCATGTCTGCATGTATGTGCCTGTGTGCACATGTGCTCATATATGTGCATGCATGTGTGCGCATTTCTGCATGTGGGCGCATGTGTATGACTGCATGTTGTGAATCATGCCTGGCCATGTCTTACATGTGTGTGCATGTGTGTGTCACCGTGCATGTGTGTGCATGCCTGGCATGTCTTACATTTATGTGTACATGTGACTGCATGTGTGCATGCCTGTGCATGTCTTACACGTCTGCCTACTTGTGTGTGTGCAGGCATGTGACTGTGCATGCATGGGCATGTCACGCACATGTGTGCTCTTGTGTGCACGCAGGTACGTGACTGTGCATGTGTGGGAACGCAGGGCTGTATCTTGCACATGTGCGTGCATGTGTGTGCATTTGTGGCTGTGCTTTGCATGTGTGCATGTACTTGTGACTGTACATACATAGGCGTGTCTCCCACGTGTGCACGCATGTGTGTACATGCATGGGTGTGCCTCACATGTGCCTCTGCACATGCGACAGCACGGGCGTCTCTTAATGTGTGTGCAGGTGGGTGACTGTACATGTGTACAACGCACGGGTGCGCCACGCGTGTGCTGTACATGCGACTGCACACGTGTGAACATGCGCGCGCATGAATGGGCCTGCTGTGCACGTGTGTGTGTGTGTGTGTGCGCACACGCGTGCAGGCGTGCTCACACTCGTGTCACACACACACTCGCCAACCCCCCCCCCGTGCCGGGCAAGCCCCGTCCCCCAGCGAGGCCTCGCCCCCTCCGGTGCGGCGTCGGGGGCGTGGCCGTGCGGGTCCCGACTCCACCTCCCCCAACCCCTCTTCTCCCGCCCTCCCTCCCCGGTGTGTGCGACCGCGGGTGCGCGGTGCGGCGCGGAGCGGGTGCGCTCCTTGCGCGGGGCCGCCATGGCGTGGCCCTGCATCACCCGCGCTTGCTGCATCGCTCGCTTCTGGAACCAGCTGGATAAAGCGGACATCGCCGTCCCGCTCGTTTTTACCAAATATTCGGAGGCCACCGAGCATCCCATCGCCCCCGCGCCCCCTCCTCCTGCTCCGCGCCCCGCTGCCCCCATCGATACCCAGCCCGGTGGCGAGGCAGCGGTAGCGGCGGCGGCAGCAGGCGGGGGGGAGCCGGCTCCCGGTCCTACCCGACCCGGCCCGGCTCCCCACGCCTCTCCCCCGGCTGATTCGGTGATGCGACACGACTACAAGCCCTGGAAGGTGCAACGACCGGAGCCGAGTTGCAAACCCAAGAGCGAGTACCAGCCCTCGGATACACCCTTCGAGAAGGAGACGCAGTACCAGAAGGATTTCCGTGCCTGGCCCATTCCCAAACGGGGGGACCATCCTTGGATCCCTAAACCGGGACCTTCCCCTGTCCTCGCCCTGGACCGCGGTTCCCCGGAGAAACCAGCTCAGGAGAAACGCCGAAAGGTGCTCCCCGAGAAGAAAGAGGAAGACCCCGAGGTGGAGGATGAGCATCCCAAAGCGATGCGTGCCGGGGATGGGAGAGAGAAGGGTCGGAAGAAGACGGAGGAGGCGGGTGGGGGCAGGGCGGCCGCCGATGCTCTCAACAGGCAGATCAAGGAGGAGGTGGCGGCGGCGGGGGTCAGCTCGTCTTACAGGTGAGGACCCCCCCCTCCCCCCTCACCCCATCACATCCCAATCCCCAGCCCTTCTCCGGTCCTCTCTTGCTCATCCTCACCCTGGGACTTGGGTGAACGCGGCTTTGAAACGTTTCGGCGGGGGAGGGTCGTGGTGTTTGCTTATCTTCCGCCCCGGGGGGGGAGGGCTGTCCTTAAAATCCCCCACCTCTCTGAGTGTCGTCGATGGGGCGTGGGTGGATGCTGTGCAGGTAGTGAATCCACGGGTCCTTTTTGTCGGGTTGGTTTGAAGCAGGTTCAAATGTCCCCCCCGCTATTTTCGTCTTTCGTCAGGGAGAGGTCTGGAATCACTTCCTCGGGATTTGCAAGTTGCTGCTGGTCCTTTCCAAGCACATCCCTGGCCTCCGTGGTGCAGCCAGCCCCACAGACCAGCATCCCTACAGCATCTCTGCATCCCCAAGATCCCATCCAGAGATGGGGGTCTCACACCAGGAAGGGTACCATGAAGCACCCCAGGTCTATAGCGTCCCCAAGACAAAGCATCCTGGGATACAGGTGACATGCATCCTAGGCCGCTTGGGTGGGGCAGCCATCGGATGCTGCCATGTTTAACTCAGCACACATCTCTCTGCTCCGCCCCCCCCCATCATCCCCCACCCCTAGTCTTGAAAGAGGTGCCCTTGTTTCACCCCAGGAAGAGACCCTGTTTGGGATTCGAAACGTGAAACTCCTTGCTGTGGTTCTTTCTCTCTGGGTGAAGGGGTTGGATGTGTTTGGAATGCAAAAGAGAAGTGCTGGGGTGGCCGCCCCTGCACAAGTACGTTTTCAAGGAGGGTTCACTGCAATTGTGTTTTCCAGAGCTTTCTTTGGCAGAGCCCATCACTGCTGAGATTGGGTTAGAGGTGGCAGAGAGCAAAGCTGGGGTTTGTTGTGATAAAAGTGTCATCACAGGCTTTTTGCTTCTCCCTGTACCCGTGAGAATGCCGAGGTGTTTATGCCTTTGAATGATTGATTTTCTTCCTTAGAGAGATTTAGAGGTGACACCCTGCCCTCAAACAGGTAGTAAATTCATGCAGATTTAAAATGAGGCTGGGTTTTGCCTCCTCTGTCCCACCAGTGACTGACTGTGGCATAGCAGACGTGACAATCATCATCTTTCCCACGTCCCCAAGTGGGAAATGGTTCAAGCAGTGAAGATTTTGATTTTTGCTGTAGTTCGGTGTCAGATCTGGCTCTTGCTGGGGATGCGAGTGATACTGTGGCCTCAGGTGTGATGGTGGTGGTCATCTGAGACGCGAGGAAATGGCCAGGGATTTTTGGCTTCTCTGCTTTGCAAGGATGGAGGGTGTGGGGAAAGGGTTTTCCAGAATTGACACAGTCCTTTAATCTGTTTTGGCCAGCTGTGATTTTTGATGCAGCTTTTTTTCTGGTCATCTTCCAAAGTCTGGGCTTAAGTCGGTGATGGCAGGACTAAAGCAGAAGGCGGTCCTAGAGCTAGAGAGCTGTTGTTTTGCTCTCTTCCACCGGTGCAAAGGATAATTAGACTTATTTGCTTGCATATTGAAATGTGGATTTCTCACCCTCCCATCCCTTCACATACCATCTCTCCCGTCTGCTCCAGCAAATTCATACAGGCTGAGCTGGGTGTCTTCCCCAGGCAAAGGGTGGGGTCAGCTCAGATCTTGAACCCAAGAGGAATTAGAAGGCTGCAGCCCTCCTTGTGTTGCTCCTCATATTTCAGGACACCCTTAGGGCTTCTCTTTCCCCTTGAGTCCTTATCTGCTCTCTCACTTCCATGTTTTTCTTCCTTGTGGCATATTGCAAGAGAAGTGTTTGCCCTGATGCTCAGCCCTGGAACATAAGCGCCTCTTCATTAATGCGTAAGTGATGTTGTGGCTAATTGTTCTCATTTTCTGTTCCAATTCGGCATCTTTTAAGTGTTGTTTATTGTTTGGGTTCTTTTTAAAAGCCCAAATTCTCCAAGTCCTCATTACTATCAAGAACCTTGCTGCTTACAGGAGTCCCTACTGGATGGGTTTTGAACATCTCCAAGAATGAAGACTATTTGGGCAACCTTTTGGGCCACCCAGCAGCCAAAATTATCCCATGGTGACCTTTTGCTAGAGTGGAACAAGGATGGCTCTTGCGGGGCTTGTCCTCCATAGCCTGTCCTGGGCTTGTGTATGGATGAAGGCTCCCCAGCAGCAGAGAGCAAGGGGAGATTTCCTTACAGCCCTTCTGCCATCGCTGCAAATCAGCGTAATATGATGCTCCAAGGCTGGGAAACAATTCCTTGGTGAAGCCATAGAGCACACCAGCAATGTTTTTTAAACTTGGTCTGTCCCCCTGAGGTGAGGGAACAGAGCATGGGACAGAGTAAGCAACTAGCCCAAGGTCATCGGGGAAATCCATGCTAAAGGGAGGAATTACCTTTTCTAACCTCTTTATACCAAGGAAAATTAATATTGCAGAGACCATGTGCCCATGACCTCCTCTCAGCTCTGCCTGGACCTACAGAGCAGAGGTGATGCCCAGCGGTGATAGCTGTGGAGATGGAGGCTACTCCCAGCCCGAGGGATAGATGATTTGTTTTCATTAACACTTGAGCCCAGAAGCCTCCAGTGAGGCCAGAGCAGCTGTGGCAGTGCTGTGCACGTCTGCAAGAGACTGCCTGTGCCTAGAGATCCTGCAGAATAAATCGGATTTATTTATACTATTTATATTATTCATCTTTATCATTACATTATTCACCATTGTATTCACCGCTGCATTATTTGCCATTGTATTATTCACTTGTATCTCTCTTTATACACATTTAGTAAATATTTGTTTATGTATAGGATTTATTTGAGATTTATGGCCAAATAAATTCCCCTGGCAAACTAAAGGAAACAGTGGGAGGACATGCTCAGTCCTGACAGTTTCCAAAAGTGAAGTGACTTCCATGGCCATATCTGGTTTGAAGCCATTGATAGCTTGAAGATGATCTAGTTGTGCCAGTTAGTACTCTGTGACTATTTTTCTTTGGCTGTGGGGAAGCTGAAGCAGAGATGCTGCGTGACCTATCTGAGACCCTACACAGTGCATCAGGGCTGGAGCTGGGGTCAGGGTGCAGCTCTGGGGCATCATTCTCCTGTTTACTATTGTTCTTCTGGAGTCAAGGTGCTGGAAGCTACTGCTGTGACTGGGTGTGGCACACATTCCAGCTCTGAGGTGCTTCTTGCCTCAGTTTCCCTCACCAAAGCGTGTGCTGCCCATCTGTACTGGGTACAGAGGTGGCCCTGGTGCCCCAGTACTCAAGTGCTTGGGAGGGGATTGTGCCCCCTGAACTCCTGGAAGGGATGGGCAGAGCTTTTCTCCTGCTGCACTGAAGGATGGAGCAGGTTACAGGGTCCTGGGGTTGACCCTGGGAGTCCAGAAGCAGAGAGAGGAGGTGATAAAATGTGCAGACAGTGATGTTTGCTGGTGGAAGTGGAATAATTGGAAGCATGTTTTGCAAAAATGCAAGCAGAGGAATTCATGTCTTCCGGGTTTGTTTGAAAATGATGGAAAAATGTTAAAATTAGGTGTTTTGGTTTGTTTTTTTTTCTTTCTTCTTTGTCTTGCATTCTTCTCATTTTCTTACCTTTATTCCCTAAAGAAAAAAAGATAGAAAAGGGAAAGGGAAATTTCACCCCTGTTGCAGAGTGTTGAAATGAGTAGTAAGCCAATTATTTTTCTTCAGAGTAGTATTACAAAACCCGGGTTTCAAGTTCTTCACCAAAAAGAGAATTTTTTATTTATTTTTTTTTTTAAACCAAAGCAATTATTTCCACATACACCCCCCCCCACCCCACCCCCATTTCCTTTCCTATCAGAGGAAACAGAACAAGAAAGGCTTCAATGTAAAATTTTGGACTGCCTCTGGTATTAATGAATTGCCTGTTGCTAACGTTCTGTCATTCATCTCGAGCCCTGGAGGTACTAAAGATGTGGAGCAAATGAGAATTCGTAGTAGCTATAGAGATGAATGAGTCAGCGCTGGAGACTCACTGTGTGTTTTTCTGAGATACAGAGGAGATCATTTAGGGAGGGATGTCCATGCAGGAGCACTGGAGCAAGCTATGTGAGGGCAGGGAATTCATACTCCAGAATTATAATTGTGGAAATGTAGGGCTGGAAGGACCTCTTGAGGTCATCTAGTCCACATCCTGTCCTGGGGAAGGGATTGGTATATCTAGATCACACCAGATTGATTTTATCTAACCTTGTCTTGAAAATCTTCAATGGAGGATGTGTCTCACCTTGGTGACACAGCTGGTAATGCTGCTGGTACTGTCAGGTCTGCTGAACGTGATGAGACATTTTCCACTGCCTTCTGAAATTTTGGATCATATCCATAGTCTGGGTCTGTATTAGTGACCTAAACAGTTCCAGGACATGTTCCTAAGCATGGGAACATGATCATCTACACTCTTCAGTTGTTGAAACCATCCTTAGCCCACTTACCCCGCTGGGTTTGGGCACAGGTATGAGCCAAGAACAGATCCCAACAAGCAGCTTGGGTGCAACCACCTTGTTTTGGGGGTTAAAGGGGTTTAATAGTGTGTGGGCTGTCCCAAGCTTCAGCATTCCTGGGCAGCTTTCATTTCCCACTGTCATTTCAGCTCCAAACTCTCAGTTTGGATCAGAGTGTCATTAAAGTAACTCATGTAGGTAAATGGATCCAGTTTTGCTCTCAGATGGAAGAGAAGGGACAGGATGTTTTCTTCCATCCAGAAATGGCTGTTCGAAGAGATGTTTGGCAGCTTTCACTAAGGCTGAACTCTGTCTCAGCAGTTACTTGATATGTACCTTTAGCAGCAGGAGGAGACATGACGTCTGCTGATACCACAAGGACCAGTCCTATGAATTTGTAATTACCATGTGTGGAGGAAGCCCTTGTGTTAGCAAACAGAAGACATGAAAGAGGCCACAAAGAGGATATAGATGGGTGTTGCAGACAGACGGCCATCCTGCCACACTCTGTGTCTTGATCTCCTCTGGATGTAGTCCCCCAGCTGAGAAAGGCTGGTAGTATCTCCAAGTTGGAGGTACTTGATCTCAGTTGAAGATGTCCTTGCTCACTGCAGGGGGTTTGGACTAGATGACAAGGTCCCTTCCAACCTGAAATGTTCTATGATTCTATCTCTGAGTTGGAGTATTTGCCAACATATTCCCTGCAATCACATTAAGGTGGACAATATTCAGCCCCAAAAGCCAACTGGGAGCTGCTCAGCAGTGTAGGCAATAGTGAATTTTGCTGCTTGGACTGTGCAAGCTGGAGCTGGGCTGTCTGTGCTGTACAATGGGGTTGAGCAGGAGGAAGAGATGGAAGTGACACTCAGGTGATGGAGTCAGTGTACTTGAGCCATTTTTCCTCTACTCCTGCTCCACTGTACCAACTCAGCAGGGACCTTTAGGCACATGGTACTGGATGGAACCCTCTGAACCACTAAGTCCCATTGTTTAATTTCTTATGTAGTCTTTACAAATAACACCCAAGGCCCTGTTTCAGAAATACGGAATTCTTAGTTGCGGCTAGAAGGGTGTGTCAGGACCTCAGTCTCAGGTGGTTTTCAACCATCATCTCATTTCCAGTATGAGTCAATGGTCAGGTTATACTTTGATGGTTTGTTGACACTGGGTTACTTACTGCTTTTCTGGATATCACTGCTCAGTGTCTCCACAGTATCTACATTGTTTGGCTCTGTAGCTACCAATTCAAAAGTTTTTAGTCTCCTTTTTTGCTCCCTGTATCAACCATTTTTCTCCAGCTCTTCCTAGATGAAATCACTGTTTCTTGACCACAGAAGCGGACTGTTGCTCTTTGGAGATGAGGTCCCCATTTCTACTGAGACTCAGATGTCATGTTTAAGGGCATCACAGATGCATTATGAATCCCTTACTTACCCTTTGATTACCAGGAACTATGTGTCATTCTCTTTCGTTGGCAATTATAGCCCTGGAGCCCCCATCCCCTAGCAGAAAAATCCCAGTGATTAGTACCAAGCCTGGAATTTATTATTAATAATTTTCATCCTGCTCTGAACATGGCAGTCAAGGTCAATCCCTTTCTTCCTCGCTGATCTCCTGATCCTCCTCTGTATCGGTGCTGCCTACAACGTTGTGTCATTAGGAGGTCTCATCAGTGTTGCCCTACTTTTTTTGTGCCGAAGTCAACCTTAAAAATTTTAAACACTGCTAACCTCCTTCCAGGCTGCAGCTCAGCCTTCTGGCACTCATCATTGTCATTTCCCTTGCCCAGTTTCCTCTTCTGCTGTTGTTCATGTTCACTAGTTTAATTAATAATTTCCCACGTGGCTTTGTAGCAAATGCTTTACTGAAACCAGATAGATTTTTACATTTCTTTTGTCTGCTAAGTCAGTTATCATATCAAAAGACATGTCAAACATCCCTCCTCTCTTTCACAGTCACCGCTGTGTCTGGTTAGATCACCAGCTTCAGGAGCAGATGCTGTAGAGCAGACCCCAATTTCACTTGGTGCCTTCAAGATAATGCTGTAACACAAACAATAAATAAAGAGAAGAGGAGAAGGATCAGCTCATTTAGAGAGCAGGACTTTCTCTGTCCTTCCTTTCCCAAATAAATCACAAACAGCCGTTGTAAATTTGTCTTCTCTCACATTTACAGCATGACCTTTGCTTTTCCCATCTCCTACCAGCTGAACAAGCCTTCACTTTCTAAGTACTTCTGCACTCTATCCTACATCAATCTTTGCTTTTCTTTGCTCTTAGCTGAAGGTCTCCATAGCACTAAGGCTGATATCTTCAAATAAACCTTGCAGTGCCAGGATGCGAGCATGGACGCTCTCCTGCAAGCATGACTATCAGCGCTAGACAGGAGGGGAAAGGCAGTTTTAGGCAAGTTTTATAGGTTTGAAGTTTTATTTTGCTTGATATATAACTCAGCAT
>WUAM01000299.1:7648142-7714538 GCA_024336885.1 Actenoides hombroni
GGTCTCTTCTCTCAGGTAATTAGGGATAGAACCAGAGGGAATGGGCTAAAGCTGAAACAAGGTAGGTTTAGACTAGATATTAGGAAAAAAAATCTTCACGGAAAGAGTAGTGAAATATTGGAATAGGCTGCCCAGGGAGGTGGTTGAGTCGCCATCCCTGGATATGTTTAAACATCACTTAGATGTGGTGTTGGGAGACATGGTCTAGGGGTGAACTTGTAGTGTAGAGCTAATGGTTAGACATGATGATCCCAAGGGTCTTTTCCAACCTGAGTGATTCTGTGATTCTGGAATTCAAACTGATCTTGACATATTGGAAAAATAGCCTGAAATAAATAAGAAGCAGTTCAGGAGAGGTGAGGGCAAGGGTATGACACAGAGGTAGGAATCATCAGTGGTACTGGTGCAGATAGGAGCAGCTGGTGCAGGAGCAATTCTGCAGTGAAGCACAGACCACATGTCAGTAATGTTATTTCATTTAAAAATTAAAGTAAAATTAACCAACAAAACCACTAAAAAACCCCACAAAACAACCAAAAAATCCAAACCTTTGGGCAAGTAATGTGCTGAGGTGTATCTAGAGGAATTTGGTGTGTAAGATGTGATGTCTTTCCACATTAGTTAAGGGCCACAAAAATGATCTAAGGGCTGGAACACCTCTGCTACCAAGAAAGACTGAGAGTCAGGGTTGTTCAGCCTGGAGAAGAGCAGGTTCCAGGGAGACCTTATTGTGGCCTTTCAGTCCTTAAAGGAGCCTATAAGAAAGGTGAAGAGGGACTTTTTAGCAGGGCTTGTTGTGACAGGACAAGGGGTCATGGTTTTAAACTAAAAGAGGGAGATTTAGACTAGAGAGAAGGAAGAAACTGTTTATGCTGAGGATGGTGAGACACTGGCCCAGGTTTCCCAGAGAGGTGGTTTAAGCCCCATCCCTGGAAACATTCCAGGTCAGGTTGGATAAGACTCTGAGCCACTTGATCTAGTTGAAGATGTCCCTTCTCGCTGTGGACTGTATGGACTAGATGACCATTAATGGTTCCATCCAACCCATTCTGTGATTCTATGATAAAGCCTCAGGTAGACTCCTTTATTCAAGTTTTGTCTTTGTACTTCAGCATAGCTGTGGACCAGAGAAAGTCCTAAGGATGCCCATTAGAGAAGTCTGGAGTACAAAAGATGTTGTTGTTGCAGGATGCTGGAAAGTGTTGAATGGTTTTGGATAGAGAACTGAGTGCCACAGAGAAGTGGGTAATTGTCCCTTTATATGTGAAATATAATGGTCCATTGGGATGCTTGAACCTGCTGTTGTCACAGTCAAGAAGAGCAAGACTTGGATGTTGAAAGCTTAAAATATACTAAGTGCTTTGCTGGAGCAAGTCTGAGGGATATTGTGCCTCTCTGGAGATGTCAGCAGGATATCTCCCCAGTCCCTCTCTCTGAACCTAAGAAAAAAAAAAGTCTTTACATGCATTCCCTACATTGATTTTTCTGTCTGCAGTGACCTTGGTGCTGCTTCCTTTTCTTTATGCTCCCCGGGGCACAGGTTGGATCAAGCAATTATAACTACAACTAAAGGTTCCTGGTTTTATGTGTGATGAAATTTGATTCATATTATCTTGATGGCTTCTGCTGATCCTTAATCATTACCCTGCTATTGTCTCTCCTCCTTGACATGCTTCCAGTCCTTTATCCAATGTTGGAGTTTGTAAAACCCCATAAGACTCAATATCCCCTGTTGGACCTTATGTGGCTTTGCAAGACCAAATAATCCGCTAGTGGGCTCGAAGCCTGCTAATATGTGGGCGTAGCTGGTGATGTGAAGTCAAAAGCATCATTGCTTGATGGCAGTGGTTAAAATGGGACCACTGACCCTGCCCTGCCTGGCTGCAAACCGAGCTTGTATGGGCTTGAGAGCAGACTCCACACAGATATCACAGAGATCAATGGAAAAAGCCCTATCATTTAGGGCAGGATCAGGATTTGATCTGACAGAGCAGAGGGAGCATTGAGTGAAGCCAAGAATTGCCCCTTTTAACTGCTGTATCTTTGCTCTCAGCAGAAGAAAACCCAATGTGACAGCTCCAAGGCAATAATTTTCCACTCCCTCCTTTGGGTTGATTTTTCTCTTGGCTGGAATCTTAAGTTATTTTTTGTAATGCAATGTTTAATTATTACTTAATATAAACATTTTATGAACTGTTACAAGGAGTGAATTATTTATGGGAGGGGAAAGAGTGGTTTTTCTGAGCCTTTCTGCTTCATCAGTTGCAATAAATATCAATCTGGGAACGTATTTAAAACATGCATGCTCTGCCTGGGAGATAAGAACAGTGTCTTCTTCTCTCATCTTGTCTCTCAATTAAGTACCTGCTTAATACTTTTGTCCCTAGCATGTTTTATTTCTTGATTAAGCTTGGAACAGCTCCAAAAGAAAGAATCATTTACAGATAGTCTCATTTCCCAATGCGTATTATTTACCTAGTAGATACAAATGTCTCAGAGAGGCTGTAAACATTTGCACAAAAGTGCTTAGTAATAACAATTCCTCCTTCCAGTTCTTTGCAGAAGAGTCACAAAACTGGTTATTTCAATTTTTAGTCCCCAAATTTACTGCCTGAGAGCCTTTTTGGTATTGTTTTGTTTTTTTTTTCTCTTTAGAAAAGAGATTACAGTGCACACTTCTGTGCACTAGCAGCTGGGTTTGGCAGGTTAGTCTGTGGTTGCAGGTGCTTGCAGAGGTTGTGCAGCAGAGGAATATTTGTATTCAGTCCTATATTAAAAATATCCTTCTTGAGAAGTGGGTTTCTGTGATCCAGACGTACTTTTAGGGTTATTTACAGCCACATTACGATGCCACCATCCTCTGGACCAGGTGTTTCTGGACATATGGGCATTGATGCAGCACTGTGTCAAAGCAAGTGAATCCATTTGCAACCTCCTCCAGATGCTCCAGGCTGGGTCTGGAGCTGCCAAAAGACACCAGGATGTCAGACCCCCTGGGAAGTAACATCCCATTGGCTTCCAAAACTGTGTCAAGGAAAGATGCTCCTGAAAATGGGAATGGTCTCTAAGTCTCCTGGGTTTTCAGGGTTTTCATGGAATAATAGAAGCATTTAGATTGGACAAGACCTTTAAGATCATTGAGCCCAACCGTAAACATAGCACTGTCCCAGCCTGTGCAGCCCTTCAGGCTTTGTTTTCTGCACACAGCATTTCTAAATCTCCTTTGCTGGCACAGGCAGCCGTGCACATACCCTGAGATTTTCTTTCGTCTCGGTTTTAGCTCCCCAGTGCACATTACACACAGTCTCCTTGCATCTGGAAACAGAAAAACATGTCTCTACTCCACTTACTCCTCCAAAGAGAGTAAATCCTATACTTTGTATGCTGCTTATTGCTGTGTGTCATGCTTTTAGGTTCCAGACACTCTGATTCTGTGAATCTTTTCAGCTTTGCACCTCTCCTTTGGAGCAGAGCACCCCCCCCCTAGGTAGCCCAGGACCATCATCAGGCGTTTGTGAACAGTGTGTTTCCCCAGTTATGTCAGTGTGCTCGGGGCAATGCTTTTGATTGAGCACAGTGAGGGGCTTCTCAACATGAACACCTTTGATGTAAAGACACAGCCCGTTTTGTCTGTGCTTCGCTTTCATGGCTCTCTACTCCTTGGAAGGACTAGAGAAGCCCTTGAAAACAGACAGTTAATTATAAAATAACTTTCTTCCAGAACCTGCTTTCTCCCTATTTCTCATCTAAAGCTTTGTGACGGTCCTCCTTATCCTCTTTTATTTCATGACAGCTTTCATGTAGGCAGCATGGTACCAGCAGTGACCAGTAATTGCTTCGTTCACTCACATCAGTCCTCGTTTTATCTAATTAGGAGGAGATTTCACAATACAGCCATCTGCTCCAGTGCCTTGTGCTGCCTTTTTCCCAGACTCCCCTGAGACAGCTTTGATGGTCCCAATATTTACCGATTCAGTATCATGGGACTAATCCAGTTGTTGGGCAGCCGGAGTCAGCAAGTTCTCCCCATTACATCGTTACAAGTGATGGTTTCTCAGTCTTACAGAGCTGGGTTAGGGAAATGGATAGTGTTTCCTACACCGATTTCCTAATTTCCTACAATTCATCTCCTTTTGTGCCTCCTGCAGGCAGGGATAGCTTCTGAAGAAAGATGTGTTAACTGGAAGTGGCATGGACTTGAGTATTATGCTGTTAAAAGTGCTAACCTTTAATGGACCTAATTCTGCTCCCTGTTACACCCATGCAGCCCCAGAGACTTTGTGCTGGTATGTTTTATGGTTTCCTAAGAAGATGTATGGGCATATTAAGTTCGTCTTCTTCCCAAAGAAGCTGTCCTACCTCGCAGTTCTCCCATACTGCCCCACTGTCAGCCCACCTGCTCAGCTCAGCTTAGTCTTTCTGTGGTGCTTTTAAAGCAATCTTCCTCACAGCAGCCAGGGCAATTTCAGTGTAATTTGCCTGTGTTTCTTCTTCAGTAATTCTATATATGTCATAGGAACTCTGGCACGGAAGCTCTGTACCTTACCATCCCTAGAACAAATCAAATTTACATCTAGATTTTGCAGCCCTTGAAATAAGACGGCATTAAGGGTAATGATGGGGGAAGGAAAATCCGACTCAGCCTTTCATTGCTTTTCCTTAGCTCAGTAATCCTTTATCTTAAGATCCTTGCTCAAGCCTCACCTCTCTTCTTCCATCTACTTAGGTCACACCCAGTTCTATTATGGTTCTTCCAGTTAAAAAATAAATATGACGTCTTAATTTCTGCTAAATAAACATTAGTGGGTACATGCCACGGGAAAGTGTGAAATTGAAAGCAGAATTCAGCCCTCTGTCAAAGCTAGCAACTGGCTTGTCACTTTTGCATGCTAAAAAAGTATTTTAGATTCATTTTATATATATATATATCATAGAATCATTTGAGATGGAAAAGATCTTTAAGATCATTAAGTCCAACCATTAACCCAGCACTGCCAGGTCACCACTAAACCATGTCCCTCAGCACCACATCTACATGGCTTTAAACCCGTCCAGGGATGAGGACTCCACCACTACCCTTGGCTGCCTGTTCCAGGTGTTGATAAACCTTTCAGGGAAGAAATTGTTTCTGATGTCCAACCTAAACCTCTCCTGGTGCAACTTGAGCCTGTTTCCTCTTGTTCCTATTGCTCGCTCCCTAGGAGAAGAGACCGACCCCCACCTGGTTCCAGCCTCCTTTCAGGGAGCTGTTGAGAGTGAGATGGTCTCCCCTGAGCCTCCGTTTCTCCAGGCTCAACAACCCCAGGCCCCTCAGCCTCTCCTCACAAGACTTGTGCTCTAGACCCTTCCCCAGCTTCATTACCCTTCTGTTGCCACGCTTCAGCCTTTTGAAGTCTTTCTTGTATTGAGGTGCCCACAACAGAACCCAGTATTTGAGGTGCAGTCTCCCCAGTGCCCATTCCAGGGGGACAATCCATGCCTTATTCCTGCTGGCCACACTAGTGCTGATCCAAGCCAGGATGTTGGTGGCCTTCTACACCACCTGACCACACGCTGGCTTATACAAAATCTTATAAAGAAATAGCACGAGCTGAAGCACATACGAACATGTCAGAATGGCAGAGGCAGGTGATGGGACCAAATGTAGGTTAATCTGCATTCGTCCACATTCTGTATGGCATTATTTGAGGCTGTGTGCTTTTCGCTCTGCATATGTCGTGTGGAGCACATCTCCCTACGCCTGACTTCACCTGCTTGTGTTACACACTTGGGATACAGTGGAAATGCAGCTTATCAGTCTGCAGGGCTGCTTGCTGTGAAATATTAATCAGATTGGAGCTGGTACCCCAGCTGATGGATTCAGGGGATTTCTATCAGAGTAGCTCTTGCAAAATATATCTGCACGCATCAGTGGGAAACCACAAACCTGTGTGCAGGGGAGGTGGAATTCGCAGACATGCCTTGTGGGTATCCATGGTGTATCCATGAGGTAAAAAGTGTCATGGATTTGAATTCTCTTTCCTTTTCTGAGAATAAAATCTATACTATGCATCCAAAGCAAGTATATCCAAGACATTTGGATTATAAGTTATTTTCTATATTTTACACTGTACGCTACAGTAGGATAAAATTGGGTGCCTTTGGATCTTAAGCATATGTGTATGTTTTGCTTTCACAGGCGATATTTTAGCTTGGAGGCTCTGAGCTGTTGGAGCATAGGATCACTTAGGAGATACCTGGTTGTTACGACACCCAGGTTTCAGTGGTCTAACAGAAATTAAGAGGTCAAATTAAGAGGTCTTCCTGGGTTACAGCTTGGCCTCTAAGCTGATCTGCAGGCTTCTCTATCCTGTGGCATCCAGGAGACATATCCATTGGTGTGAGCAGCAGTTGAGGTTGTGACCTTGCATCTGTGTCTATCAGCTCTGCAGGATCATTGAAAGTGGAGGGGGGGGATGCTGCCAGCAGATGAGAGGGTTAGACCATGTATTCACCTGCCATGGGCAGTATGTACAGAAGAAATATGTGGTATTCAAGATTCCCTTTGTATTGGACTTTCAGCAGCATGTTAGTGCTCCAGCCCAGTGCAAATTAAAACTTGAATGCCGCTTACAGACCACCCAAACAGAATAAAGAGGTGAATGAAATACTCGGTAAGCAGCTGGGAGAGGTCTCATAATCGTTACACCTTGTTCTGATAGGTGACTCCAGCTTCCCAGATGTCTGCTGGAAATACAGTACAGCAGAGAGAGAACAGTCCTGGAGGTTCCTGTGTTGTGTAGAAGATAACTTCCTTACAGAGCTAGTGAGGGAGCCAGTGAGGGAAGGTGTCCTCCTGGACCTGCTGCTAGTGAACAGAGCAGGACTTACAACAGAGGTAATGGTCAGAGGCCATCTTGGGCACAGTGATCATCAAATGAGAGAGTTTTCAATTCTTGGGGAAGTAAAGAGAGGGGCCAGTAAAACTGCCACCTTGAACTTCTATTGGGCAGACTTTGACCTCTTCAGGAAACTTGATTGACAAAGTTCCTTAGGAGGCCATCCTGAAGGGTAAAAGCATCCAGGAAGGCTGGACATACTTCAAGAAGGAAGTCTTAAAGGTACAGGAGCAACTGTTCCAGTGTGCGAAAGACAGGTTGGTGGGGAAGAGACCAGCCTGGCTGAACAGAGAGCTTTGGCTGGAACTCGGGAACAAAAGGAGAGTTCATGGCCTTTGGAAGAGGGGGCAGGGCTCTCACAAGAACTACAAAGATGAAGTGAGGCTATGCAGGGAGAAAATTAGGAGAGCCAAAGCCCAGCTAGAACTCAACCTGGCTACTGCTGTTAAAGACAATAAAAAGTATTTCTGTAAATACATTAACAAAAAAAGGAGGACTAGGAAGAATCTCCATCCTTTATTGGATGCAGGGGGAAACATAATGACAGGGGTTGAGGAATAGACTGAGGCGCTTAATGCCTTCTTTGCCTGTCCTTAGCAGTAGAACTAATTGTTCCCTAGACAGCCAGCCCCCTGAGCTGGAAGACAGGGAGGGAGGACAGAATGAGACCTTCACAATCCAAGAGGAAATAGTGAGTGATCTGCTACACTACTTAAACATATTCATGTCTGTGGGGCTGGATGGGTTATACCCAAGAGTACTGAAGGAGTTGGCAGATGTGCTCACCAAGCCTCTCTCCATCATTTACCAGCAGTCCTGGCTAACTGTGGAGGTCCCAGTGGACTGGAAGGTAGCAAATGTGACGCCTATCTACAAGAAGGGCCAAAAGGAGAATACAAGCAACTATAGAACTGTCAGTCTGACCTCGGTGCCAGGGAAGGTCATGGAGCAGATCATCTTGAGTGTCATTATGCACCATATACAGGACAACCAGGGGATCAGACCCGGTCAGCATAGGTTCATGAAAGGCACGTCCTGCTTGACCAACCTGATCTCCTATGACAAGATGACCTTCCTAGTGGATGAGGGAAAGGCTGTGGATGTTGTCTACTTGGACTTTTGTAAAGCATTCAACACTGTTTCCCACAGCATTCTCATGGAAAAACTGGCTGCTCATGGCTTTCATGGACATACGCACTACTTGGTAAAACACTGGCTGGGTGGCTGGGCCCAGAAAGTGTAGGTGAATGGAGATAAATCCAGCTGGTGTCTGGTCACCAGTGGATTTCCTCCTGGCTCAGTATCAGGACCACTTCTGTTTAACATCTTTATCAATGATCTTGATGAGAAGATAGAATGCACCCTCAGTAAGTTTGCAGACGACTCCAAGAGTGTTGATCTGCTTGAGGGTAGGAAGAGGGACTTGGACAGATTGGATCAATGGGCTGAGGTCAATTGTATGAGTTGCAACAAGGCCAAGTGCTGGGTCCTGCACTTGGGCCACAACAACCCCTGCAATGCTGCAGGCTTGGGGAAGAGTGGCTGGAAAGCTGCTCAGCAGAAAGGGACCTGGGAGTGTTGATCGACAAGCAGCTGAACATGACCCAACAGAGTGCCCTGGTGGCCAAGAAGGCCAACAGCATCCTGGCCTGTATCAAAAATAGTGTGGCCAGCAGGACCAGGGGTGTGATTATCCCTCTGTACTCAGCATTGGTGAGGCCACACCTCAAGTACTGTGTTCAGTTTTGGGCACCTCAGTCCAAGAAAGACTTCACTGTGCTGGAACAGGTCCAGAGAAGAGCAACTAAGCTGGTGAAGGGCCTGGAGAATAAGTCCTTTCAGGAGTGGCTGAGGGAACTGGGGCTATTTAGTCTGATGAAAAGGAGTCTGAGGGGACACCTTATCACTCTGCAACTGCCTGAAAGGAGGTTGTAGAGAGGTAGAAGCTGGTCTCTTCTCACAAGTAACTAGTGACAGAACAAGAGAGGATGGACTCAACCTGCACCAGGGGGGGTTTGAACTGGACATTAGGAAATTTTTTTTCACTGAAAGGGTTGTCAGGCACTGGAACAGGCTGCTCAGGGAGGTGGTTGAGTCATCATCCCTGGATGTGTTTAAAAGACTTATAGATGTGGTGCTTGGGCATATGGCTTAATGGTGGATTTGGCAGAGATTAATGGTCGAACTCAATGATCTTACAGTTCTTTTCCAATGGATGATTCTATGATATTCTGGGCACTAAATTTGCTATGGGGCTTGGTTCACTGCTCTTCTACTTAGTGGTCAAGGTCCTTGTTCCTCAACACCTCTTCCATGAATGTTCGTGGGGATCCCGATCCACAATCTCCCATTTCCTAGCATTTTGCCTTGTTGCCACCTTGGACATGTAAACCTTTTGAAATCAGGTCACTAGGTCTTCTATTAAAGTGCATACCAGAATTGCTGTCATATATTAACAGAAACTGTGACTATGACTAACTATTTTCTTCATTTTTTCATGTGTATGGTTATGTTTTAGGACAGCTGGTACCCAATCAGCCTATGAAGGATATTCAGATACAGTCATATCATAGCTACTGCAGTGAGAAGCAAATGATAATGCCCAAGTCATCAATGTAGTGTGATTTAAGTTCCACCATCTTCCTCCTTTACCCACTTTACTGATGAATCTGTTTCTCCTCCTGAGCCAGGATGAGCAATTAAACTGTCATGCAGACTAGAAATGAAATCAAAGAGCAACACTAATTCTGAGCTGCATTAGAAACAGAGAAAGAAAGGAAGTAACGATTCCCTAAAGGGAACAGAAAAATATAGCTAGTCAAATAACATTGCTGTGACAGAAGAGCTATTTTATTTCAAACAGCTACATCCTGACCTTTCTTCAGAGAGACCCATCCTTCTGCATCCATGATTTGGATGATAATTGAACAAATTCAGACAAAATCTTACCTGTCATCCCCAGCACCTCCCTTCTCTATCTTTTGCCTCAAGGGCAAACCTTGCAGTTCCTATGCAGCTGAACTGCAGTATCGCTAAAGCATCCCCAGGCTGGAGAAGGGCCAGGTTCTAGGGGACAGAAGCTAGCAATGAGCTCAAGTGACTTCCCACCAGGGTTTCCAGGAAAGTCAAGGCAGGAGGTTTTCCCCAGTAGTCCCTCCCTGCCCAGCACTACAAGGGTAAATGGTCTTCACGAAAAACTACATCAGCAAGAATGGAGCAGTTTGCACCAGAGCTAGTGTCAGCATCGTCTGCGCTGTCCTTTGTTTTCTTGGACAGCAGCTCTTCATGTCTGTAACCATCTGGCCTGTTGTTGCTGAAAGGTGATGCATTTGGATTCCCTCCACATCCTACTATTGGATCTCTGCGGTGGTCTGATCATTCTATGAGTTTGTGAAATGCAATTGCTTCATTTGACCTAAAAAGCTTCATTTTCCCCCACCCTATGTTAGCACATCTTGCTGCATCAGATTCCTCTTACAAAGTATATTATGGATTCACGTATGGCTTTTGCAACGTGGTCCACCAAGCTCTGCTTCAGGAAGTCATTTATGTCTATATTACATGTAAGGAACAGCTAAGAGCCACTGTGCATGTGCTGAAGTGTTTTGCTGAACTGAAATAATACATTTTCAGTTTGCCTTTTGTTTGTGTCTTCTGACACTTGAAACGAGGTACTGAAAACACCTCTCCACTAAGACTCCTACTGAGACCAGAGGCTCAGAAGGCTATCAGCTGGGCACAGCTTCAGTGCGATGTTTCACATGGGGATGGGCAGAGTCAGGCAGACTGTAGCTGGAGACAGGCACAGTGTCTGTTGCTGCAGGCAGCTGCTGGTTTCTCTGTATCCTGTCGGGTATTTAAATGAGTTCATGGCACTCAGCATGAATTATACTGAAAAACCTTTGCACTTGAAGAAGAGCAAAATTTACAACTCTGTGTTGTCTTTGCAAGTTCTTCCACTTTTCCTAACATGAAGGTTTCTTCTCAAGGGTTTTTCACTCTGGACCTTAATGGATAAGCCAAGTAAATTTGTGTGTCCATAACTTGACGTAGCCCTGTAGTTCTGCATGTCGTCTTGCCAAGGAGTCAGATACGTGATGTTCTTTGGGCCAGCAAGCTCTCACAGGAGCACTTTGTTTCTCATTGCCCTGTTTAGGTTTCTGCAGCCCATCCACATCTGCCTGTGGCAACACTTTTCCCAATCCTAATCTTGGCACAGCATCCTGTCAATAAAGATGCTTTTGGGTCAAAGCATCCATGCCATAAGCTGCTTTATTTGTTCACCCTAGTGGCAAATTTTAGTCATCTGCCCATTTGAAGGACAAGGGGATTGAGCCACTGCTCTTGCTCCAACCAACTGGAGAATAGACATACAAGCCATTAAAGGGGACGTTAGCAGAGCTTCGACCTGGCCCTGACCCATTTTCCAGGGGCAAACATGACATTTACAGATGGGTTATTTCTGCAAGCCTGCACAGAAATGTCAGGCTGTGATCACCCTGGGAGTTTTCCTAACAGCCTGTGTCAACTGGCTTCACTGGTGACACCAACATTGAATTGACCAACTTTACAGGCTCAAGAACGTACAGCGATGGCACAGCAGTTTCTGTATGGGATGGCCAACATGTGTCCCTTCATCAGCAGGACACATAAGCTGATAGCATCAAGGGAAATTCATTGAGGTATAACCTGGCAAGTCTCCATGAAGTAGCAATTCACACCAGGAGAGTTCCTGCAGTTGGGTTTAACCTCTCTTCAGATCAACTTTTCCATGGTTTCTGGTATTTCTGGAGTGGCACCTCCTAGTGTCATCTTCCCCAGAGTCCATACTATTTCATTTGGTGGGTATCTATCCATTGGGAGGTAGGGAGGACCTGGGGCTGCTGGGCTGTAGCAGATGCTGATGGATATCCTTTATCTGTCTCAGACTGTGCTTTTCCCATGGCAATGTGAGCACAGGAATTTGAGTGAATTCTGCAGGCTGAGGAGTGGAGCTAAGCTGAAGGTAGTAGCAGTGGAAGCAAGGAAATGATCATGGGGGTGCTGGTGTTTATCCTGCGGTCTACAAAGTAGCCTTTGTGTGTCAAAGGATGTGCCCAGATGTGCCACCTAATCTGAGTGTGATTTCTTACCCTTCCCTATCATACATAGACCTCTCCATGCTGCTCAGTGTCCCAGTGGCTGTATATTTCTCATGAAGAGTCCTCAGCTCTCCTATTTCTCTGTGCTGGGGCATGAGCAGTGGCAGGGCTGTCACTTTTGAGGTTACTCTCATAGAATCATAGAATGGTTTGGGTTGGACGGGACCTTTAAAGGTTGTCTAGTCCATCCCCCATGCAGTGAGCAGGGACATCTGCAACTAGAGCAAGTTGCTCAGAGCCCTGTCCAACGTCACCTGGAATGTTTCCAGGGATGGGGCATCGACCACCTCTCTGGGCAACCTGGGCCAGAGAGTTTCACCAGTTTCACAACCCTCAGCATAAAAAATTTCTTTCTTCTCTCTAGTCTGAATCTCCCTCTCTTAGTTTAAAACAATAACCCCTTGTCCTGTTGCAACAGGCCATACTAAAAGGACTGTCCCCATCTTTCTGATAGGCCCCCTTTAAGTACTGGACAGCCCCAATAAGGTCTCCCTGGAGCCTTTTCTTCTCCAGGCTGAACAACCTCAACTTTCTCAGCCTGTCCTCACAGCAGAAGTGTCTCATCCCTCTGATCATTTTTGTGGCCTCCTCTGAACTTGCTCAAGCAGGTCCATGTCTCTCCTGTGCTGAGGACTCCAGAGCTGGACCCAGCACTGCAGGGGGGGTCTCGTCAGGGTGGAGTATAGGAGTAGAATCATCTCCCTCAACCTCAGTTCTCTCATGGCTACATTGCTCTCTTAGCTCTTTGTCCTCTGCAATGTTCACCATCACCTTCAGTCATGTATTTGTGACATTTCAGACATGACTGCATGTGCAATAATTCTCCCTTCTTGGAAGGCCATGCTCCATGGGCCCTCAGGCAATGCAATATCTATGATTTGTGGGCTGCTGACTCAAGCAACTTTTATAAATGGATCGCAGCATGGTTCTGCTCTGCCAAATGACTTGATTTCATCCTTTTCAGTACATTAATCATATCTTACTCATAGTCTCCTTCAGCCAGTACTAAAGTTGCCTTGTTGAAGTCTCAGCACTTTCCTCTTCTTCTATGCCAGCACTGTACTCAATGGGCCCTAAGCAGAGATGTCCACAGATCCTCCCCGTCCTGCTCACACTTAACTCCATTGTGCATTGTCCATATTTCAAATTCATGCATTAATATGTCACATTGTTTTAGTCTTTGTACACAATTAGATATTGGCTCGTCCAAACTGACTTGCTCTGTGTACGTATGTGTGTGTCTGTGTGTGTATATCTGCATGTCTTAAAGGTTGATTATTAATGTTTGGGAAAAAATAATCTTAGGCACAAAGAGATTCATTACACCATTCACAGTCTCGGTGCAGCTTTACAGTATATTATTGTGTACAAGATAATAGCCTGGGCATTAGAGGAATTGGAAACAGGGCACTTGATGCAGCAAACAATGAAGGGGTAGTTCTTGCACTTGCCGTGGCAAATTTTGTATGTTGACAAGACCATTGCAATAGGAGTTGATTGGAATTGACTTTTTAACCAGAGGACTGGGGTGGGAGCTGGGGTGAAATGGTGGAAGCCAGGGTCTTGGGGTGCAGGGGACATACCGTGTTGCAGTAACATGTCAGATGCCAGAAAGAATCATCCAGATCCAGGATTTTAGACTTATTTCTCTGAGAGGCAAGAAGATGTTGTGCTGTTTACTATTGCACTAGGGACCTCAGCTTGGGGCAGTGTTCCTGTGTTGCTGAAAATGTGTTAGGAGTCATGTTTTGGCACTTTCAGAACAGTGACCGTTGACCAGACTGTCCTGCTTTGAGTTAGAACAGAACTAATTCTGTTCAGCAATTTTACTTTTCAGCTCAGTCTCTTTGAAGTGACTGCACTTTCTGAAGTTAACAGCAGATTTTCACAGTGTCTGCTTCAAGCAGTGATAATGTTCCATGTTTAGAGTTACTACCAAGGATTGGTGTGCAGACCAAGGTCACTGCTAAATCTTATGTACCACATTAGTGTGCCATAAAGTAAAGGTCACACCTGCGGGGAGGAGCAGCCAGGACAGGTGACCCTAAACTGACCAACGAGGGATTCAGTGCCATATACATCATATTTGGTATAAAGCTGAGAGATCACGAGGGTCAAACCTCTTCTTCAATGGCTGGTGTCTGAGGAGGACTCTGTCTGTTCTGCCTTCAATCCAAACCAATGTGTTCCTGAATCCTGTTCCAGATTCCAGCTCCTGAATCTGGTTCCCTTCTGCCGCTGACACCAGTCTGGGACTTCCCCAGTGCCTGCTCCACAACATCAGGGATAATGGAGACATTAAGCGCCATCAGGGGGGCTGAGTGTGATGTTGATTTTGTATATATTTCCTTTTAATGTTATTATTTTTATTAAAGCTGTTTTAGTTTTCTAATCCATAAGTCTGTCTCCCTTGTTCCCTTTCTCTTCCCCTTTGGGAAGGGAGAGGGGTTAATAGTGAACATCTGTAATTGTCTAGTGGCTGGTCCTGCCCTAACCCTTGACACAGGCTTATCTTTAAAATCAGCTATGTTTGAAGCTTACATAGGATGTTTATGCCTTGTCCATAAGGAATTTTTCTATTCACATTAGAAGAGAGAACAGCTTTAGAATCAAAATGCGCATGCTCCTTATATGAGCAATCCTGTGTGAGAAGAATTTGCTCACAGTCCCACTGGTCGAGCATCTTCTGACTGATCACGGCCAGGACCAGACAACTGGAGGAACACTGGAGGAGATTCCTACAGTGTGGAATAGCTCCTGCTGTGGCCCATAGTTTGTAAAAAAACAGATAAATGCTGAAGAGCGATGTTAATGATTATCTCAAGGATGTGTTGCTGTAATTTCCTTTTTACCTCTGAATTTTCTCAATAAACAGCCATGACTTAATTAAATCTCATTAAATGTTGGACTTGAGTGACCCTTTAGCATTGAGTTGCAGAGTTCGATCAGCCATTATCATTGATTTTAGGTTTCCCACTGTTTCATTTCACTGAACATCTCTTTTCCTTTGTTAAAAGGGAAAAGGGAGCTGGAGAATATTTGGGAGTAAATGATATTCTATTCTAGAAAGGCAAAATAGTTTGAAAATCCCAGAAAAATGTACTACTTTGTTTGGCTCAAATGTACATTTATTTCATTGCTGGTTTGTTTAGAGGAATATTAAAGAGAAATGTGATGTTCTGAAATATTCCTGGTGAAGCAGTTTGATGTTTGTGCTTCATAAGGGGATTCATAGTCCTTTCATCTTGTCCTGAGTACAATAAGGAAAAAAAAAAAAAAAAAGAATTAAAGAAACTGAAAAAGAAAGTTAACTTTTACTTAGAATGAATGAAACATTTCAGGACAAACATTCTGTAAAGATACTTTTTTTTTCCAGTGAAACATCTGAATATTTTTCATTTTTGGTTGAGCCATAGTTTTCCAGGTTAAGCTAGAAATATCCCTCTGTGCAGGACTCCACCATGAAGTTCTTTATCCCTCTTTTTTGCACTATTCATTATTTCATATGTGCATATCAGGACGAGGGAATTAGGCTGGCTCACTGACAGTAAAACTACTGTCAGCAGAATATGTTTAACATCCTGTGCTGGTTCTGAACAAATATAACCTCTCTTTAAAATCCTTCAAAGTAGGTGAAAGCTTTGAAGTGGTTAAACCTGGCCTTGTCTCGCTCTCCTTCCCCCTCTTGGCTTTGTTCTGGCATCAGTAGATGAAGGCAATCAATGTCTAAATGAGTGTTGGTGAGCATCTCCAAAGATGGCTACATGCCATAACTTGAAGCTCACATCAACCCCATGTCCCCTGGCTGGGGTGGAGGAAGATGGTGAGGTCATCTTCACCTGCAACTACCTTTAGCAATCCCCAGCCAAGGGGAAAATGCAATTAAAATAAAATAACCAGGGTGGATGAAGCCCCATGGCAGAGCAGTGTGGAATCTACTGATATATGTGGAGAGCAACTCTTGGTTTTAATGGATATAGATCAGACCACTACTTCCCCTGGCTACCATCATCTTATAAGAAGATCTGCTGCCTATTAACTTGCAAGATGTCTTCCCCCATCCTATGCAGCTCTATGCTCTTTTCAGATCTGCAGATGGCTAAACACCTTGTGTCTTCACTGGGAATTTTTCCTGTTGGACATGGATTGCAAAAGGTCATCTTAATGCCTCATACTTTGCTGAGTCTCATTTTGGTTTCCATTTCAGGTCAGCACTGGGTTCATGACTGATTCTAATTATTCTTTGTAAGGCTGGGACCAGAGGTAGGCAGAAAATTAGGAGATATGTAATTTGATGCTATATCAGTTCAACCCCTTTGTTTCATGTCAAAATAGCAGTTCTTAAAATCTTCCTCAGCAAACTTAAGAGCAATGACAATCCCATGGATGAAGAAGTACAGAGATGGACTAAGCTGTACGTGTTGGGTGTGTCCATACTGGTCCTAGTCTGTGCTCAGGACTTGTCTTTGCAGTGTGAGCAAAGGCTCTTGCTCATGTTTTAGGTGAACTTATGAGGCTGAGCTCTTTTAGGATGGGGTCTAGCACATTCCTGAAATATCTTCAGAGCTAATTTTGTGTGGAGCAATCTGTGGTGGCCCAGACACCGCTATGTCCTGTTGTTCTCAAAACAGGGGAAAATAACATTTTAAGGGCTCATTTCAGATTGCAGCCAGAATTTGTAGCTTTTAGCACCTTTCCCACAAATTGTCCTTGGGATGTTAAATAGTAATGAGGGAGGTCTCAGAACTGCAGGGGCTTTCTCCAAATAGGATTAGTTTTAGTGTTACAGGAGCAACCAGTATGATACCTTAGAGAACAAATATTTTTACTATTCTTAGAATACAAAAAAAAACCCAACCCAAAACAATTCCTAAAGTTTCTTCTTTTCCTCTCACTTCTTTGCTGTGTATAAGGAGTATTTACATTTATAAAGCAGCATCACTTGAGTGACATAAATATCCTAGATATTTATGCTATCTGGCAGTTCCAGATGGCACAGTGTGACTGCCTTAAGAGGGTATAGCTCATTTGGGTAACATGAGCTTATGGTGACATAGGACCATATCAGACAGACATTTGATGGAGAGTTACAAGAACCTGGAAGGAGGATTTAGTTCACCTACCTGAGACATCCCCCTGATCCCTACAATCCATAGAGACTCAGACCCCAAGCAGGTCACCTGCTTCCTCGTTTCATACATTCACGTTAGTAAATTCAGTGTGCCTGGCAGTCAAATGTGGTGATCCAGGCTGGTAAGTTGCTAGCCTACTCCTGCCTACATTTTTGGCCCAGTGTAAGTAGTACTTTTCCAAGCAATTGTTGGTCTGGGTTCAGGAGCTGGCATATTCCAAGAGTACTTCTCAACGGGTGGTTTTCCCTCACTCATCTGTGGGGCAGATGGAGATATTTAGGAATTTGTACTTTTATGCTAAATAACCATGGTAAACTAAGTTTCTGGGCACTGATGCAACCAGCACAGAATAGCCTGTGTCTATTCTAGTAACACTTTTTTACAGTTTATATGTTGCCTGAAGATCAAAAATAGACACTGAGATCAGCGCCAGACATAGCAGTTGTAACTGGTCTGAGTTTCCCTCCTCCTTTTAAACTGAGCTGCCTCAAGAGAAGCGTGGGCAGCAGGTTGAAGTGGGGGATTCTGCCCCTCTGCTCCACTATGGTGAGACCCCCCCTTGCAGTGCTGAGTCCATCTCTGGAGTCCTCAGCACAGGAGAGACATGGACCTGTTGGAGTGGGGCCAGAGGAGACCACAGCAATGCTGGGAGTGCTGGACCCCCTATGCTGTGAGGCCAGGCTGAGAGAGTTGGAGAAGAGAAGGCTCTGGGGAAACCTTCTTGTGGCTTTTCAGTACTTAAAGGAGTCTATCAGAAAGATGGGGACAGACTTTTTAGCAGGGCCTGTTGTGGCAGGAGAAGGGGTGATGGTTTTAAACTAAAAGGAGATTTAGACTAGATATAAGGGAGACATTTCTTATGCTGAGGGTGGTGAGACCCTGACCCAGGTTTCCCAGAGAGGTGATCAATGCCTCATCTTTGGAAACATTCCAGGCCAGGTTAGATAAGGCTCTGAGGAACTTGCTCTAGTTGAAGATGTCCCTGCTTACTGTAGATTGTATGGACTAGGTGACCTTTAAAGGGCCCTTCCAACCCAAAATGTTGTATGATACCACTGCCTCTGCAAGCTCTGGATAGCAGATATGCAGAACTGGGCACACTGGGCATTTGAGCATCGTCACAGCAGGGAGTAGCTTGTCCATTCCAGGTGTTGTAGGACTCCATACAAACATGCCTATGCTTTCTCCCATGCTTGAAGGGACTGGATCTAGTATGATAGCTGGTGAGGTTACGTGATGCACATTTGCCCCAAAAGGATTTATAATAGATTTGTTTGGGTCAGAAGGGACTTTTAAAGGTCATCTAGTCCATCCAGTCTATGGTCAGCAAGGATATCTTTAACTAGATCAGGTTGCCTAGAGCCCCATCCAGCCTGACCAGAAATGTTTCCAGGGATGGGGCATTGACCACCTCTCTGGGCAACCTGTTTTTTCCAAGTGTGCACTGAATCCATGTGACTTACCTAATATTTACAGCTTCTTTGTCAACACTAAAATATTTCAAGACCAACATCCTTCTATCCTCCACTTCAAGAGAATATCATGTATCAGCTATTTCAGAGCTGGTAGAAATAGTGCTTGAGCATGCATCCACCTAAGAACCATTACTGGTCTATCCTTTGCCTGCAAAGCCAGGCTCATCTTGGGAGACACAGGGTAGTCAAAGGTCCTGTCACCAAGTACAGCAGAGCTGAGTACTGTCAGAGTTGTTACGTCTGCATTAAGACTGGCAAAGCAAGGATGGAGGAAAGGAAAGGAATTTATACTCATTTTTAACAGTCACATTCCAGTAACAGCTCAGCTCTATTACACGATATACAGGCTGGATCAATGGGCAGAGGCCACTGGGATGAGGTACAACAAAACCAAGTGCTGGGTCCTGTACTTGGGTCACAACAACCTCCTGCAACACTCCAGGCTTGGGGCATTTTCTGGAAACTGCATGGCCATAAAGGACCTGGGGCAGTTGCTCAACAGTCGGTTGAAGATGAGTCAATATGTGCCAAGGTGACCAAGAAGGCCACCAGCATTCTGGCTTGTATCAGCACTACTGTGGCCAGCAGGACTAGGACACAGATCAACCCCCTGGACTGGGAACTGAGGAAGCCACAGCTTGAATTCTGCGTTCAGTTTTGGGCCCCTCCCTCCAAAATGGATGTTAGGGGGCTGGAGCATGTCCAGAGAAGGGCAACAAAGCTGGGGAAGGGTCTGGAACACAAATCTTATGAGGAGCAGCTGAGGGACCTGGGGTTGTTGAGCCTGGAGAAAAGGAGGCTCAGGGGAGACCTCGGTCTCAACAACTCCCTGAAAGGAAGTTAGAGCCAGGTGGGATCAGTCTGTTCTCCCAAGGAACAAGCAGTAGGAACAAGAGGAAACAGGCTCAGGTTGCATGAGGGGAGATTTAGGTTGAACATCAGGAACAATTTATTTTCTGAAAGGGTTATGAGTCACTGGAACAGGCTATCCAGGGAGGTGGTGGAGTCCCCATCACTGGAGGCGTTTAAAGTCATGTAGATGTGGTGTTGAGGGACATGGTTTAGTCGTAACCTGGCAGTGCTGGGTTAACAGTTGGACTTGATGATCTTAAAGGTCTCTTCCAACCAAAATGATTCTGCGATTCTATGATTCCTTAATCTCTAGCTTTATCGTTTCAGCAACCAGCCTATGCAAGTGCAACAATGCATTCCCTGATAGCCCACAGGTAGCACAAGTCTTTTCTTTTCCTTTTCCCTTCTTCATGTATCTGCCTTGTCTACAGAGATCACAGGCTTTTCACGGAGCATCCTGTCTCTTTCTGCACGTTTGTATAATGCAGCACATAATGAGGATGCCAGGCTCACTGTGGCAACAAATGTAATCACACTGCTTCAAAGCTCACTTTCATATAAACCATCATTTTATGAGCAGCAGAATGAATAAATCCTGGTTTGTGTTCCATCTTTAAAGTCCAGCCCCTACATGCACAGTACTGCAGGGTCCATCCTTCGTCTCTGGTTCTGTAGATTCAAGTTGTGCTTAGGTTTTGCTGATTAACCTGGTGGTCCATGAGGGATGGTTGACCAGTTGGCCTCAGAATGAGTGAGAAAATGAATGTTGCATGTCTTTCCCTCAGCTGAAGAACACCTTTTGGATGTTCTTCCTGCTTCCACTCACTGATTTTGAGGAAAGGTGTTTTGATTTTCACCTCTGAGATTTCTACCTCTGCCACAATTATGATAGAACATAGCTAACAGGGTCAGAAGTTAGGGAGGGATCTGAGTGACAGATAGACATGGGCAGAGAGAATTAGTGGATGATTTTATTTCCTTTTGGAAAGCATTTGAAAATACATAGTCTACTTTGGAACAAAACTGGTTTCTAGGAAGAAACCTCTTATCTTCTGAAGATGAACTTTGAGTTTTCCAGAAATGTAGGGACATCTTTGATCCAGCTCTTTAAAGGTCTTTCCTCTTCCTTTCTTTTAACTCTTCATGCAGGAGAGATATTTTAACAATGGACTGCAGAGAAGTATCTGTGGATAAATGGGTGACATTCAGAAACCAAGGGGACACAAATGAGCCAATTCATGTATTGCCCGTTCAATGCAACAGTTTCATGAACAATAGCATCCTTCAAACACACAATATCCTTGGGCCCTTGGCAGCATTATCCAAGCCCAAGAAGGTGTGGATAGTAAAAGAGGAGGAGGGAAATGAAGAAATACAAGGAAAAGAAACAGTAGATATAGCTGGAATAAGCACTAAGAAAGGATGGAGACCTGGAAATTTGATTTGTCTCATAGATTAGGGTACCTGTATTTCAGGGTGTACGTGTGAGTGTCTTCACACGTGCTAGATGATTGTATTCCCATCTGTGGAGATCACAGAATAGAATCATAGAATGGTTTGGATTGGATGGGAACTTTAAAGGTCATCTAGTCCAACCCTCCTGCAGGGAGCAGGGACATCTGCAGCTAGAGCAGGATGCTGATCTAGTCAGTCAACAGAGCCCAAATTGACATTCAACCCATCCTAAAGCAGTGACCCATTTTTGGCATAGGGAAGGGCTCTCCAAGCTCCACTGATGGTGTTGGCCAGTCCACAGTGACTTCCACAAGGATGGTAGCCTGAAAATGTAGTGAGACCATAGGTATCTTAGGAGAAACAACCCCAGGAGGCCATTGCAAACAACAGTTAACTTGGAAGAGAAAGTTTTTTTCTGTCTTTGAAGTGGGACTGTGTGAATGGGAAATGTAGTACTGGGTGGGCAGGGAGCTGCCCCGATCCTGCACGTGAAGGGATTGTTACTGGTCCCTGGGGAGAACAGATGAACTTCTGCAGCCTAGCCTCCCTCCCTAACCAGGTCCTCTGATGACTGATGAGGTGTGTGTGCATGTCCATCCTGAAGCTTTCCTGAGCCTCTGACCTCAATCTAACTGCTTATCCTCATAAAAGTAAAAAATTACTATTTCCATGACCATTTGTCATGTTTGGTTGAAGCTGATTAAGATGTTCAAAGCTATTACAGGAAGGGATTGTCTGGCAGTACCCTCACACAGGGCTCATTTCCCTGATAAACCAGACTGAAAACAAATAACACAACCCAAAGGTGGTTGAGTGGAACAGAGCAAGAGAGAACAGGGTCTGCAACTCGGAGGTCTCATTGCCTCAGAGGTCCTGAAATTAAGACAAGAGCTTTGATTTCCATGGAAAATTCACCCCTTTGTGGAGGGCTTGTATCAGCACCATTAGGATAGCTCCTGGCTTGCACTGAAGTCTCAAGGATCTAAACACTGCCTGGGACCATGTCTGAGCACAAACCATTTAAGGTAGCAACAGGTTTGGGGTTTCTTCATCCAAGACTGGCTGATGTTAATAGGCCGAATGTCATTTTGACTTCTCCTAATGTGTCGATGGGTTTTGGACAAGGTAAAAAATGAGCTGTTGGGAGTCAGTTTCTTTGCAAACCTGACTGGATGGAAGCAAAATCCCTTCCAAATAGACCTTGTTGAGCAATGGGGGATTCCATTCCCATGTTACGACTATTATCCTATTGGTTTAATTCCTGAACCCCTTTCTTTTTTTATCTTCAGAAACGAGTTCAGACCCTGGGTAGATGTCAAGCCTGTGAAAGCTATAAAAGTGAAGTCTCAGTACAAGCCACCAGAGGAGAAAATGACCCATGAAACCAGTTACAGCGCTCAGTTCAAAGGGGAAACCAGTAAGTCGACTCCAGCCGATAACAAATTCCTGGAGCGCAGAAGGATACGCACTCTCTACAGCGAACCTTACAAAGAACCACCAAAGGTGAGAAACGAAGCAGAAGGGACCCAGGGTCATTGCTGCTCCTAGTGGGACATGTCCAACACAGTAAGGCTGGGCTGAATGCTGCCTTCTGTCATTCCCCTTATGTGGCATCTTCATTTCAGACCGGCAGGTGCATCTGGGGGTCCATCTTGGAGCTGGTGGTGGATGAAAAACTGAGTATGAGTCGGCAATGTGCACTCACAGCCCAGAAAACCAATTGCATCCTGGGCTGCATCTAGAGCAGCGTGGGCAGCAGGTTGAGGGAGGGGATTCTGCCCCTCTGCTCCGCTCTGGGTAGACCCCCCTGCAGTGCTGGGTCCAGCTCTGGACTCCTCAGCACAGGAGAGACATGGAGCTGTTGGAGTGGGGCCAGAGGAGGCCACAACAGTGATGTGAGGGCTGGAACCCCTCTGCTGTGAGGCCAGGCTGAGAGAGTTGGGGTTGTTCAGCCTGGAGAAGAGAAGGCTCTGGGGAGACCTTCTTGTGGCCTTTCAGTACCTAAAGAGGGTCTAGAGAAAAGATATGGAGGGATTCTTAATCAGGGAGTGTAGTGGTAGGATAAGGGCTAACAGCTTTAAACTGCAAGATTTAGACTAGAGATAAGGAAGAAATTCTTCACTGTGAGGCTGGTGAGACACTGGAATAGGTTGCTCAGGGAAGTTGTGGACGCCTCATCCCTGGAAGTTTTCAAGGCCAGGTTGGATGGGGCTTTGAGCAACCTGGTCTAGTGGAAAATGTCCCTGCCCATGGCAGAGGGGTTGAAACCAGATGATCTTTAAGGTCCCTTCCAACCTAACCCATTCTATGATTCTGTGGGCTCTAGTACAGGTTAATGCACTTTGGAGACAATAGTGCCCTATGTTAATCTGTAAAAAAGTGTGGCTAGGGCTCAGATAAAGAGGTTTTTGCATTGTCATTTCTCAGGTAATTATCTAGACATCTTTCTCTGTCCAAAACTATAGGCACCCCATTTTAGACTTTATCCCGGGAACAACATGGTAAGATCCAGATCTTCATTGGCAGTTAATTCAGAGCACTCCACAGATTTTGACAGTAAGCACTTTTAGTTTTGATCAGATTGAGGATATGTGTGAATATGGGCCTGGTCTGCAATGTCTTCCAGCCATGTTTTCTAGGAACAGCAGAGGATATGCATATAAAAGGAGTCAGTCTGTGCAGTTTTAAACCTAGGAACATTAGTCTTTTGTTGAGTTCATAAGTGCTTATATTTGTGAGGTCTCAGAGGGATGGCAGGGCCAGCATGGAGTTGCTGGAGGCTTCTATTCCTCCTTAATTTTAAAAGTGTCCTCCCTGTTTTGGGGAATGTAGAAACAGATGGATGAAAGACATTGTTGTGGGCTTTCCTCTGGTGCCAACTGGTGTCCTGCACACCAGCTATCTCCAAGTAATTTTCCTCCGTTGTGGCAATCTATTAAGGGACAGAGAGACAGAGGATTCATGTTCTGCAAGAAAGGTGGAGATTTTGTAACAGCCTCTTTGTCCTGAGTATCATTTCTCTGCTTTGAACCCAGAGAGACACAATCCCCTGTGGGCTTGCAAAGCCCCTCCTGAAGTCAGAGAGAGAAAGATGGAGTTGATAAAATGACTGATAATATTCCCTCTCCTCTTTACCCTCCTGTATCCTGATTTGGATACAGTGGGCTCTGCTGCCTTCAGGGACACTGAGACTGGAGGGAATCAGGAGTTGGCCATTTACAACTCAGCGTGCACCCAGCTGCTCCCCTCCCTTTGTGGCAGGGCTTAGCTGAGTAGATAACTTGAACTTCCTTGCTCTTTCTGATCTAAATCCTGTTTTCCACCTGTCCTTGTGTCTCTCTTTCTCTCCCTCTCTTTCCCTCTCTGTGTTGTTGTTTTGCATGTCATCCTCCATGCAGGTGGAAAAGCCTAGCGTAAAGCCTTCCAAACCAAAAAAGACTACAACAAGCCATAAACCCCTGAAAAAGGCCAAAGACAAGCAGATTGCATCTGGCCGGGCTGCCAAGAAAAAGAGCGCCGAGACCTCCAACACAGCAAAGCCAGAGGACAAGGAGAAAAGTAAAGAGATGAACAATAAACTGGCTGAGGCAAAAGAGTAA
Source organism: Actenoides hombroni (assembly GCA_024336885.1). NCBI lineage: Eukaryota > Metazoa > Chordata > Aves > Coraciiformes > Alcedinidae > Actenoides > Actenoides hombroni. Next base: position 7,672,675 of record WUAM01000299.1, read on the forward strand.
ATGTCACTGCACTTTCCTTTGTTTCTCATTTTAGTTTTTTTTCCCTTTTCTTTCTTTCTTCCTTTTCTTTTTTCTTTGATTAAATAAAGGCCACAAAATTAATTAGAGGCTTCTAATCTGCTTTTTGTTCTGATTGTATTAGAAGCTTTTCTGTTTTATTTCCGAGGAGGATTAGGGAATCCTTGTTTCTGAGGTCAGGTTGTTCTGCTTTGCCTGCACAACACGGCTCTGCACAGAGTGAGAGACATGGGAATGCACAAGTAGGGTCATATGAGATGAAGGTGATGGATCAACTGTGATTGGATCCAACAGCCTGTCCTTTTCCTTAGGCTTGGTCCTTTAGTGCTTTGATGGCATGGAAGCACCTATTGAGCCATGGAGGGGCTGTACTCTCATCCCATGAGGCCCTTTTGGGGTTGGCCATCATTCAGTCATCTCCCACTGGTGTCAGCAGGTTTTGGAGGCAGAGAGGATTAGAGGTTCATTCATGGCGCTGTGGATCTGCAGTAAATCCACTAGAATAAGCGGTGTGGCCAAGAGCGATTTCCCCTGGTGACACTGGTGGGACTTTTGCTCCAAGAAGCAATGGGAAAGGAGATCCCATGCAAATAAAGGGCCAAATCCTCCCTAGGTTAGCTGGGGGGCAGGTCTAGCTGCATCATGGCAGCTTCACCCATCAACACCACTTGATGTCCTTGATTTAAAAAACAAAGGAGTGAGGGAAGACGCAGAGAGCAGGGAAGACTTCCTAAGCATGTGGCAGGTCAGACTAGGTTATCAGCAGGCTGTTCTTCCCTATTGTTTCCCCTAGGTTATGGATCTTTTTAGTTATTCCCGTTTTGTTTTGAATCTTGGTCTGCTTTCTTCACTTCTGGGGTGCCAGTAGACAGAGTAGATAGCAGGAAGAGATTTAGTTTTCAGACATGACCTTTCAAAGGGTAGAAAGAAGAGAGTCACCAAGATTTGCTAGAGCTGTTGGCCCCCACTGTTTTTACTCTACCAGTTGTTGGAGTTCATGGTGGCTCCTAAGCATCCTAAGAGGGCCATAAACCAGTTGCTGGGATCCCTAGACTCCCTCCAGGCAAGATCTCAGGGTTTCAATCCTATTTACTGTGCTCTTACTCTAGGAAATCCCCATGCTTAGTAAGTCCAGTTTGGAAGCTGTAAACACAGCAGGACCATTTGTCAGCAAGTATGAACTGGCCCAACAAACTGCTATTGCATATCCCAGCACCTGGGTGGTTGAGTCCATGGGAGCTGGGAGAGTTGTGGTCCCAATTCAAATTTACGTGCCTAGCTCCTGGATTGGATCCTAACTATGTATGAATTAATCTCGATACCACCAAACAGAGCTGTTAAATGTTCCTGTACCAGAGTAGCTGCAAGTCAAGATGCAGGGTTCTTCTTTATTTTTGCAGCTCAGTATTTTTATTCTAACAGTCAGTCCAGATTGAAACTTTCAGAGAACAAGCAATTGGGAAGAACAGAGAGAGAGATGGGAAGTAGGGTAGGGAGTTGCTGTAAAAGGAGAATATCAGAACTCTGTTGCTGTAGAGGTGTTTGAATGAGGAAAGTCTTGCTTCTAGGATATTTTAGAGATGTGAAACTATCTAATAGAAAAAGGGATGGGCCTGGAGGGTGAGGAGTAACGTTTTTGGGGTCTCACCCCATTATAATGCAGTCTTTTGGAAACATAAATGAGTGTTGGGCTACAAGGCTGAGAGAAGGTTTTGAAAGAGGAGGAAAGCTCTGTGGTATACAGATAGTGACATTTGCTGGCCTTAGTAATGAATAAATGCCAAGTTCAGTGTATTGTGTGATGTGTCCTGTTTGCCTTGCTCTAACAGCCTAAATCTTTGAGTATAAGTAAGTGTAGTGTTCTGAATTCAGTGGTGTATTTCCAAGCTTAGCTGTGTTAGAACTGTGTGCTATGAGCTAGTTGGGTTGTGTATGTGGAAAATATATATTCATATATAGAAATATATATATTTAAACCTCCAATGTTTAGGAGGAAACCGGGGAAATCCTCCAGGAAGTAAAACTGTGGAAATCTTTGCGAATGTAGTGCATTTTTTGATGTGCATGCTCCATGGAGACGCTGACCTGTCCATATTGACCATTGCTTTTCTGAGTGCTCAGAAGCCCCTGCAGCACCGCTCGAGTGCAGAGCTCAGCTCTGTCTCCAGTGCAACTCAGCGAAAAGGCTTGCGTTGAGCTGGTGGAAAGGAGTGCTGCTTGCAGCATTTCCCACCCCATCGCACAAGGGACAACTGGCCAGAGAAGCCTGGGCTTCCAGGACTTGGTGTGATTCCTTGGCATTTAGATGCTTCATGCATCTTCACACTCCACAGTAACAGCCTTTCCCATCGCAGGATATAGGAACAGCCGTGAAGATGAAGTGTCACAGCAGGCAGAACATGTCAGGAAGGCATGTAGACAGTTATCAATAGCCCAACACACCAGTCTCACTGTACATAAGGAAAGACCACGCCAAACAATTTTCCCTGTTATTTTTTGGCCCTAAGTTTCAACACCATGCTTGCTACCATTTCACCTTGAATTCAATGGGAATTTAGCTCTTGACTTCAAGGGTAACCAAATTTTGCCCAAGGAACATCATTAAGATGCTCAGACTACCTAATCCAAACATCTCTATGACTCTGGATCACCTGCTCAACATCTAGGGCTTCAGGATCACTTCTTCTCAATAAAGAGCATCCATCATGATACTTAAATGAAATATGCACAATAAGTGGTCAGAATATGGCTTTAGGTTTTCTTAACACATGAACTTTTGGGTGGCATCTAACTACAAAGCTACATATGAAGTGCTAACCCGTGATCTAAATCCCCTCTCTAGTGAAGGAACTTTCCAAGGATCATTGAGATACCTATTTTGGACACCTTTCTTTGGGTGGGATGAATGATCCTTGGGAGGTTTCTATCTTTGCAGAAAGAGCCTGGGAGGCTGCTAGGGCCTGAGGACCTCCCTGTCATACAGCAAAGAAACAGGGATATAATTACTGGTCTTTGCTCCATGTGCACCAGCTCCCCTGCACACATCCAAGCACACAATTTAGCATTGCATTAAATGCCAGGAACTGCAACAGAGTCAGGCCTCAGGGTGAAATCCCACATTGCTCTACTTTCCACAGACTCTATGCCCATCCAACCCACTCAGGTTTATCAGAAAGGAGACCAAATCTCTGCCATTTCAAGTTCACTTTGGACTCTGAGCTTGTCGATCCCACTGGGAAAGAGTGCTCTGCTGTTTTGTGTTTCCACAATGCTGATTTTGTTCCACTGCTGATTTGTAATATGTTTTGCTTTCCTTGTAAAAAGAAAAAAAGAAAAAAGAAATGTTTTGCTTTTTACCCTGTGAAAGTTCCTCTGCTGTCTATTGCTTGCTTTCTCATCCTCGCTGTATTGTACTGTTACTCCTTTCTGCAAAATGGTGCTAACTGCTGATTGAGCTCCTGTTTCTGACTGCTTTGCACACCAATCACCTGCTTCTTCATCTGCAACGCGTCCAGCGTGAAAACATGGCTCCCATGAATTCCACAAACTCTTGCCTCTTGGAGGCGGATAGGAAGTGTCTAATTAATATTTTGTGGCCTGGGTTTGGTTGCGTATCACAAATTGTCTCTTGTAATGTGTTAAGCACACCTCCTCGTGGTGCTTTTTCATTCTTGCTGTTCTAATGAGAGTGACACACACAGACACACACCCCTACGACACACCCACAAAAATTAATGTATAGCCAATTGATTGTGACGTGCTTGTGATCTTTGCTTGCTCAAAGGGGTTTTTTTCCAATGATAAATAAATGCTAAAGACGAATACCACCTCCTTGATCTTGTTTTCTCAATAAGAAGCACAGTTAAGTGAAAGAAACACCCTTCCAACCATAATCAGGTTTGTGTTGCTTAGAACCACCACTACCTTGACTGCTGTAGGGACAACTGAGCTGTCACAGTCTGACTTACTTTAGATGGCTACTAACCTCAGCCTGACATGAGAGCTAAGCATTTGCACATGTGAAGATGGACAGTGAAGTCCTGTGGATGGAGCAGGTAGTTTGCTTTTATTGTCTGTGTATACAGTGTCTTGAGCAGAGGGTTTGTATGATGAGTGCCCTGCATGCAGGCTGCTGCTACACCTTGCTCATGTCCACCTTGCACTGGATCATGGAGCAGAAACTGAGCCCCATTGAGAGCTGGAGGGAGGGGAAGTGATGTGGATGAGGCTGCTTAACTATACTCCCTTTTCCAACTGCCTACAGCTTTTGCTTTGGCCCAAAACTAAGTGCGACACTGGCACGGGTTGTCCAGGGAAGCTGTGGTTGCTCCATCACTGGATGTATTCAAGACCAGGTTTTATGGGGCCTCTTGCAACCTGGTTTAGTGGGAGGTGTCCCTGCCCGTGGCAGGGAGGTTGGAACTAGATAATCTTTAAGGTCCCTTTTAACCCAAACCATTCTATGATTCTATAAAACCACCTGAAAGGCCCATGAGAGGGGTCAAGGGGCTATGAATCCTCATTGAGAAGGTGGCAGATTTCTTGGTCTGAGCACTTTCAGCGTGCTGCAAACCTAGCTGCTGTTGAACAGGCACTTCGCAGTGTCTGTGGAATTCCAAAGTACTGATTTTATATTAATGAAAGCATTGACTATCTGGAGAAAATGATGGTTGAGAAGAAAGCAGGGCTGAGGACACTACCTGCTCTAGTTAAAGATGTCCCTGCTCACTGCAGGGGGGTTGGAATAGATGACCTTTAAAGGTCCAATCCAATCCAAAACATTCTATCATTCTGTGATTCTTTGAATTTTGTTGTAAATGGTGAAGCCTAATCTTTGTTTCAAGTCTTTTTTTCTTTTAATTAGCCTGTAAGCTCTTACCTGCAATTTTTATTTTTAATGATGTTTTGCCTCTTAATGGATATTCCAATAACTCCCCACCAACCTGGGGAAAACTGTCTACATTGGAGTTGTATTTTGAAATCTCTTCTCCAGCATAGCTCTCCTGACTTCCATGGAGCACTGACCCTTTTCTGCCTTACTGCTTCTGGGTGCTATTTCTCATCCCTGCCTCATTTACAGATCACTTTCTGAATTTATTCCATCTGTGACTATATGCTAGCAACAGTGCTGCTTTCTGATGTCCTACCCTATCACCCTGCCTTCCCTCTCCCTTCCCCACCAGCTTCATCCATTCATTGATCACATATAACTAGATGGTCTTTATTTAAAATGTTTCCACTGGGCTGTAGGTCTGGGGATTTATCATTTCACCCCTCCACGGCTAGTACTGGAGAAAATGTTCGTTGTTAAAAATTTGGTAGTTTATGTGGCTTATCTGTGACAATCCATGTTGGCCAATAAAATGTTTCTCCCATGGCACAAAGGTACGGGGTCTTTTCCATGGTGCAGCATGGATGGAAAATCCATCTGGTCCCACCCAGCTGCCCACACTCAGTGCTGGAAGACATGCCCTTACTGCCCTGTTGCTCTTTGAACTTGCTCAGCATTGCAAAGCCTAAACACCCAAAGGGGCAGGATGCATTTCTAAGAGACAGCAGGACCTGCGGGGCTGAGGACAGGCATGGGGACCTGAGCTCTCTGGTCTTTAACTGTCTGAACCCACTTCTACTGACTCATTCCTTAATCTTTGCCAAGTCATTAGTGACTGTCACTGCCCACCTATTTCCAAGGGCTGTTGTGAGATTGATGTTTCTGGAAAGCACTGGAGGTGGGTTATTAAAAATTAAATGCTTTGTCTTATAAAAGCATTTAGTGTGGAGGCGCTGGCTGGAGTAAAAATAGTCATAATTGTTAGTGTTGGTGTCTGGGCGATGGGACAAGGAGCGAAGAGAAAATATTGGCATGTTGAATTGCAAAAGAGTCCAGTCTGCCTCTCAGACTCTTAATAACAGAGCATCTGAGTGCGGCTTTGCAGATGTGTTGCTTTGACTGCACAGTGTGAGCAGCCCCATGAAGAGTGCCCAAAATATTTCTGGTTTTAATCAGATGCTTTCTAATACATCACGTGCTGAGGGTTTCAGTACACACACCCAGCGGCCTTGCACATGGGTGGATGAAGAGGTCCCTGCCTGATGCTCTCCATCCCTCCCTCTCATTCCCTGCATCAGATGGCAACTGAAGTGCCTTGGGCATAGGAATGAGATTTACTGATTTTGCCACTTCCAAATCTCTGAGCTTCCTTTGAAGTCCTCAGTTGTCATTATCACATTCCTGACTGATAAAGGGATGTCAAAGGATGTATATATGGGTATTTCATCAGCTGACATGTCAGCTCTTACACAAATGCAGCCTCCTGTGTCATAATATCTTTTGGATTAGGATTCATTTAGACATGTGCCTGTGCAGGAGGGAAAAGGACTTTTTAAGAAGATGTCTCTGTCATAGCTGGTACCTCCCAGCATCCAAGGAATAACCACCATCCCCAACAGCAACATCAAATAAAGAAGAGGAGCTGTATAGGAAGAAGAAATTCCCTGGTATGAACGTGATGACATGGCCATGTTCAGCACTAAGAACCGTATCTTTTGCACAGTTGGAAAGTATTGTGGTGTTCAGACGTGGGCTTCAGCATTCCCTGTTTCCCGCAGTGCCATGGTAAGTTTGATCCATTTGGGGATTTCACAGCCCACTTCCATTTACCCTTATTCACGTGAGCTTTCTGGGTTGGGAGCAATTCCACTAACGCCACTGGGTCTACTCACGAGCTCAGAAGTCTGCAATGAGTGTAACACAGCTCTGAGTACTTCAGGACTTGGTGGCTTATTGTGAAGTCTGGATTGCTTGTAAACAGTCTTAATTTCTGTTGCAGGGTGCCTTGGAAACAACTCCCTAATCTTGACTGTCATGTGGGGGAGACGTGAGCTCAAGGAGAAAAGAAAAACCTGCTAATGGATTGAAGGTGTCTTTGTGCTCTCTAAAATGCCAGCTTTGCCTGCAGGGAGTCTGCTCTGCGGAAACAAACTGCAAGGATCAGACACAAGAAAAAATGATGGATGAGGAGTAGTAACAGATCTTACAATATGTGAGAGCACTGAGGAATAGTAACCATTCCTTCAGTACCAGCAGTTCCATGATGTGAGAGATGGAAAGGGGGAAACATTTTTGAAATCCCATCATTGTCATCTGCCCACCTCCAACCCCACCCTACCCTGAGAAGTGCAGCAACCTCGAGCCTCTGATCAAAGCTAGGTCTTCTATTTCCTTGGGGAGCTTCGAGACCTGCATGCCCTTCCTGCCTCTAAGAGATGTTTGGAGAGCTAGGTCACAGCAAACGGTGAGGAGCACCCTCTGTGGAGCGTGGTGGAGGGGATCTGACCACACAATGGCTGTGGCATATGAGTCTGTCCTCATCAGTTCAACAGTACCCAGGAGCATTTGCTGGTGCCAGTACCCAATGATCCAAAGAGGGAAGTTCTGAGTAGTCCCTGGTCATTGGACTGATGTGCTCCTTGGCCTGGTTCAGGATTTACTATCTAACCGAGGACTAGTTCAGCTGTGGCCACCTTGTTTGGAGCCAAGAGATTTCAGTGGGGACAAAAGCCAGCAAGGCACCTTTGTTTAATGAAACAGGTAGTGCTTTAGAGTCACAGGGCAGTGGACATCCTTGCCCCTGTTGCTCCTGCTCCCTTTCCTTCTCCCTGAGTCTCAGTGCTGATCAGACTTCTCTATTCCTGTTGCATCTTTCCCATGCAGTCTTCAATGCCCTAATCACCCCATTAGACCCCCATCTGCCCACCATGTTGCTATTCCTTCCTGCCTTCAAAATCATTTTACCTCCATCTTACCTGTCAGCTTTTCTGCATCTGTCCCACAGCTCCAACCCTTTGCTTTCTTCCACCTCTCCCCCTCCAGAACCTTCCCCTCCACATCATCCTAAATACCATCTTTACCAGGGACCTTCTCCTTCCCATCCTCCCCCAAGTTACTGTCTTGTATCCTGTCTCTTCTTGGACTGTAAACCTTTTCTTTTACCTGTACTGTGTGATGGCACTCACTGCTTAGAATAAACAATAACCTCACCCACCAAGAGCCCTTTCTCTCTCTCATTTCTTGGTGTGGCTTCAGTAGATGTGTCTGCAAGTGCACTGTGTGTCTGTCCTCGTGGCCATTTCAGCAGTCGGTCTTGCTGCCACAGCTCTATGCATAGCCTTTTGGGATGACTCTGCTCATGGTTTTGTTCCCCGGTACCTTTCTTTCTGTTTTTTACAGCCACAGAGATAAGCTTTGCTGTCTACATAGGAGCCCAGTGTATTCAAAGCTGTATGACCTTCTGTACTTTGCAATTCTGGTGCATCTGATAAAGAGGTTGGCCTTTCTCCAGCTTCAAGCAGAGATGTCCTGGGCTGGCAGGTGGCTCAACAAATGCAGCAACTGTGGAGAATGAAGGAGAAATCTTGTAGCCCAGAGCAGAAGCAGATGATGGTAAAGAAACTGTATTTTCCAGAGCAATACAGAAAACAGTGGGCAGAAGTGTGTCAGTGGAAATCCAAGCAGATGCATCTCTCAGGGGAAAAAGCAGAAGCTGACTTAGCAGCAGGACGTGTTTCAGAGATGGATGCCCAGGAGGCTTCTTGTGTTTCAGAAGGTGCCCTGAACATCTGCTTCCTCCATGCCAGGCTAGGACTAGACCTGCCTGTGTTCCCTTCAACCTGTGAGTACAGCAGGGACACAATTATGACGAAGTCCCAGGTGGCTCCTTGCTACCTCCTTGTCCTAATTCATTACCCAGAAGTGCTAGTTTGGTCTGCGCTGGCTGGAGCTGTTGGGGCACATGGAGATAGTGCTTCTTCCCAGGTGCTCCATGCACACATCGAAAGTTGGAGGAGCTGCTCAGTTCCTCTGCCGTTACTGTGACGCTCACTGCCAGTGCTATGACACCACCCTGCCAGAAAGCAGAGGAGACTCCATAGCATGTTCAGTGAGTCACTGACCTCACAGCATGACCATCAGTCTGATTTCATGGGCCATCTACAGAAGTTAGGTCTGAAGACCTAACTCAAGGCCAAATTGAAGGTGGTTGGTGGACATGGATGAGAGAAGGATCAAGCAGTGTTTGGACCCCTGGACTTCCTTCAGTGCTGCTGTGCAAGAGTCAGAGGAGGTGGAATGTGTGGGGAGGTCCAATCCTCAGTGGGGAACCTGGAGATTTCCTCTAGGCCGAGTGAGACTTGCAGCTGGATTTTGCTTGACATCTCCGGGCTCTAAGGATTTTAGTGTGGATACTGTAAGAGGCAGTGAGAAAGAGAATCCCTTAGTGTAGGTGATTCCTGCATCCTTTCCTGTGTGCCACTATGACCTGCTCCCACCTGCCATGCTTTCACAGTGCTGTTGTCTCCTCCTCCAAACTCAAGACACCAATAGTGAAAAGCTCTAGAACAACCTAGAACAGCAGCCAAAATATCAACTGCGCAGTTTTAGAGACTGAACAGTATTTAGGACAAGCCTGCCCAATGAGGACAGGCTGAGAAAGTCAGGAGAAGAAAAGGATCTGGGAAGACCTTGTTGTGGCCTTTTAGTACTTAAAGGGAGCCAATAAGAAAGATGGGGACAGACTTTTTAGCAGGGCCTGTTGTGACAGGACAAGGGGTGATGGTTTTAAGCTGAAAAAGGGGAGAATTGTACTAGATATAAGGAAAAAATATTTTATGCTGAGTGGTGAAAACACTGGCCCAGGTTGCCCAGGGAGGTGGTTGATGCCCCATCCCTGGAAACATTCCAGGTCAGGTTGGCCAGGGCTCTGAGCAACCTGCTCTAGTTACCGATGTCCCTGCTCCCTGCAGGGGGTTGGACTTGATGACCTTGAAAGGTCCCTTCCAACCCAAACCATTCCATGATTCTAAGATTCCTGCATGCCACTGATGTCCCTAGCTGACCTTGGAGGTACATTGAAGTCTTCTACCATCTAAATTTCTGCTAGCAGAGCTTTGTAAGAGTTTGTATATCTCTGCTGCTTTGCAAGTAGATATTTTTTTAAACTCTGAAGTGCTGAGCTCCTTGCTGTTCACCTCACACCTACATTAGGTCAGATTTCACAACCAGACACTTTCTTCTCCCTTAGCCCTTGCTGACACCAAACTTGTGTACATTTCCCAAGGTCCACCCAACCTCTGCTTGCTTAGATACAGACCATGGCTGAAATTCTTCAGTTCCCTGCTGCAACTTACAATGTTAGTCCAACTATTTGATGCTGCTGCTTCTTCCAAGGAATGTAACTAATACCTGTTATCCAGGACAATGTTAAAGCCATTTTTCAGGACAAAGAAGACTTGTATTTTTGTTGCTGTTACTACAGACGGTGAAGGGCACAAAGGGCAATAAAGCATTCAGAAGAGAGACTCCCCGTAACCTAAAATCTAATTGCTAATTGCTTTTGCCCAGGAATCAATGAGTTTGTGTCTTCTGTGGGACATGAACCCACCAACACCCTCCTGAGTGAGGGCTCTAACAAAAGGGTCAGTTCCCTGACAGAGGAGAACCATCTCTTCACCTGAATTTTCTGGGAAGGAAAGGAAAGATTTCTCATGCTTCTTTTTAAAAAACGCCCCTTCAGCACCAAATGTCACAACTCTCTGTGCCAGGGGTTATTTTGTTATTTCTCAGCCACCAGTAGAGGATTCCTGCTACTTCTAGTTGCTCTTGAAGGCAACCTTTAATTTTCCACATACCTGGAGTTGGATCTGTCTATATGGTTTCCTAACAACTCAAATAATAAACTGCTTTGAATTAAGGTAATTTTGCAGGAGACAATAAACATAATGAGCTCTTTTTGATATGGGGCCACCAAAGCATGAAGACCTTAATCTGTGGAGGAACAGGGATGAGCAGGTCCTCCACATCTGTGAAGAAAGGTGTGACATTGCTGGAGCCCATCACTGTCAGAGGCAAGTTTTGACCCCAAGTCACAAGATCCCAGCTCCCTGTTGTTACACCAAGACCAGTGAAGAAGAGACTATGTTACATGTGCTAATGGTAGCCATCCATTGTTTATTTCCAGATACGGTGTGCTGCCTCTGGGGAATGAAACCATGCTGAATTTCATACTCTTTCGGCATCTCTCTCTCAGACATAACCCAAGTAATGATCTGCCACCTTCAATTCATCTCTTCTGCATTTCTCATTGTGTCACATCACATAATTAACCCAACAGTTTGTCACTGGTAGCCCTTGTGAGGGCAAAGATCTCCAAACTCTTTCCTCACTTGGCTAAGACAATGGTTATTTGTAAATGTTGCTGCTTGTGTGTTAGGCACTGTTATGTTTCAGGATCAGGCTTTCCTTTCAACCCTCCAATTTGCACCCTCCCAGCTTACTCTTCCCAAGGCTGGTACCCAGGGCCAGACCTCACTGTGCAGCCCTGCAGAGAGCAGTCAGGGTTGTTGTTCTCCTGGTGAGAGGCTGTGCAATGCCATGTTGTGCCTGGATACCATTTCCTGGGAAAAATAATGTATTTACCTCCTCCTCACACTCCTTCCAATTTAAAACAGGTTTGGAATGAACTTTATGGAGAAGGACCATCATACAATTCTCTGTATGTGATGGAAACAATGAGGAAGCCAGGGGATGGGGATGGGACACAGCCTCTTTCACCTCTGGGAGATGCACACGCTCATGCAAAAAGAGACAATGGATTAAAATGAAGAAATATCCACTACGCAAACGTGCACTGCATGCACTACCTCTCTTGGCTGCCTCAACAGATAGGTACCATGCCAAGGCTATAGAGAAGGGTGAATTCCCCTGGAGACTCTAGCAAGGGCTAAGGGGAATATTGATGAAGGGTGACTTCAAACAGTTTATGTTGCTCCAGGGCGACATGATTTTTGACTTTCAAGCTCTATTCTGAAATTCAGGGCAGCAGCAAGAGCAGGATTGGACACCAAGGAAGAGGTGGGATTAGTCTGGTCCTGAACCCACCTACAATCTGGATCAATCCCATATGCACTGGCACAGGAAGACCTGACCTCAGACCCTGTAGTTACTGCACCCTTCTTTACTAGAACAGATGTGAAGATGTGCTTAGAAGGGGTGGCTTGGCATCTGGAGTACCTGCTGCCAGCCTTCAACCTGCCCAGCTTGCACATGCAAGTGCCCTTGGGCATGCTCTCCACTGACAAGGGTGTGCAGGCTTCTCCAGCCTTCTCCAGAGACCAAGAAATGGGTCCTGTCCTAGCAGATGTCTGTGCATCAGCAGTACAGAGCTGGTCTGTCCTGACAGTGGGGCATCTTTCCAAAGAGAAGCTGCCCTGCATTTTCCCCTAATCCTTTGATTTATGGTGCCGGGCTCACCTCAGTCCCATAGGAACAGGTAAGTTGGAAGGATTCCACAATTTTCTTACACACTGGACACTGAGGTAAAGCCTTACCAACCTCTGCCAACAACTTCTGGCAGCAAATGGCTCTTCACTGTAAGCACAAAGGTCATAATGAGGGTGAGTATTTGAGTGAGAGCTGTCCTGCCAGGGCACTCCACATGGTTCTGCCCCATGAGCCTTTCATGCAGGGATGGTTAGACTCACATGTCCTGGTTGGACTGGTTTCATGGGCCAAGGGTCATCTACGATTCTATGATCATCTATGATTGATCATAGATGGTAACGAGCACTTCTCCTCCTGGCCATGGTGTCAGCCTCTCTTTCCCTCCTTTAATTTGCAGGCTGGAACCATTCCCTATGCAAAGCCAGCATCAGGATGGAGGGATGAAGGACAATCTCCACAGTCCCTTGATGCAACTGCCACGCAAAACTGCCCATTTTAAAGCTGAGCAGATTTCTTCTGCCTCCATCTGCTTTCTGCAACCTCACAGATCCCTCCCCATACATCACACATCTCTCCCCATCCCTGAACATCCTCCTTCTCCTTCTCTCTCCTGACAAAGATTGATTCCCTCATTACTTACAGGTCTTCCCTTCCCCATCTATCCCTCTGCACTTCAACAAGACCCAACTTCCCCTACAGCACCCATCCAGAGCTCTTGGCAACACCTACACTTCCCCCCAGGCTTTCTTCTCTTACGCTTCCAACCAAGACTACCCCAGGTACAGAGCTGTCCCCACAGCTCATCCTAGGAGGCATCCAATGCCTTGGTGTCATCATCACATCTTGATGTCTCTTGGGGGCATTGAGGAGAAGGGCTGCTCTCAAATGGGGGTTACTGTATGTTAGCTGGCCTTGCTTTCCTGTTGGTTATCAGGCACCAGGTGCTTCCTGAGCTGCACAAGAGCTCAGTTCCCCTGCATTGCAGGGCTTTTACCATAAACCTTGAGGGAAACAAACTGCTTCTTTGTGAGATAATTTTACAGCGAGGTGCTCATTTGATGCAGGTTATAATCAATTGGCAAGCATTTTTTCGTAGCTGATGGGTGGGCCTGATCCTGGTCCCAGTTGAACCAGGGGCTGGTCAAAAAGTCAAGAGCTCCAGCCCTCCTAATTAGTGGACATCCATGGATCTCGGACCAGGACCAGGCTCAACCAACCAGCCTGAGGACATACCAAACATGTGTGGGCTGCTTGGGGAACGCTCTGTAGAGCCACTTGTGATGGGGCAAATTCCAACTTGGGAGTGGCATTTTGTTGCTGTGCTCCAGACAACTGCTCTGACAGCTTTGCAATGATATTTCTTTCTCTGCTTCCAGGACACCTGAAAAAAACACTGGTGCTACAGAACAAGAACCAAGTACCTTAGTGCAGGACCAACGCACATGAAGTCGAGCACTTTCTTCTGAGCAGCGGTTGGAGCAAACGTATAGTCTGCATGAAATATGTATTGTTTGGCTGGCATAAAATAAAGCTGATGATCAGAGTTGAGTGACAATTTCTCTTGTCTCTCAAGCACTAAGAAGTTGCTGTCATCAGGGTCTGTGTAATGCAGTTAGCATGTCTGTGCCTTTGTTTATATTCAGTAAAGTCAGAGAAAGAAAACCGCGTCCCATTCTCCCTTTATTCACAGCTTTGGAACAGCACTGGTTTCACTGATATCTCTACTTTACATGGGCAATGGAAAGATCAGGTTCACTTCCATAACTCACCAAATTTTCTTACTGGATTTCAGAGATTATCCCAGAAGTCTAGTTGATAGCATTAGCAACTCTTCAAAAATCCTTGGCATATTTAATGCACCATAAATTCTTAACCCCTGTCAGGAACTCACATTTTGTTGTCACCAGGTGAAGCATACCTTGTGCAACATCTGGCAGGTTCTCTTGTCATTGTGTTGTAGCCAAGGACATCTCAGACCTTTTTCTGAGGCTGTTAACATTCAATTTGTTCAGTTTGCCATTTAGGGCAAGGACTGGACAAGACACCAAAAACTTGCTGGCAAAACAGTGTTTTTTCTCAGCATTTTTTCCAGAAATGTTTCATTTGAAAAATTGTAAAGCATGAACTGAAAATGTGGGAGAGATGCAACTGGTTACTGAGATTAGCAGGTCTGGTTGTTCTGTATGCCCATCTTTTCTGTGTGAGGCTCCCTATGTCCATAGGCAGCACATAATGGGAGATGTTGGCCAGCCCTACAGCCTGTCCTCTACAGACAGCAAAGTGCGAAGTGTTATAACATTTAGAGCTGGGATTTGCTTTACTTTCTGCAAGCACTAGCTTTAAGCAGAAGACTGCTCTTCCTTCCCAAATTATTCCCTTGCATAATTATCAAGGCAACTACTTCATCAGAGGTGGGAAGAGCTGGGCAGCTTCCTCGGAGCCCTCCAAAACCAGAGGGTCTGGTTTGCTGGGTCTAGTTTAGAAGGAGACTGCCTTGGGCTTGGAGAAGTCATTCAAGTTTTTCAAACAGAAGATGCAAGTCCGTAATACACCTTCTCCTTCTCCTCCCATAAATTTGTGCAGAAGTAAATCAAGAATGATTCCAGCCATGGCTGGATCAACTTTAAAAGGAGTGAATGTTTTAGGACATCCAGTCCCCTTCACTTGCAGACGCCCTTGTTTGCTGCTGCTGCTGCTATTTGCTCTTCATGTTGTGCCACTAAGGCTCCCTGTGATGGCCAGAATCCCAAGGGTGCCAAGAGCTGTACAGACGTAGTACAAAAACACAAGGACCTACCCAAAGGACCTTCAAGGCAAAGCAGGAGCCCGAAATTTCTTCAGGCTTCTAATGTCAAGGGTCCAGCTCTGGAGTCCTCAGCACAGGAGATACGTGGACTGTGGAGTGGGGCCAGAGGAGGCCACAGCTATGATGGGAGTTCTAGAACCCCTCTGCTGTGAGGCCAGGCTGAGAGAGTTGGGGTTGTTCAGCCTGGAGAAGAGAAGGCTCTGGGGAAACCTCCTTGCAGCCTTATAGTACTTAAAGGGGAATTATGAGAAAGATGGGGACAGTCATTTTAGTAGTGCCTATTGTGATAGGACAAGGAGTGTCA
The DNA here is from genome assembly GCA_024336885.1 of Actenoides hombroni. Taxonomy (NCBI): domain Eukaryota; kingdom Metazoa; phylum Chordata; class Aves; order Coraciiformes; family Alcedinidae; genus Actenoides; species Actenoides hombroni. The sequence continues at coordinate 7,688,080 of WUAM01000299.1, forward strand.
GTTTTAAACTGCAAGAGAGTAGATTTAGACTAGATAGAAGGAAGAATTGTTTTACACTGACGGTGTTGAAACATTTACCTTGGTTGCCCAGAGAGATGGTAGATGACCCATTCCAGGTCAGGTTGGACAGGATTCTGAACAACTTGATCTACATGAAGATGTCCCTCCCCATGGCAAGAGGGAAGTTGGACCTTGGAAGGCCCCACCCAACTCAAACCATTCTGTGATTCTGTCATTCTATGTTCACATTATGGCGAGTTCTGTTTGGAAACAGGAACGTTGGAATGAACCACTTTGTTAAAGGGATAAAATACAGAGGAATATTTGTTGCAGCAGCATTTGTACAAGCCAAGAAGAAATTAGAGTAAATCCAATCACTGAACTATTGAAAAGCACCTCTGAGAAGATGTGAATAGTAACTAATGAAATATTCAGTACAAAGGGAAGTAGATTACATGCCTGTGAATAATTGCACCGAACATGTGCCTTGCTCAGTAGCTGAAGGGTCTTTGTTACACATGGTTAAGTAATTAATGGGTTTTGTGTATAATTACCATGATTGTAAAATTATTAGAAAGGAGCCCAGTCCAAAGCTCCAGCACCAGACGTTGGTGGCCTGCAGGAGGTTTTACTCCAGATCCCAGGAGATGCTGGTGTCCCAGGACAGCAGGACCTGGCAGGCGTCTGGGTGTTGCTCTCTGATATCTCAGAGCTCATCACTTGTGTCTGAATCAGATGCACCCAAGATAAAAAGGCACTATAAATCCAGTCAGCAAAGAAACTTATCTATACACAAGCATTTGTAGTAACCCAGACATCCATGGTGGAACACATAAGAAAAAAAACCTTGTTCTGCCATCAGTATCTAAACTTCAGGGAGGTGTCTTGGAGGGGCAGAAAACCCAAGCCTAACATTCACCAAAATACAGGTATCTCTTCTGCCTCTTCAGCTCCCTGAAGCAGCTCAGCAGAAGGTGAAAGCAGGAACAAGCAGCCGCCAAGCTTCATTTTACCAGTGGCAATGGTGAGGAAATGTGTCTGAAGTAGGAAGGTGAAATTTCACAAAGGCAGGTTTTGAAACAGTGAAGTCAATTTAAATATTGATCCAAATCAAGGCAGAAGATGCCCACTTTAGAAAACATTTACATAACTCATAGATAACCACATATTTTTCTATCAGACTGAGTATGATATTTCAGACCAACCAAAAAAAAAAGTAATTAAAATTTAATTTCATATAGAAATCATAGGATAATAGAATCATAGAATAGTATAGGTTGGAAAAGACCTTTAAGATCATCAAATCCAACTGCTAATGCAATGTTCTGATTTAACTCAGCATCTCCCCCATCTCACTCCAAAATTTTCCTGTTGCCCCAAGATGGAATATTTACTATTTATTAAGGAGAAAACCCAAACAATTTCTGTATCCTGGCAGGTTCTGTTCTCCATTGCTAATATTACCCTCCCCTTCCTCCTGGTGTCAACTGCTATCCTCAGACTCTTGCTTCTTCCACTTCTCCTTCCATTTAGCTTTTCTTCCCCTACATAATATGTCCCACTCAGGTTCCTCCTACTCTCAAAAATAATCAAGTTACCAACTGTCATGCTGCTTACCTGGCATATTATATATAATTTCCCACCATGCTTGTCTTTTTAGGTTGCACAGTATTTGTGGCTAGGAATTTCCCTCATTTTGTACTGTTCACTGCTCTGCCTGTCTTTTGCTTATCCTGAGGTATTATTGTAATAGACATGATTAATAGGAATTATCCTCCTACCAGCAAGACTAATTTAATGTGGCTGAATTTTACATGACTGCTTTTATCTGTAGTGTACTTGGTACATCCTTGCAGCCTTGCCCGTGCTTTGTATCAGCAGCAGTACAAATTTGTAAGGCTGAGGGAGAGGAGGGAATCCCATAAGCGAGTAAAGACAAGGCTAAAATAGGAGCAACACCAGAGACCAGAAATTAAAGCAAGGGGAAAAAAAAGGAAAATTTCCAGATCAGGGATTAAATGCAATGGAGGGAGATAGAGGCAGAAGGCAAAGTTTTCTGTTCTGCCCTCCAGGAGCTGGGTAATAAAACTGGTATAGGGAGGATGTATCCACCAGAGAAGAGGAGTAGCAGTACCAGAAAATAAGAGGAAAGTGTTCAGGGAGGTTTCAGACTGAATTTCACTATTTGTAGGTCCTGGACTTCACAGATTTTAAGACTTCCACTGATTTTCAGGGAAAATTATGCCCAGGGCTGAGGAAACATGTAAAGTTTATAGGAGATGCTTTGCCCACCAGCGGCACTGGCAGCATTAACATGGATTAATGCTGCAAAACTCCTTATCTGACAAATTAATTCCATTTAATAAGACAGTGACTGAAGGAGCTCAGTGGCTGGGGGGAGCTCACAGACAGGTCCATCCAGCACAAGGGCAGAACAGAGGGGAGGGTTCAAATAGGATTTGAGGCCAAGAGCATCTGTGGTGTAAAGTGACTAAAACTGCTGGAATTGCATCTGTTGGATTTGCTTTTCTGATTTATGGGACACTTCCTTAGAAGTCTGTAAATACCCTCAGCTCTATTGACTCTTTGCTGATTTACATCAGCCAAGGTCTGTCCAAATAACAGAGAAAATCCAACAACTCTTTAATGCTGTGAATAGCATGTTGGTTTGGTTGTTTCCCCACTCCCCCTCCAACAATTCCTAAATGACTTATGCTTCCTTGTTTCTTCAAGGCTCTTAGAAATCCTGACCTGAATTATTCAACCTCTATGCACTCTCCCTTTCCTCCATTGTCTTTTTTGTTTCATTTACCTTGATGTGTTTATCTCCCACTCTGTCATTCCAATCACTTCATTTTTCCTTCTACCCTCATGCATCTTTCATAGTTTACCCCTCTCTGCTCTGGCAAGGGGCAGGTTTTCCTATTTGGTGGCAATCAGTTTTTGTGACATATCTGGGTTACTGTCAGGACTCATTCTCTGTGTAAAATGTCTTTCATTTTTTATGAATCTGCTTTAATAATTTATCCCCCATCAATGATGTATAATGAAATCACCGTCCTGAAATGGCTTTTCCATGTTGAGGTAATGGGACAGAGATAGCTTGGAATGTACTATTCCCAGTGTTTTGGTGCAAGATAAGCCACAAGTTCAGGAGGAGAAAGCTAAATTAGTCAAAAAGATACTATCTTTTGAGGTCTGTATCAGAAGAGAAAGGAATGGACCTACCTTTATTTTTCCAATAGTGCAAAACATCAGGAGTCACATGGTGATACTCCCACCAGTGGCCTTTGGCTCAGAGCTGACCAATGTGAAGATGAACCACCAAAACTAGCCAAGACCCAAAATACCCTTCCCATAAAGTCATATTCAGACATCTTGGGATGCCAAAACCACTCAGTTACCTTCCCTGAGCTGCAAATTTCCCCATTTTGGTCCAAAATGGATCATAAAGTGTAACTGAGGCTTATGACTGGCACCATAGCATGAATTCATGGTGGTGGGACATCTAGGGATACCTGTGAGGCAAAGTTTGTAGCTGTGCAATCTTTTATTGGAAAAGTAACAAGATTTTGAGAGGACATTTTCACAGGATCACAACTGCTGTACCAAATCAAGTGGAGGCTGTTAGTCCAGAGCCTTGCAGAGTCCTAGGTTGGGTTTATTAAGGAGTCAAATGCATATGTGCAGTATTTTAATAGGAACAATAAATTATAAGGTACAAAAAAATCCTCCTAATTTTCAGATGACATGACAGGAAAGAGTGTGGGCCAAGTCCTGGCATAAAAAAAAGCACCATTAAATTGTTTTGAACCTTGTCTTTGGGGAATGCAAATGACTTAACACAGCAGGCAACCTGGGAATGTCAAAGATAGGATCCAAAGATACAGTTTGTCCCTTCCTGACATTCAGCAAAACCAAAATGCCATATCCAAGTGATCCCGACCAGTGAATAGCATTACCAGGTGGATAGATGATGGTAGTGATGTGGATGTGGTCTGTCTGGATTTCAGTAACGCATTTGACAGTCTCCCACAGCATCCTTGCAGCTAAACTGAGAAAATGTGGTCTGAATTATCAGGTAGTGAGGTGGATTGTTAACTGATTGAAGGAAAGAAGTCAGAGAGTTGTGGTCAATGGGGCAGAGTCTAGTTGGAGGCCTGTATCTAGTGGAGTCCCTTGGGGGTCGGTACTGGGGCCAGTACTATTCAATATATTCATCAGTGACCTGGATGAGGGAACAGAGTGCACTGTCAGCCAGTTTGATGATGACACAAAACTGGGAGGAGTGGCTGACACACCAGAAGGCTGTGCTGCCATTCAGCATGACCTAGACAGGCTGGAGAGTTGGGCAGGGAGAAATCAAATGAAATAGAACAAGGGCAAGTGTAGAGTCTTGCATCTGGGAAAGAATAACCCCACGTACCAGTATAGGTTGGGGATTGACTTGTTAGAGAGTAGCATGGGGGAAAGAGAGCTGGGGTCCTGGTGGACAGCAGGATGACCATGAACCAGCAATGTGCTCTCGTGGTCAAGAAGGCCAATGGCATCCTGGGGTGAATTAGAAGGGGTGTGGTTAGTAGGTCGAGAGAGGTTCTCCTCCCCCTCTACTCTGCTGCTGGTGAGGCTGCATCTGGAATGTTGTGTCCAGTTGTGGGCCCTCGGTTCCAGAAGGGCAATGAACTGCTGGAGAGAGTCCAGCACAGAGCCACAAAGATCATTAAGGGAGTGGAGCATCTCCCTTAAGATGGAAGGCTGAGGGAGATGGGTCTCTAGCTTGGAGGAGACTGAGAGGTGACCTCATTAATATTTATAAATACATAAAGGGCAAGTGTCAGGAGGATGGAGCCAGGCTCCAAGGGGCAACGGGTACAAGCTGGAGCATAATAGGTTCCACGGAAATATAAAGAAAAACTTTCACTGTGAGGATGACAGAGCACTAGAACAGGCTGCCCAGAAGGGTTGTGGTGTCTCCTCTGGAGACATTTAAAACCCGCCTGGACGTGTTCCTGTGTGACCTGCTCTAGGTGGTCCTGCTCTGGCAGGGGGATTGGACTAGATGATCTTTTCAGGTCCCTTCCAACCCTTAACATTCTTTGATTCTGTGATTCTCAATTGCTAGCAGGAAATTTTTTTTTTCCTTGATTTTCCAATTTTACTTTTGAAATTGTCAGCGTAAGACTCTTGGAAGCTGAAAATTCACTGTTTATGGCAGAAAAGGAGCAGCTGCTGTAGATATGCTTGGTTCTCATCTAGTACCAAGCTGATGTGCTCCTTTTCTACCTGGGAAAGGCTGTTCTGAGGAAAAAGGATTGTTTTGGGGTCTGTATCAGTCAGGTTGTAGCGATGCAGGTGGAGATGCAGTTAATAATCCAGCAAGAACCTCAGCAAGGGCTGAGAAGTGCAGCTTTGTTCTGGTGACCTGGACTGCATACAAATCACCTTCTCCACATGAAAATTGCTGCTTCTCCCTTGGGCCATCTCCACTGATGCTTTCAAGCTCCAGCTCATTGTCTTCCCCTTTCCAACTTCCCCTTTCTTTGAGAATAGAAGGAAATGTTGTGAGACAGATTATTCTGTTAGCACCCAGAAAGTTTAATTCATTAGACTAGTGCCTGTAATTGATGAGAATCATATTATTTAACTGATGGGGATCTGAGGATGTCAAGTTGTAGAGAACATAATACAAAGTAGTACTGCTTGATGGTCACTTTATTTCTTTCCCTTACTAGAAGGAGCAACAAATTTTGCTTAAGTGCATATAATCGAGCAAATTCTTAAAAAAGAATACCCAGGAGTATGCTGTTACAAGTAATATCGCATGGCTTTTGTATATCGCCGTCTGTCACTAGTTTTTAAAATTTTTAGGTTGGACATTGGGGAAAATTTCTCTCCCACAAGGGTTGTCAAGCCCTGGAACAGGCTGCCCAGGGCAGTGGTGGAGTCCCCATCCCTGGAGGTATTTAAAAGATGTGTAGATGTGGTGCTGAGAGATTTAGTGGTGACCTGGCAGTGCTGGGTTAAGAGTTGGACTTGATCTGAAAAGTCTTTTCCAACCAAAACAATTCTATGATTCTGTGAAATTGCTTTATAGAAGTGGGAAACGGAGGCACAGGGGAGGTGATACAATTTGTGCAGGGTTGCTCACTAGGTCACCATGAGATGCAGATCCTGCTGAGTTCCAGTGTCATCTCTGCTGGCTGTAACAAGAAAGCTAATGGTGAGCTGCTGTTAACACTTTTAGAGCTTAAGTACCAGTCTAATAGGACTAAGCAACAAAAAATCTGTAATTTGCTGCTTGAAGCTGTTTTAATTACATGAGTTCTTAACTTGCCTCGACTACAGAATAAAATAGATTATTACAAGCTACTTTTACCTTGTGGTTTTTTACACCGTTCAGCCTTGTCTCTTTAGGAAACAATGAAACATTGCTTCTATCCATAAGTTTCTCTGTTTTGCTTTCTGAACAGCCAGAAAGTGCTCTGTAATTTTGCGCCTGCTTAACTGATGACTCAGTCAGAGACCAAGGATGTAGGTAATGAGGACTAAGAAAGTGATTAACATCTGGAAGGTGATTAAGGCTAGAAAAAAAAAGCTGGCATTTTCACATTCTGCATTTTCTTCCTTTGCCCACTTTGCCCATCCATTTATTTTATATAAATTTACCAAGAAAAGTTCACCTGCAGGACATTTAGCCATTTTTTGTGTTAATGAAGTAAGCCTAAACTGTATTGTCTTTATTTTCATTTTTTGGGTCTATAAGTGGAACACACTTGACATTTTGTTCATCAGCTGTAGAGAAATCCTGTAAAGTCATCAGCGTGAGTCTCTTTCAGGTGACCTCCCTGGATTAGTCTAGAAGATACAAGTTGGCTGAGTGCAGTGATTCTGAGTTACCTGGCTAACCTGGTCTGGTTACCTGCTGGTCCTGGTCTGGTTAGGGCTTCTTGACTCAAGAAGACCCTCCTGACCAAAGGCTGCTGGTCCTGGGGTAGCTCTGGTACTTCTGCTGGGACTCATCTCTGCTTCTCTGCAGGGACAACCGTGGTGGATCCATCATAGATGATCAACCATCACCGAGCTCTGGCTTTGGTTCAAGTTACTTACACTTTTCAGGACTTGTTATTTATGTGTTTTGTCATGTTTTGGTTTTTTTTTTTCTTTTGCCCGTGGTATCTGAGCCCTTCATTTTCATGAATAATGGAGAGTTGATTGAAATTGTCTGGAAATAGCCTCAAAATCACACACCCTGGTGCTCATGGGTGACTGCAATCACCCTGATACTTGTTGGAAAGGCTACACAGTGAGGCATACTCAGTCTAAAAGGCTCTTGCAGTACATTGATGATAACTTTCTGACGGAGGTTGTGGAAGAGCCAACAAGGAGGGGTGTGCCCAGGCCTTTTATTAACGAACAAAGATCTGGTTGGGAATGTGAAGGTTGGAGGCAGCCTTGGTGGTTACATCAGTAAGTTTGCTGATGATACTTTTGCTGATGATACTAAACTGGGAGGAATGCCCGATACACCAGAAGGCTGTGCTTCCATCCAGTGAGATCTGGACAGACTGGAGAGCTGGGCAAAGGGGAACCTAATGAAATTTGACAAGGGTAAGTGGAGAGTCCTACCCCTGGGGAGGAACAACACCATGCACCAGTACAGGTTAAGGGTAGACCCGCTGGAAAGCAGCTCCACAGAGAAGGACCTTGGCATCCTGGTGCACAATAAGTTATCCATGGAACAGCAATGTACCCTTGTGGCCAGGAAGGCCAATGGTATCCTGTGGTGCATAAAGAGTGTGGCCAGCAGGTCAAGGGAGGTTCTCCTCCCCTTCTACTCTGTACTAGTGAGACCACATTTGAGTATTGTGTTCAGTTCTGGTCTCCCCAGTTCAAAAGAGATGGGAATACTAGAGAGAGTCCAATGGAGAGCTATGAGGATGATTAAAGGACTGGAACATCTCTCTTATGAGGAAAGTCTGAGAGCCCTGGGGCTGTTTAGCCTGGAGAAGAGAAGACTGAGAGGGGATCTTATTAATGTCTACAAATATCTGAAGGGTGGGTGTGAAGGGTGGGTGTCAAGTAGAAGGGGCCAGTCTCTTTTCAGTGGTGCCCTGTGACAGGATGAGGGGCAATGGTCACAAACTGGAACACAGGAAGTTCCACCTCAACATGAGCAAAAACTTCTTTACTGTGAGAGTGACAGAGCCCTGGAACAGGCTCCCCAGGGAGGTTGTGGAGTCTCCTTCTCTGGAGACTTTCAAAACCCACCTGGATATGTTCCTGTGTGGCCTGCCCTAGGTGATCCTACTCTGGCAGGGGGATTGGTCTAGATGATCTCCAGAAGTCCATTCCAACCTCTGTCATTCTGTGATTCTATGAATGTAGGATTGGCATTTATTTGTATTGATGAAGATACTTCAGCCAAGTGGGTTACCCCTTCAGTCTCTAGGATATTTTTTCACAGGACAAATATGTGCAAGATTGTGTGCGCCCTTCAGTTCTATACACTTATGTTCAAAATAAGGTTATAATTGTCCAGGAGTGTTTAAAAAGCTTAAAGGATACATTACTGAAGTTCTTGCACTCTGTCTTCTAACTGATTTCTTCAAATACAGTGTGCAAAGCTATATGTTTCAGCCCCGTGTGTTTAGAGACAGACTTGGAAGGGGAGTGGAGATGAGAGCAGGAGCTCGCTGTTGGATAGCCACAGGTTGTCAGAGAGGGTAGGGTCATGTCTCTTCTCACAGCAGCAAAGAACTTGCAATGATTGAGGTTGGTGCTTCTGTCTTGTCCCCTGCTATGAACTGTAGTTTTTCAGAGCCATATACAAGGCCACAGTTGAATTCTTTGCTTAGCACTGCATTACATTTACGTTTTGATAACACTTTATGAATGAAGCTTTTTATTTAATTGTTTCATTTTGTTTCATTTCTTTTGCTGCAACTGACTTTCTATCTTGCATTTTTTATTTTGATGCTCACAGGAAAAAGTAATTCCTGTTAAAAGCTCTTCAGTTTGTATCACACATCAAATAGATATTTGCCCAACTATTTTAAATGCAATGTACTGGAGGGTAACTGGGCAATTATTTGTGCACGTAAGCTCAGTTGCAACCTGCTCTAAGTGATCCTGCTCTGGCAGGGGTGTTGGGCTAGATGATCTTTCAAGGTCCTTTCCAACCCTTAATGTTCTGTGCTTCTGTGCATCGTGAGCTTGGCCAGGTTGTACGTATAAAAGGTTCTTACTTTACTCGACAAAAGTTAGCAAGTGGATCCAAACTGCATCTTCTGGAAGTTGCACATCTTCGAGGAGAAGCAGCTGTGAAATTTGTAGGTGACAACAGCATTGCTTCTTTTTTAAGGTTTTTCTTTTGGCAAAAAGGTTCTGTAGCTATTGTTTTACACATATTCTAGGACAGTACATTCATCATTTAGAATCCTCCTTCTTTTTATAGGTTAAGCACCACTGAAGAATAAATATATTCCTATATAAATGAGGAACTGATTGGGCTCCATTAGCAGGGGTTTTCTTGTTTTGTTTTTTTATCCTTCTGCTTGGACTACATCTGTCATGACAAATTGCTGTAAAGGTTTAGAGACCGATAGGTGTAGTTCAGAGGAGAGCAGTGATGCAAGTGAAGAAACTTTGCTCACAAAGAGTAAACAGCTTGCCCACTTGCTTCTGTTGTTAGCTGAGCAAACATGTGAGTGAAGTATGGTCTGTCATTCAACTGTGTGAAATATCTCCCTGCCTGCATTTTGGGTCTCGACAGTGCTCATTGGTTTACCTGAACATCCTAAGTTTTGTGTTGTTTATAGCTCAAGTCCACAGGTCTAGTCTATTTATGGTTATTCCAGTATAGAAAATTTATTGCAATATAAAGACAGCTGAACATTGTGCCCGTTGCAAATGGTTGGCCTAAATGATCCCGGAGAACTTGTGGAAAGCAGAAATGAACATGATCATAGTCATGTAGCTTTGCTGTACATGAAAGTTGGCAGCCTCTTGGATATGGGCTCCAGCTGACTGACAGCAGAATTTTTCACTCCTTATTAGACTGCTGAAGTTTGGAAGCAAACTTTAAGGCATCCATAGCAAGGGCACGCGTGGCCTCTGATTTTATAATTTGAAATAACAGCAGAAATTCTGCTAATGAAAGGCCTTTAGAGCTTGAAGATAAAGAATGTAAACCTTTAAAATGTTCTTTCTTGGGTATGGGAAGTGTAATGTTGATAAACACCACCACAAGAATAATTTTCCATCCTCAGATTGGGAAACCTGACTGTATCTAGTCAGCACATAAGGTCACAGCCATGGTGTGTCCTGCAGCCTGGACACTGAAAAAGAAATCTGCATACTGAAGAAAAGGAAGAGGATTTACACCCCCAACCCCTCACCCCCAAAAACAAACTCCAGTGAAAAAGGAACATCAATGTGTTTCAGAAAGTTTTGGGGTTTGGGTTTTGTGGGCATGTTTTTGGGTGCTGGGTTTTTTTTACCCAGTGTAAATATTTCATACTAAAGGAGACAAAGGTTCCTCCTTATCCATGAAGAAGTCGCTGGCCACAAAGCCAGTAGCATCTCTGGCATATGATATTAAGGAATCTGCAGGTGAGGACTAAGCTGGTCAGACCATTCTCAGGACTTTATGCCTGGCAGCCTGATTGCTGTGCCTGTCCCCACACTATAAAAGAACTAACAACGACATCAGGTGGAAATGAGTGCTCTCAGACTAGGAAGAAACGGAAGGAGGGGTGGTCTGTGTTCCTGTCAGTTATCACGTTGCATCAAGTATTGTATTTCCATGAAGAGTGTCATCTATGCTGTCCAGGTCCTGTCATCATTTTGCTATCTTGTAATTGCCCCCTGAACAGTTTATTCTACCTTTTCCATGTAACCTTTTGAATATTTGTTCCTAGACAGACAAACAGGATAGGTGCCCTGAAACATTGTTGGCCTGACCTGTTACAGGGCTTTGCATAGGTCTTTCTGCTGCTGTATATTCTCTGCTCTTTAGTTTGACCCACCTCACCATGCTGTGTGTCAAGCTTCCTGCTGAACTAGCCACAAACCAACAGCATCTGGGGCAGGTGAAAAGTTGTTTCAGTGTGTTTAAGCCATTTGCCCTTTCATAACTTCTGGCAGTGAGGGTAGGAGTGTCGTTCAGCTGCTGCCTGCAGTCCAGCCTTCAATATTTACACCTGAGGACTGAGCCTGTGGTACCTCACCTTTGAGAGGCTTCCATCTGAAAAGTTTCTTCTTGTTCTTCAAATGAACAGGAGGAGAACAGGACCACTGAACATGCATTGGTACACTTTCAAGGTGTGCCACAAATTGGCTAAATATAAATAAATAAAAAAGTTTACTAATATTAGTGATTGAATATCTATTTAATATTTTTTGAGAAAGATGTATCTTACATAAAAGAACCCAACCCATACCCCTCTTTCCAGCTCTACGACATTGCTTTCCATATGTCCCAGTTTCAGTTGCTGCTTTTTTTTTTTCTGAAAGATTCTCTCAGTGTTGAAGAGTTCTCTGTGTCTGAGGCAAATACATTAGAATGTGTAATATAGTAAGGGAAAAAGTAACCATTGAATCAACTTTCATATAGAACTGAAGATCTTTCTGGCTAATAGAGCGTTTTCCTCCTTTTTTTTTTTTGTTTTTAATAAAAACCATAGGTAATTAAGAAAGACTAGAGCCTTTCTGGGTACTTTTGAAATCAGAAAATATGAGAGATAAGCTAGTTGCTCACTTTATATGTAATAATTGGAATAGTACAGAGTTATGGCTAGGAATTCAAAGCGAAATGGTTTTATTTCTTTTGGAAGAGTCAGAGTTGCATGTTTTATACAGGCCTCTAATTGGGCTTCAAATGTTTTAAATCTTGAAAAATAATTAAGTCAGGTATTTAAAAACATTTTGTTTTCTTTTGTTTTTCTCCCTCCCTGCCCCGCTTCAGACCGGAGGAGACCAACAGAAGAGTGAAAAATGTAAGACACATCTACTTCAATGCTTTCTGAAACAGTTTCACACTAATTTTGATAAAATATTTTTAAACCACTTCTGTTTATGGCACTATCATGTTTATTTTATTCTTCATCTCTTTATTTATCTGATGTAAATTAGTGTCGTCTTACCATGACCTCTGTGCAGCTTGCTTTCCCAAATAATTTGTTTACTGGAGATACATGAGATGCATCGTAACACTGCTTAGTTGGTTTTAATGGACATCATAGCTAATAGTGTAAACAAGATTTTGCGATTCATTGTGGGAAACATCTTATAACAGCACACTGAGATTCTTTTATACTGGTACATGGTATGAGAGGAAAGTAAGTTTGTATTTGTTTTTTGTTTGATTTTTAGGTTTTGATTACATTATACTGGCTTGGGAGAAAAGCTCAAAGTAGCCCTCATTACAATGGTCCATACCTCAATCTTAAAGCATTTGAGAAGTTATTAGGGCAAGCATTGACAAAGGTAAGGAATCCAAAAAGAATAGTAAACAAATAGCCTGAATTTTATACTTTGCCATACATTATAGAATCAACTCTAAACAGTCTCTTGGGAGGTTAATTTTACTCTTAGTTTGGAGGACATATAGCCGTTTGTTTTGTTTGTTTTGCTTGTTCTCAAAGTCCATATGAAAGGAAAGACTTTTAGATTACACTGTGGTTCTTCTGCTACCTTTATAATAATGAAATTCAGAATCTACTTGCTCTGATTGATGTGGTGAGTTGTGAAGACCCCTGTCTTGATTCCTTTTGGGTGAGACAAGAGAAATTTAAGACCTTGTATTGAATCTCCTATCCAAGCTGTTGTGTATGTTGTTTTCAGGGGGTTTAATAGTCTTAGTTACAGTTCATTTGTGAACTCAAAATACGTTTTACGTTTCTTTGGGTGACAACGCACAAGTAACATTTGGATCTTTTGCAAGGTTTTTTTAAATAATTTAACTTGCTCTTATAGGCGCTTGAAGAGTCCAGCCACCTGAATAGAAGTGGCAGGGACAGTGGGTACGGTGATATTTGGTACGTTGACCGGGGAGAGCCCTTTTCATCTTCGACTAGCCATAAAAGAGACGATTCCTTTGATAGCTTGGACTCTCTTGGTTCAAGATCCTCTACAAGTTTTTCATCAGATATAACCTTGAAAGGTGGCAGTGAAGGTATGTTTTCGTCTTTGAAATCCTTTGTTGACCTATGTCTTTTAAGTGTGGGAGAAGACAACGTATGGACCTAGTACTTCAGGTGCCCAGTACTTAAATTGGCTTGAAAAGTAACTTCAGTTTTGCAAGTGCTGCAGTTGCATTTTGCTTAAGCAAATATTGACCTTCAATTGTTGGTAGAAACAAAACAATGCTAACATGAATTTTCCTAGGAAGGGTTGCTGGGACTCTTACTGTCACTGCCACGTTAGGGTCCATGTATGTGGATGGTGTTTTCCCATAGTTTAAGTGGGGTCACCTAAAATTTAACAGTTGCAAAAATCTCTTGCTTTTTTCTTAGTGTGGATATGTCTGGCTTCTGTGTCTTCACTCCATTTGTGAATATTCAGTATTCGATAGGGTTTTTCCTGAGTAGCTTAAAAACTGAATAGTAGTTGTTACTTCTGTTAGTTCCTTACGGAAAGAAAGGTAACTAGAAGAAAGTCTGTGACATCGGATCACTACAGCTGTACTCTAACCTGCATTTCTCTCCCAGTTTTAAAATTCAATACAAATCTACAGTCAAACTTAAATCTATAAAAATAGCGAGCTTTTAGATTTTGTTACATGTGAATAACATAAAATCATTGGGCCAAGGCCACATGCAGTGTTTCTGATCTGAGCAAAGCAACATGTAGATATGCTAGATATGTGACCTACCCTGAGCTTCAGCTGGGCGTTAATCTGATGAGATGAGCATATTGCTGTACTTGCAGGTAACTTGTCTTTGTTAGCAAATTTGAGTAGCAAGTATGTTTTTAATTAAAAACTTCTGTGCTGTTTTACATCCTCAGTCTAGAGGTTAGTGCTTTCTCTCCTGCAGGGAGCAGTGATAGTGAAACAATGGAACAAATGTAGCAGGAACGTGAAAATCAAACTCAGTTTGATGCACCTTATCACAGCTTTGCCACAGTCTTCTAAAAATATCTCCCTTGCTGTCCCATCAGTAGCCTAGCAAATTCACAGCCGAAACATCCCAAATGTGAAATTAAATTGATTTTTAGAAGATTTTGGTGTAAGTTCTTAGCTAGAAGCTTGTGCCTATGGGATAATGTTTGTGCCTTCCCTTTTCTACCCTTTCTTCTAAGGTTGTGACAGTGACACAGACTCGGAACTGCCTTTCAAAATGCATGACTCCCATAAAGATGACAGGTCTTACCGTAGGATTTCTGTGATTGAACCGAAACCTACCACTGACTTCAATCGCTTCTTACCCAGCAAAAACAAGCAGGCAGCGTATGTGCCAGCGCCCTTAAGGAAGAAGAGGACAGAGAAGAATGAGGACAACAGGAGGAGCTGGGCAAGTCCTGTCACGGAGTCAGATGGAACATTTTCAAGGTATTGGTGTGCAATCTTAGTAAAGTGGACTTTGATTTAGGACTTCTTAAAGAAAAGATTTATTAGTTAAAGAAAAGCTGCTGTTGCTGCAATACAAAGTAAAGTATCTGAATTTCCATATTTTAATAGGGAGGATGTTTTGGTGTGATTGTGTGGTTGTTGTTTTGGTTTAGTTCTGTTATTTTACTTTGTTCTTCATAACTAGTTTTCTGGTCTCTGAGTGATGTTTTGATTAGTCAGATTCCAGGTGGAGGGGATTTAAATGATCTTAAATACAAGTTCACGAGAGATAGGATCGTGGTTTTAGTTTCTCATTAAAACCTTCCAAAATATGGTGATGAATTTTGGTTTTCCAGCTTCTTGGTGCGTACAGATGAAATTAGTGGGTAGTTCTTGGGTTTCATCATTGCCTTCATGACTTCACTGTCTTCATTCTGTTCCTGTTTTGGTCAACCTCAGTGGACGTGAAAGGAATCCTGTAGCTTCCTGCCAAAATAGCAGAGCAGAGTGTGGGCTCACAAATCCAGCTTCCCTCCAGATGATCTATGAGTATGACAGTGGCTCTGATTCAGAAGATGAAAGAAGGTTGCCCGACCTGGTTATGGATGACTTAGCAAACCGTAGATTTCTAGTCAAAAAGAGCCCTGTAAGCTCTGCTGCACCTGGACATCATTTCGTGTTGTACAATGACTCTCCTAAATCTTGTTTGCAAGAAAGTTATCCAGCTGGTCCACTAGCTGCAATGCTTGAACCACTGAGGTCAGAGATACTAATCCAAGATCCAGTAACTATTGTATTACCTAAATTGCAGTCCATAAATAACTCCATAAAGTTAGCCTTCTAATCGGCTTTTTAACACAGCTGATAATTTGTTATGCCTTCTCTGATAATTTTTTTTTTTTTTTTTTCCTGGAGGCAATAGGATGCTTTTATAACCCTTTAACCATTTTTTTTTTTTTTTCCTGGTGCTGCAGTGATGGAATTGAGAACTAATTTGTTTTATTCGTGAGGTTGAACTCCTGAGCCAAAAAGCATGTCTTTTTGTATTCTTTATGACAAGTTGCTACTAAAATATCTTAACTGATTGGGTATTTTGAACAGTAACCAGAGGAGGCAGAGGCAGTTGGATACTAAAGAGGAAAATAAACCAAGAGTTAACATTCCTTCAGAATTATCTGGGTATTTTGATGAGGACGAAGAAGAAGAAGTAGGCATCCCAAATATTGAAAAAGATGATCTCTATTTTCGCAAGCTAAGTTCTTCAGCGGCAAATACAGTTGTTGCTTTTGACAAATTTCTTCCTAAGTTTTGGACTCCAGAAGAAGAATTGTTGTGGAAAAAAATCAGAAAATCCTCTTTTAAACCTTGGTATAAAGAGATTCAAGGGTTCAGGTGCGTTTTCATGCATGCCCCTGTTTCTCTCCTGTGTGCAAAACCTATAAATAAAGTGTAGTTGTATGTCCATTTTTATTTTTCATTTTTACTGCCAGTGCAGCAGCAGGATATGGTTTGTTTTCTTCATTTTTTGGGGGGTTTTATTTAGGTTTTGGTTTGGTTTTGTGTTTAGTTGATCTTTTTGTTTGGTTGGTTGGTTTGTTGGTTTTGTTTGTTTGGTGTTTTGTTTTTGTTTTGTTTTAAGAATTGAAATACTATTTTCACTTCACTGTTGTGCTGTGCACTTTACACAATGAGTACACTTTGTGTTTATTTTTCTTTCCTTTGCTCATTCTTTATGCTGCTGCACAGTAGAAAGAAATCAGATTCTGAGGATGAGGAATTTGCTTACAAACAAAGTTCTACTGTTGTTGCTAATCGACCAAGTTTTGACTGGAGCAGTAGTTGCAGAAGGGATCAGAACTATAAGCCAACTGCTGAGTATGTGGGAAGCTCATTGTCACAGATTGCAGAAGGAAAAATCTTGGAGGCTTCTGATCAGCCCAGGTTGATATTGCTGCATGAGCTGTACTCTTGCCGCATCAAAAAGAAATGGCTGGATATGCAACGGCTAAACGAAATTAAACCACGTCCTGTGATGCCGCGCTTCTTTGGTTATTACTGTTTTGGTTGTACTTGTGGGGTGGTTTTGGTTTTGTTTTTTGGTTTGGTTTTGTTGGTTGTTTTTTTGGGGGTAGTTTTGTTGTTGTTTTTTTCTTCTTGTTGTTTTGGTTTGGGTTTTTTTACGTTTGGGGTTTTTTTTGGTTTTGTTTTGGTTGTGTTGAGGTTTTTTTTAATATATCCATAAGTTGCTGTTCTTCTGAAACATGTAAATGCAGAAGAGTAACAGGCTGCGTAGGGTTCCTAGCTTTGTGTGTGAGCATGTAAGCGTGCTGTTTCTGAGCAGGTCAGTATGCCGTGATACCGTTACCTTGGTTGACATGTGCTGTGCTACGGTTCAGTGTTGGTGAATGCCAAGTGGTGTACCTGTACTGCTCGGGATACTGCAAGTCTAAACCAAATGTATATATCTCAGTATGTTGTGATCTGCTTGTCTCTTGCTAGTTAATGATATTCTTACTTCCCTCCTTTTGTTTTATATGCTTCAGTCAGTTTTCGTTACTTCAGGCCCTGCAAAAATACTCTGACTACTTGTCTTCTGAAACGAAGACTAAAATTGATCCTACTTCTGGCCCTAGGCTCATAAAATGTAGAAAGAATATTTCCTTTGTACCAGGATGCAAGCAAGGAGATGCAGAAAATGGATATCTATATCCGGATTTAGAAAACGATGATTTGTTCGTTCGGAAAACTGGGGCTTTCCATGTGAATCAAGTTGTTCTCCAAGATCCCCGGTATTTAAAAAAATTCTCTGAGCAGGAGCCTCCCCTGGAGGGTGATATAATTCTGCAACCCAGAGAGGGCCAACCCGTGATTCCAGATTTGGAAAAGGATGACATGATTTGCCGTAAAATCCTCTCTCAGAAAAAAGAGGTGCCTTTATCGGGTGCTCCAGACAAGTATCACCCAGCACTTTTTCCTGATCCATGGAGTCTTCCAGAGGAGATCCGGTCCAAATTTCTGTGTTTACTTGAAAAAAACACAACACCAGAGGAAAGAAAGAGCAATGGCAGAGTGCTGTCGCCTTCTTCCCACCATAAGAAGGATGATATGCTGACCCGCAAGATTGAATCTTGGAAGGTGGGAAGCAACATCCAGCCAGTAAATTTCATCCCAGGTCCTTGCAGTGAAGAAGACTGGAAGAAGTGGGAAGCGATCAGGGAAGCCAGCAAAATTAGACACAAGAAACGACAAATGGTGGAGAGGTCAGGTTGTGTTCCACATGGATTGTGCTTGAGTGCAGCTGAACCCTTTCCATTCAGAAAAGCTGAACCATTCTTGTGCTGAACCATTCGTAGAATGCCAACCTGCTGTTTGTTTGTGGCGTCCTGGACAAGCTTTTTATTTGCTTTGAATAGAAGCTCATGACTGCAATACCATATTTTCAACAAAAATTTGCCATGTTTTCTAGTTTTAGGCTGCTATTTTAGAGAAAATATGTTATCATTTCTTCAGGCTCAAAGTTCTGTATAAGTTTTTTTCCGTGACTGAACAGGAATAGTGATTAGAAAGACCATGGAGGCAAAAAAAAATAATTTTTTTTTTTTTCCCCAATTATATTCAATAAAAACACTTCTGAGACACATGAATGCTTTATAATGACAAATTCTGGAAATGGGCATTGTGATAATATTCTTGCTTGCACCTAAGTTTGAAAATGGTTGTAAACTGTCCTGCCACAGTTTTGAGATGATTAGATGAGGTGACAAAAAAAAAATTAGTGTTTTGCCTGCCCAGAGTCATGGTGCATGCGAGTTGTGTGCCCGTGTAATAGTAAATGTCACAGTGACATATTTTATTCTGCCAGTATTTTCCCTCTGCTTTCATACAGTCCTGATTAATACTTCCCCTAATCCTTTCCTGGTATATGCAAGATTTCTCTTCTCTGAATACTGTTTTTAACTACTTCCTAGCTGTCCTTTGGATTTTGTACCTGCTGGGGAGAGATGTTGCAAATGTTTCCTTACATCTGAAAATACGGCATTGCAAGTTGCAGTTCTCCCAGCTGTGCATCATTACTTTGTGACTAAGACACTTCCATGTTCCAGTTGATACTTGGATGTTGCTGCATTTAATTTTTAAGCTTAATACTGTTAACAAAGTGTGAGCTTCACTGAGGAATATTTCTGAGGCGCTTGAAAATATTTCACATTTTAAGGATTCATTCAGTAGAATAAAATACTCATGTTCAAGAATACTAAAAATCCTCTTGAATCACACTGGATTAATTTGGTTCTCCACTTAATGTGCTAAACATGTAAATATAGGGCCTTTTATTCTCATTCATTCCAAGTATTACTTTCATTTACTATCAGAAATGGTTGAAGTAACAAGAAAACAGCCTTTGTAAGCCAGACTTCTTGTCGGAACTCAAGTTGTTATTAATTTTCATTTCTTGAAATGAGTATCTTTTGAGCATCATGCTGTTCAACAGCACTGGAATAAGTGGCACAATTAATACAAGGCTCTATGTGTGCAGTATAGCTAAACCAGAAGCGTTGGAAACTTGCAGGTTGCCTTGTTCTGTCAGTTTTCTGCCTGACTTGCACATTGAGCAAGTCCTAATCTGTTTTTTGACTAGTGTCGGATCTCTGATGTGCTGTTCCATGTTGGCTTGTCCTCAAGCTTTCAGTTTCCCCTTCACTTAGCGAAAGTGCTGGTGTGCTGCTGGTGTTAATGTTGTTATCAATGTCAAGACACTGAATCTTCTTTTTTTGGTTTCTGATTTCTCAGACTGTTTCAAAAGCTTTCTGATGAGCAAGGGTAAGTTTTATAAAAGCTTGAAAGATCATAATGCTGGTTTTGCCTATTTAAATTTGCATGCATGCACAGTAGTTAAGAACTCATGCTGAAAGCAACTTGTGCATGCTGCTTTGTTGTTCTGTGCTTGAGCAGTTGATGTAACAGATGTAAGACTAAAAGCTGTGCATCTGGCAAAAGTTCTCCCTGGCACCTAGAGTAGCCGAGTCATTGGGTGTCAGGCATTTTGAAAATCGTCTTTGATATTTTATTCCTGCTGAAGTGAAGTACTTGGTGTTTTATATTTAAATGAGGCTTTAAAACATTCAGAAACATAAAGGAAGATTAGTAAATATTTTATTTCAAAGTCTGTACAGATAGAATCTGAAAATAATTAATATACATAGTATTTATCATGGGAGTTACGAATGCTCTGTAGTTATTTTATATACACCAGGTTATTGAATCCTAAGTGGTAAGCATTTTGGTTAGTGCCATTTGAACTTAGACCTTGATTATGGTCTCCTGTGACCGAAAGAGAAATAATTTTCAGCTTACAGTATTTGTTTGATGCATAGTCTTCTAAATTATTTTTTTTAAGTTACATGTATTTACTTATTTATTTTCACCTGGAGGCAAAACATGGTAAATTGACTAAACGCTTCCAGAAGAAGCAAGAAATGTTTCAGAAAAAGTTAGGTATCGGGGTCAGGGGAGACTCACAAAGCTCAAGCCACTGGTTAGATTTTGAAGCTAAAACTAGAATTGCAACTAACATCCTGTTCCTTAATATGAATATACCTTTACTTAGGGTACATTTATTTAGGTCCAAATTTTCCTGTTTTGTTGCAGGAAGATACATAAACTTGAGAGAAGGAAAAGGAAACACTAGTCATGTACATTTTCTGGAACAATTTTTATACTTAGTATAGCTCTGTTAACCAAAAGCAGTTCCACATGTGATGTGACATATGTGACATAACCAGGAAGAAGGCAGGAGGTGGGGGAAGGCAAGGAGAGACAACTGTACAAGAAAAGAGTTTTGGCAATCGTGACCAGGAGATTTTTTCACTAGATTTGGCATCCGTCCCATTCAGAAAATAAACAAGGAAACAAATAGAATGAGTTAATGCCCTTAAGACTTTGGCCTTGAAAAATAAAGGCTATGTTACCAGTGAGAGTGAGTTGCGTCTCTTGGGAGGAAGTGAGAGAGTCTGGTTTGTTAGTTCAGAGCTCTCTTGGCATGTAAGTTTAAAAGCAGGGCACTGTGCTGAATCAGCTTTGGTTGTAACATAGATTTGCTGTTTTATCAGAGAAATGCCCCATTTTAAAGTCCTGTTAGAACTTGGTTGCACTCCTCTGTCATTCAGATTCTGTTTGCATAAATGCCAACAGAAGTATTTTTGAAAAAAAAAAAAACAACCAAAACCAAAAAAGCAAGCAAACAAACAAAAAACAACCCCAACAAAAATGAAACCAAAAGCCTAGCTCTCCTTTTATAGTACAGCATTGAACCTCGTGATGAAACACCTTCATTTTGCTTGGTGTCTCAGAGGCTTTTGGTCAGCACTGAGGAGGAGTCCTGTCCTATATCTAAACTAAAAGTCCTGTGATGTTTATTAGTGCAGCGTGAAAGAATAAAGGAGAAAATAACATTGGAGAGAGGCAGAAGAAAAAACATGAAAAGTGGGATTTGAGGAATTTAGATTAAAAAGAGCTAGTGAGTAGGAGTTCATGGAGGAAACTTGTAGCCATGTTGAAGAAATTAGTAAGATGATGGCTCTGTTAGCCATCCCAACTTTGACGGGAAGCATTAGGGAGGCTTGGAAAGGAGTAACATAGGTTCGTGGGGCACATGACATACATGAACTGAGCATTTATGAGTGAATGGCTTTTTTGTATTGGAAACATGCATTGGTAACTTACTTGATTTTATGTTTAACCTAAGGAAGAAAGGAATGGCAGATGATTCTGGGGTTGTTGCTGGAGAGTAGAAGTGAAAGGATGGGAGTTTGGACTTGAGGAGGGGGGATGTGTTTTAGGTCAAAGAAAGTAGCAAGGTCAATAAAGAGAGTGACAAGTTTAAACAGAGGTAGCTGTCGGGTGGGTAGAGTGATCTACGTGGAGCTGCTGCTACAGAGCTGCTTATTCCATTAACCTGATTTTATTTGCTCAAATGTGCAACTACTGACTTGAGTGCTGGCACTAGAGCACGCCCCAGCCTTGCTCGTTTGGATGCCTGTATGTTTCCTGCTCTATACAAAGTAACACTCAAGAGCTCTCAGTTGTACTAATATAAATCTCTCTCTTGTGAAGGTTTCGCTTTCATAAATGATGGGTAAGACATGATGAAGCTGAGTAGTCTTTTTCTTTCTAGGAGTAAATCATTGAATGATGTCAGTGTGGAGGAGCTGCAGTCACAGCGCAAAATCCGTTACGAAGAGCTACAAAGGATAAAAGAACAGTTACAAGAACAAGATCTAAAGTGGCAAGAAGTAAATACTCTCTTTTTGTCTCTCCTCACATGTCCTGCTGAAGGACTGGGTGCTGTCTACCTTCAGTGTCCCTAGAAAAGGGGCTTTGGCATGTGCACTGCAGTCTGTGGGGCTATGTTCTAAAATGATCCATCTCATGCAACTACTAGTGGTTTTGGGGGTGTCTGTCTAATGCAGAACTGAAATTATGTCAAACATCATAAGTATCTGATGAATGTCTTCAGGATAAGGCTTGTATGTATTGTAATAAAGCCTTCAAGCTTGATTTCTGTGGACATAAAGAAAAGTTAGGGCACACTTTAATGTGTTATCTGAAATTTGTGAGTACTTTTTTGTGAAATGATTGGAATGTTTGAATATTTGACCCTTTGGGAGAAGGGAGGGAAATAATACTTGTGCAATTTTTTTGAGGGTTCTAGCCCTCAATTCTGTTTTAAATCCAGCTTGTATATTGATGTGATAGCTTTGCAAAGAATCATAAGGTTATCTGAAGACCTTTTTATTTTTTATTAAAATCTATGCTTGGCAATGATTACCAACAAGACTCTGAAATTAAGAACAGAGCACCGAGCAAGCAGTTCATAGTTGTTTGCTTAATGCATCTTAGTTTTAATATTCAGTATGTCTCTTAACCCAGCTCTGGTATTTCATGGAGATTATTGCCAGTTCCTGTTGTGGTTTTACAGAAATGAAGAAAATACAGAAATGTATGTTTTCAATTTGGGATTTAAGGCATGTTTGTTCTCAAGCTAATATATCAATCTAACATACTAGTGATTTGGAAAAAAAAATAATTTCCCAAACTCCAAAGCCTACAGCAAAGAAATACAGATGGCATTTGCATTAGTTTTCAACTGTGTGTCATTGAGTGAAGTATTCTAGAATGAAATAGATAATGTCATGGCGTGGGGGGGGGACAAAACATATATTTTTCCACTCCTAGTGCAGTAATTAAAATTTTTACCTTTATCAGGCAGTGAACTTGTATTCCTGACTGAAATATAAGAACCCCTTTATCATTTAGGAGCAAGGGGCATGAAAATACAACCTTAATGCAGACATGCCAGCAGAATCATGGCAGTAGCTAGAAAGTGGTGGGATGCCTCTGTAGGTTTACCAGGTCTTGAGAAAAATCTGATTTTATACATTCACATTATACTTGTAGGATCTAGCAAAATGGAAGAATCGTAGGAAGACCTTCACTTCCGAATTGCAAAAGAAAAAGGAAGAGAGAGAAGAAATAGAAAGGAGAGCCTCTGAAGGAGTGTCTGAAAGGAGCACCAAGTCACTGAAAGAAATGCAGCAGGAGAGGTAATGACCCTAATGGGAGTATTATGTTGAAGAACTTAAATCTGAGCATTTTTATTCCCTTGAATTCTTGAGCAGCTTTTACTGGCAACGTGCAATTGATTCTGCAGAGTTCTCAAAAATTTTAGTTGCAAATTATAGTGTAGAAATCTAGGCAATTGAAGGGTAGACTGTGGTCCGCTAATGCATTGTTTTCACAGAATGTTAAACAGTTTTACTCTATAAACAATGTTTTACTCTGCTATCCAAAAATAAATGTATTGAGAAGTCAGTATTTGCATCCACTTCGGAGGTTAAAACAATAGTGTTGAACTGGATAATTGCTTTTGTTCTTCTTGGATCAACTTGACTATTTCTCCTTCCTCTACCACTGCATTTGTTATTCTTTAAGCCTCTGTCAAGAAATACAGCCAGAATTTTAATGAATGTCACAGAGCTGTATACTTCTACTCTACTCCCACTTGTTTCTTTGGGTATGTACAGAATGAGATCCTCTCCAAAAAGTGTAAGCTGAGTAGCACAGTACCTTTTCTACTGGTGACAGTCATCTTTTTGGGGTTTTTTGGTTAATGCATATATGTATGAGTTGAATATATGCCATATGCATATTCCCTTCATAGAAGGAATTTAAGTAAGTCTTAAAATAGAATCTTTTGAGTTTCACTTTTCTTTTACTTTTTTTTTTTTCCTTATTTGTGAGGACAAAAGTTAGTCTCTTGAGTAAAAATACAGATGCTAATTGCATTGAATGTCCAGTATCAGCAGAATCTTAAAGACGAGGTGATAAAGATTTTCTCTGTGGTGGTTGTTCCTTTATGGCAAAAGAAAAAAGAACAGGAAAAAATAATCTGAACTTTAGGACACCATCTTATTTTGTTATGTAACGTTCAGTATAGCATTTTTATAGAGCAGAGACATCAGTAGAGCTTTACAGCTCAGGCAGTGGTATGGGAGACTACCTTCTTCCCATTCTTTCCTCAATAAACTCTGACTTTCTGGGGATATGTAACTTGACTATCTGTATCATCTTCTTAGCAAAGAGATTTCTGTCATGGTGGCAACCTGATAATGTGACAGTTCTGGGAGTGTTGAAATGGGGACGACAGGGAAGAAAGTAAATCTAAAACCATATTAAAATACTAATATATTTGAATGAATCATTTTCATTTACTGGAGATGTGTTTCTTGGTTTAAGCTTAGCCATGGACAGTCAGGAGTCAAAAGACTTAGGACCTGCATGTTTGTCAGGTCACTTTGGTATTTTAATGCACTCTGTCCCCATAGGGAGGACAGAGATCAAGACTCCTATGGGCAGCAAAAACATGAACGCAGATGGACGTATTCAGTGAATGATGAGGTATTTAGTGAAGAAAAAGCACTTTCCACACAGTCCGCATCAAAAGATTACCTTTTGGAAGAAGATACTTTCTACAGCACTAAGGACAGCAAAAGTGTGTACTCTGCACAACCAAGCAAGGAGAATCTGCCAGAGAGCTTGGCTGCTCAGGAAGCTCCCTCTCCGCCAAAGAGCCTGTCAGAGGAGCAGAGCTCGACTCTTTTGTCTACCCGCTCCTCGGTGAATGCTCAAACTGGGTCAGCTCAGGTTTCAGCTTCTCTCCCGAGAAGTTACCAGAAAACTGACACCTCTAGGTTAACTTCTGTGGTTACACCAAGACCTTTTGGTGTCCACTCAAGAGGAATCTCATCACTTCCACGGTCGTTCACGGTAAAATTCCACTTTGTTCCTGAAGTTTGTAAACGCTGGGGTCTTACATAGCTGGGGGAACAGTAGAGTTTTAACATTTCTTAGTTTTTTGGTTTGGTTTTTGTTTTGTGGTTTGTTTTGGTTTAGTTTGTTTTGGATTTTTGTGTGTGTGTTGTGGTTTGGTTTGGGGTTTTTTTGTTACTTTTTTTTGGTTTTGGTTTTGTTTTGTTTGGTTGGTTTTTGTTTTGTTTTGTTTTTTAATCATTTGCTGTTTGACGAAGTCTGTGTTAATAGACCAGGCAATTCTGTCATGGTGTTAGATGTTTACTCATGTTTCTGTACTTAAGGGCACTCCTAGAAATAAGACTGATAAATATGTTTGGTAGAATAATCTTCTTATTACTTGTAGGAAGTCTCCTTAGTGTTCCTTAGTAAAAAACCTGCCTTCATCAGATGTAATAGTCTGAAGCTAAGTTAACATAATCTTTAATTATAATAATTTGTCTTTAATATAAGTGTTAAAGACAAATATTTCAGGTGATATGTTTCCTCTCTCTGCTGACTTTCTTGAAATTGAAATTTTATATTAACCTAAAATTTGTCTGCTCAGTAAAGCACTGAAACACAGCAATACCTTTTTTTTTCTTCCCCTCTTCTTGATTACTATGTTGATTTTCATAGCTTTCTCCTAAATCCCTATTTGTGTCAATTAGAATGATTTACATTCTAATAATTTTTTTAAGATGATAACTCTAACAAGTTAATCTTGAAAAAAGCTCGACTGTTTCTTCTACAGGCACTTCAAGAGAAAAATATGTTGCTCTTCTTCGAAGTGGGTAATTAGTAGTGGGTACGGTAACGAGAATTTGAATGAAAGGGAGAGGTTTTTTTGTTAAGTATTTAGATCGCTGAAAGATTAGGGTTTGTTTGTGTTTTGTTTTATTTTTTAAAGCACATATTTACCAAACTGTCTTTTTTTTTCCTAGATGGATGATGTTCAGAAATACAATGGAGACGTAGAAAAAGCTAAAAGAACTCAAACTTTGTTCACTAGTAGTTCATTTTCACAACCAGACTCTGCACACCCTCTCTCCACTAGTGCATTCAGAAGCAGAGGTGAGGAAGAGGAGGAAAAAGAAGGTGTTCAATCAACACCTCCTCCTACTTTGGCATTACCTGTAAAATCCCAAGACCAAGATGCTGGAAGCAGTATTCTTAAACCAGAGTATTGCTCTCCTCCTTATTCTCTTTCACTTGCATCTTCTGCAGAAAATGTGAGTCTGCCAGAGCCTGAGGATTCAAAATCCCTGGTAAGTGTGGAAATGTGATTACTTTGTGTAACTGAATGCTACAGCAGGGTAAGAGGGAAAAAAAAAAAAAAAATTACATGTAATACAAGTATTTTTTTTGGTAGAAGGAAAACAGCTCAGACTTGCTATTTCCTTTGATTTAATTCAGGGGATAGAGAATATTTGGAAAGACAATAATTGGTTCTTCTGCTGCCTTCCCTTCCCTTCCCTTCCCTTCCCTTCCCCTCCCTCCCCCTCCCCTCCCTCTCCCCCCCCTCCCCCCCCTCCCCCCCCTCCCCCTCTCCCTCCGCCTCCCC
>WUAM01000299.1:7714978-7740606 GCA_024336885.1 Actenoides hombroni
ACCTGCTCTAGGTGGTCCTGCTCTGGCAGGGGGGTTGGACTAGATGATCTTTCGAGGTCCCTTCCAACCCTTAACAGCTGGACCCCATCTCTCAGGAGGGCTTAATTCAAAGAAGTACCAAATCCTCAAGCATTTAAACATTTTATCTCATGCACCCAGAGTTCACAACTTATTAAAAATAATTAAATTAAAGCTGATATTGGATTATTTTTTGTGTTTTCATCCCTTATTCTCCAGTCATCTCTTTAAGCTTTTCTCTGTAATCACATTTTTTAAACCAATGGAAATGGAGATATTCAACAATCCAACTGAGTCCAGAAGCTGCAAAAAAGAAATGTTCCTTTAAAAATAATTTCCTAAATTACCCTATGAGAAAAACATAAAATAGTATTTTTGCATGGAAGTAAACATGAAAGGAATAACTTGTCTTTTTTTTTCCCTAGCTCCTCAGTATTTATCATGTGAATATATAAATCTTCATAGATGTCATTGAATAAAGCAGCTCAAGAAAACATAATTGATTTTCTGTGAATTTTTTTTTTTCTGTGTAGCTTGTTTCTGATTACCTATTCCTTGCTTATATTTCCCCAGGAAGAACGGTGAATATATATTTATCAGACTGCACAATCACAGCTCCCAGAACAGCAGGTTTTCAAAGGGTGAGCTAATTTTTTTTTTAAGCATGAACATATTGCAAAGGGCACTGACAATATCCAAGATTGTCCCATAGAAGTTGCCATCATGACAAAAGAAGGACTCAGTCATTCATTCATGTCTAGGAGAAATATCATCAACCATCTATTGAACTCAGGAAAAAAAACCAAGGCAGTAAAAAAACAGGAAGTTTCTCAAAACAAGGCAAGATAATAAAATGCTAACAAAGTTCATGGCAAGGTGTTTAGGCTGAGTGCATTTTAGGAGAAGGAGATTCTCCAGAAATCCAGCTTAACTGGAACAATCCTTATAGGTTTTCAACAGAACATATGTACAATATGAAATTGTCTTTTTGGAAACAAAATCACATGAACAGAGCTAAAATTTCCATTGGTCTTCAGGTGTTGAGCCCATCATCTTCTGGGGCATGTAAGATCCTAAATAACTTTTGAAAATAGTCCTCAGGGAAGTTTTTAAATGGCCCTTTTCCATCCACACTACCGTCTATACCTCACTTACTCATGTCCTGTGGTCTCCATCCCCCATGCATGAGGAGATGCAACCAGCAGGTGAGAGCATCACCAAAAGCCATGGTTTGTGCTGATCCTTCTTTGGGGTTTGTGACAAATGCCTCTATTGAACCTCACTCACTTGGGGACATCCTGGAAAGATGAGTGGCCCAGCCTTCCCCTAGAAGGAGATGGAAAGAGAGACAGACAGCCCAGTAGGCCCAGGCACTGGTCCAGGCAGTAACATGGCAGAAAGGCAGCGGAACAGAAGGGCAGAAGGCTTGAAATTGCAAGGAGGGATTTATTCAAGCACATGAGCCCTCACCATCTGAGATGTTTACTCCAGTCTCCTTTGTATCCAAAGGAGAGAAATGGGGACTTCCAAGAGACAACATATCTCCTCCTAAGGGAAATGGTAAAAATAGCTTGGATGAATCACATTCCAGAAAGCCAAGCCAGGGATTACCATCTCAAATATTTAAATTTATATTTAGCTGCCCAATGTCCACGGACTTGAATCTCAGAGGTAGGCATCCTCTTCCCCAGAGAAGCGTACACATCTCCAAATCTCAGTCCATCTGGAAATGGGTGACTAATGGATTTCCCACTTTTGTCTAGATACACACACATTATTCATAATTACTTCAGTGACATTTCCATTTGTCTTAATTTGCATGGCATAATGGAAATGATGTGCTGGATTTCCCAGTGAAAGGTATAAGGAGAAGGTTAAACTGAAGCTATGCTATAAAGCATCACTAAGAGATTTGGCAAGAACTTGGTGCTCCTCATCTATACCCCCTCTCCACTGTGTCTATCACTTTTTCCAGACAGTCTTTGGAGTCAAAACCTTTGAAGCCTTCACAAAAGCCTGTATGGACATGAAAATATGTGCTGTAATATTTATTAGCATAGGCTTTTTATTTTGAAAAACTGTGTTTAAAGGTTTCAGAATGGGATTTAGAAAGCCGCTTCCCCTCATGATAAGCTATTCCTGAAATGTTCCTTATAGAATGATAGACTAGTTTGGGTTGGAAGGGACCTTTGAAGGTCATCCAGTCCAACCCCCCTACAGTAAGCAGGTACATCTATAAGAAGAGCAGGTTGTTCAGAGCCCAAACCAACATCACCTGAAACGTTTCCAAGCATGGGGCTTCTACCACCTCTCTGGGCAACTGTGGCTAGGGTCTTACCATCTTCCTTCTATCTAAGTCTAAATTTTCCTATTTTAGTTTAAAACCACCATCCCTTGTCCTGTTGCAATAGGCCCTGCTGAAAAGATCATCCCCATCTTTCCTGTAGCCCCCCTTTAAGGACTGAAAGGCCACAATAAGATCTACCCCAATCTCCTCCAGGCTAAACTACTCCATCTCCTTCTATACTGTTTTCCCCCAGTTTCCTCTGAAATACCAGATATCAGTTATTAAGGGAGATATAATGCACAGCAGGTGCAATACCTTGTCCAGCATAAAAAATCCCATTCTTCACTGCTGGATTTCTAAATGCCTGAAATCTCTTGTGCTCTTTACTTAAACACAAAAGAAATATAAGATGCTAAATTTCCAGTGGAGGAAAATAACCAATCCATCTCTTCCTTATATGCATATGGATTTCCTTATACTCGGCATAGCTAGATGGATTTTGGATTGAAAGGATGAGGGAAGAGGATCCTTGTTCATACTCCACAGGATTTCAACAGAGCCCTGCTCATCTACAGCAGTTGAGCATCCCATTTGCACTCTTCTGATGTTGAAGTCACGTCTTGTTATGCATGGTAGAAGGAGTCTCCCCAGCTTTCTCCTGCAGTGCAATAATTTCAGATACACATACAAAGTGAGCGAAGTCATTGGAGAAAAATCTGTCTCCTTACAAACATCTTTGCACTTGCATGAATGTCCAGACTTGTAGATTCAATGATCATTTCTGTGAGGTGATGCTTATTACTGGCCTGAACAGTATCTGTGGTTGAGTTGGTGTTGCCATTACATAATCTGAACCCTGAGGGTTCTGGCCTTCTTTAGCTCATAAAAATTGCTCTGCTTGGCAACTTGGATCCCAACTGTGCTTCATCTGAGACTAAAATACACTAATATGTACTACTTTCTTTCTGTCTCCACCATGACACACAGTTCTGTCACCTTCTGATCAGATTTCTGCTGCAGGACGTGCTGGCTGGAAGTGCAGGAAAATGGACATACATTCATTCTTAAGGACAGGCTGAGCTTGGACTTAGGAGAAAAAAAAATGAGGATGGGTTCAACATGGTCATTCTCTGAAAGAGACTCCAGACCTTATGAGCTTATGTTGTTGCTATTATTGCTTCAGTGGTTTTGCTACTGCTCCTCTCTAGAGCTGGCCCCATTAGCACTACAGCACTAGAGAGATGACCAGTTTTATCCAATGACACAACTCAGTGGACACTGAGGCAGTAGCACCCGATTGCTCAAGATGACAGCCCATAGGTG
Source organism: Actenoides hombroni (assembly GCA_024336885.1). Taxonomy (NCBI): domain Eukaryota; kingdom Metazoa; phylum Chordata; class Aves; order Coraciiformes; family Alcedinidae; genus Actenoides; species Actenoides hombroni. The sequence continues at coordinate 7,718,607 of WUAM01000299.1, forward strand.
TAAGTGCAATGGCCACAATGACAAAAAAAATTTCTCCCAAGAAGGGATCCCCCCTCCAAAGAGTCTTGGAGCATTTCTCACCCATCTAGTCATCCAGAAAACCCCACTCCTGCAAGCCTTTGTGTCCAACTGGGGTCTTCATAATCCATACTTCCATGTAAACAGGTGCCACCATCCAGCTGATGGGAGTGCATGTGACAGTTGTGTCCCAGACCAACCACTAAACACAGAGAAAAAAAAATCCAACAGATCTTAGTTCTTTCATCAAAGCTGAATTAATATCAGTTTAATTTCTCAGCTCACCTGTCTGGGCTAGTAGTAACAAAGCTCCTCTATCCTGCCTAATATGTAGTACAAGGTGTATCTGCAGGAGCAAACAAGCCTGCCTTTGGGTTTTGTGATGGGACTCAGTTTTGGACCACTTGCATAAGGAGGAAATGCAATGTGTGGGCAACCATGCTTGTTGTTCAGCTTTCCAGTCATGTAAAAATAAAAATAGGTTAATGGGTTTGCAGAAATATGAGGCTCCTGCAATCCTCACCACGGCAATGAGTGGCCAGATGATTCCTCTCTGGGCAGGCTCTGTGACCACGGCTTTTCCACCAGTTATCCTCTTTTTGCCAGCTATCTTCTGAACAGAGCTCAGAGTTAATCCTTCTCATCCAGGAGAGCATCTCACCTTGATCTCATGACCCAGGAGATGGGGAAGCCACCACTTACCTCCCTAAGCTCTTCTTCCTTGACACTTGAATATGCATTGCTTTATTATGTCTTACACTAAATAACCCCAGTGAATCTCTAGGAGCTTCTTTTGATGGCAATGCTCTCCTATTTTGAAGGATGACACCAGCCCTTTTTCCTCAGAAGATCACACTTATTGCCTCCTCTTGGTGACCCCAAAAGCCTACTCAGAGCCCTTCTTCCCAAGAAATCCTGTGCAGACCTCAGACCACAACCTTCTGCATTTTCCCAGATTCTGACTTAGCTTTTGTCTTTATTAACACCCGTTTCAACAGCACAGCCCCAAGCGATCCACGTTGCTCGGTGTGACTCATCATATTTTTTGTGCTGGCTGCCTTTGTGTTGTCTGTGTGTCATGTGAGTGGTAATTTTACATTTATTTCCAGCATTTATTTCCAGATCATTGAGGAAAATGTTGCAGAGCATCAAACCTTGTAGCAGCCTCTGTGGATCTCTGCTCAAAAGCTCCACAGGCAATCACAGATTTCAAACCAGCCAGGTCACTCAGCTGGTATCTGCCAATTGAAACCTGTTGATTGCTTGTATCATTGATTATTAACATCTCCTCTCACTGATGATGTAGAAATATTTGTTCATTGTCCTGCAAGGGAAATACAGCATACACATGTTTTTCAGAGTCTGATTACTTAGTGACAGCTCCAACCCAATGCTAGAATTCCTCCATTGCCATTGAAGCAATTCTTTGCTATCTTCTTCCCAGTCACCATGTATTTTCCCTTGCAGACCTCAACTTTTCTATTCATTTTCTCTCCTCCTTTGCCATTATGTATAACATAATATAGATGCTTTCCATTTTGCCATTGTTTTTTAAATATTTTTAACTGTGGACACTGAACAGAGAAGGTTTGGACTCTGGGAAGTCCTCTTCTATGTTACAAATCAAATCATTTTAGATATTTTGTTGGTCGTTGCTAAAGAGCTTCAAGATATTATCCCTATTTTCTCAGGTTGTTTCCCCTCTTGTTTCATCTCATCTTCCTTGTTGCTCTGTGCAGAGGAAGAAAACATCTCAAACAATTAATTGCTAAGACAAGGAAGAAAAAAGGAAAATTGCTTGAAATCAGAAGGATTAGCATAACGTTGATAATGTGCTTAAAAATGTACTAGTTGCAATTTATAACTCTGAGTTTTTCTATCACCCAACAAGATGTGGTTTGGATTTCATTTTAGTGTTAATGTGAAGCAAGCCAAGAGTGCATCTGTGTAGACGGTACTTCAGTATTGGAAGAGCTCCTCAGCTCCTGAGCTGTTTTGTGCAGACAGATCTGGGCAGTGCATGGGGATGTGGGTGCTTCTGAAAGACTGGGCAACTGAATGGGAGGCTGATATCCCAGGAAAAACCATCCTGCCACATTTAATCATGACAAGCAAACCCAGGATGAGGAAGTACCAGCTGGTGCTGTCTCCAGTACTTTCAAGTAGCTCTGTAAAAAGTGCACTTGGAAATTCACGCATGCCTTGGGCAGCATTTTAAATAAGCAATGGCCCTATAAATGCCACAAATGATGTTTCTGTTTAGAAACATAAACCTATTATAATAATGCTCTAAATCAAAATAAATGGTTCCCTTGTAGTGTCTCCCTGCCTGTTCCTTCTCTATGGATAAAGGCAATTTTGCAGCACAGCTTTTTTTCTGCAAAGGTGTGGATTATGAACAGAGGGGAGGGGAAGGCTGGCAAAAAAATTAATTGAAAACAGAGAAAGAATTGGGGGTGCTGGTGGGTGAAAAGCTGGACATGAGCCAACAACATGCACTCACAGCCCAGAAGCCAATGGCATCCTGGGCTGCATCCAGAGCCGTGTGGGCAGCAGGTCAAGAGAGAGGATTCTGCCCCTCTGCTCCGCTCTGGGGAGATCCCCCCTGCAGTGTTGGGTCCAGCTCTGGAGTCCTCAGCACAGGAGAGACAGGGACCTGTTGGAGCAGGGCCAGAGGAGGCCACAGCAATGCTGGGAGGGCTGGAACCCCTCTGCTGTGAGGGCTGGAACCCCTCTGCTGTGAGGCCAGGCTGAGGTTCCAGGGAGACCTTCTTGCAGCCTTTCCGTATTTAAAAGGGGCTTGTGAGAAAACTGGAGATAGACTTTTTTTTGTCAAGGTCTGTAATGACAAGACTGAGTAATGGTTTTAAACTGCAAGAGGGAAGACTTAGGTTGTACATAAGAAATAAATATTTTAAGATGAGTGTGGTGAGACACTGGCAGAGGTTGCCCAGAGAAATTGTGGATGCCCCATCCCTGGAAAAGGTCAAGGTGAGATTGGATGGCTCTTTGAGCAAACTGGTCTAGTGGAAGGTGTCCCTGCAGGTTTGTCAAAATGATCTTCAAAGGTGCCTTCCAACCCAAATCATTCTGTGATTCCTAGAAAACAAGCTTTCTGCCAGGACTCCTAGGCCAGGTGGATGAAATGGGGTGGCATCAGATTCACTGCCAGGAAATGGTACTGACATTTCCCCATTGGGTCCTTGCCAGGACACAAGAGATAGGGACAGTCACCCAGTCTTTGGCTACTGATAGCCTGCAGATTCCCACTGTTGTCCAGCTTGGCCAGATCAGATGAGACATCCTCATGTCCCCACACTGGATGAGGTCTCCATCTTTTTGTTCTTGTGCTGGGCTTGCTGCCCTCCTCCCCAACGCCTCCCCAAGGGTTTGTCAGAAACTAAAACTTCACATCTTTGTGCCCTCCAGCTTAGGAGACTGTCTTTAGTGTTTTGGAGGGTTTTTAGCTTATAAAACTGTGGGTTGCTGATGTGAGTATTCAGCACTTCTTAAGATTGTCTTGAAAAACAGAAGTTCTCAGGGTGAGGTGATGAGAAATGAGAGCGGGGGGTCTTACATGACTCCAGGAATGGGAAATTTAAAAAACGCCATATTTGCCTATAACTGGCAAACAGTCTTTTTCCCTCCACTCAGCACATCCTTATCAATCTGCTCTGTTTTATCTGCTCTAAAAGAGATTTGTCTCCATTAAGGAAGAGAAAATTTTTGGGTTTGACATTTTTGGCTGAAATATCATCTCTCTCATTTGATAATAAATTGGGTTCATTTCCAAAATCTTATATTTTCCCAGTCCCTGAGGTGGCAGCAGATTTCTGGAAATGCTAGCACAGCCTGAGCCCACCTGTGATATTTTCAGCACTTCCAGCCTTGAGTCAAACCATATATGCAGAAGATGATTTCTGCATTTTCCACTCTCTTCCCAGTAATAATGTAAACTTCTTACAGTTCTTGCAAATAACTGTTGTGGATGCAAAGAACTTGTGGATGCCCCCTCCCCAGAACTGTTCAAGTACAGGTCAGATGGGGCTTTGAGCAACCTGGTCTAGCGGGACATGTCCCTACCCATGGCCAGGAGGTTGGGACTAGATGGTCTTTAATGTCCCTTCCAACCCAAACCATTCTGTGATGCTATGATTCTGTTTCTCCCATAGTAATGTACTTTTTATTCCTAACTCTGAAGAAGCAGCAATGCTATAAATATGATGCAACTTATGACCTGGAAGCCAGAAACTCCATAACTCTATTCCTCACTCTGCCATTCATTTAATGCCTTGTCTTGGACATGTTATTTGATCTTTTTGTTTCAACAGTGATATATATACAGCAGAGATAAATGTGTTTTGGTTTTTTTATTTCTCTATTGTGAGATGTTGTTATGAGGATTGGTCAATGTTTAAGATTGATAATTACTCTAGGATATTCGTGAAAAAAACACAGCATCAGGCTGCACAGAGTCTGTGACAAGGTTTCATTTAAAATGATGACAAAAAGTATTGCATGCAGCTGTACCAGTTAGCCAGCAGCACCAGCGCCCACCAGGCTGCTGTCACATATCCCTGTTTACCCTGTTTTCCCATCCATGGATCACAACATCATAGAATATCTCAGGTTGGAAGGAATCTATAAGGATCATTAAGTCCAGCTCCCAGGTATTTATCTCCCAAAGAGACACAGGTACGCACAGGAGAAACCAAGTTTGAATTTGCTTTAAGAGTTGGTCATTCAGCACAAAGTCTTTGTCCCTGTCCCTCTGCCAATTCACTGTTCAGTCCCTGCCAGCTTAAACAAATGAATGGCTTCCATAGACTTCTTCTCAGCTGAGAGAGGAAGAAGGGATGACCTTAAGCCAATATTGCTACTGGAAACTGGGCTGTATAAAACCACAACCATGAAGATTCAAATTTACCCTTGGAGGAGTCTGTATTTCTCCAGAGAGGTTACAAAGCATAGACTGTTGCATGCATTGGTCTGAAATGCCTGAAAACCAGAATTATTTCTTATCCAACACATCCAATCACAGAATCATAGAATGGTTTGGATTGGAAGGGACCATAAAGGTCACCTAGTTCCAACCCCCATGTTAGGAGCAGGGACACATACCACCAGACCAGATTGCTCAAAGTCTCATTCAACCTGGCCTTGAACACTTCCAGGGATGGGGCATCCACAAGTTCTCTGGGCAGCCTTTCACAGTGCCTCGTCACCCTCATAGTGAAGATTTTAGCGATTATATCTAAGCTAAATCTAACCTTTTTCAATTTAAAGCCACTACTCCTTGTCCTATCACTAGGCCAATATTTTTAAGACCAGATTGTAAAGAGGTCAGTTTTCAGAAAATCACCGTATCACCAAATTGCTGAGGTGGTCAGGGACCTCTGGAGATTACCTGGTTCATTCCCTTGCTCAAAGCAGAGTCAGATGGAGAAGGTTGATCAGGTCATTGTCCAGTTAGCTTTCAAATATCTCTGAGGATGGAGCCTCCAGAGCCCCTTTAGCAAGTTTATCAAGTGTTTGAAGCACTGGAAATTTTTTTTTTTTAATATCTAAATGGAATTTTGAGTATTTCAGTTGGTGCCCATTTTCTGTTGACACCATCATCAGAAGACATGGCTAGACAAAGACATGTCCACCCTGGCCTAGAGTTGAGGCTATTCCTGCTCTGAGCAGGTGTCGGTCTAGATGTTGAGATATTAAGAGGTCCCTTGTCCCATGAGCATTTTGTAGAGTTTGGCCACTCTCATACAGCCTCTCTTTAGGAAACAAGGTTTCCAATGACACCTCAGTAAAGAGACAGGTATGAGACAGAGATGGACTGTGCAGTTATTGATCAAAATTAAAGCATGAAGCAAGTACAAGAGGCAACCCAGTCTGTTTGCAGAGCAGAAAGAACTGCTCAGCCTTTTGGTTATTGCTGCTGGAGCCAACAGACACTGGTTTTTCTGGCTGTGATGAATGGAGATGAAAGTTTCCATGACTCACAGCAGGCAGGAGATGAACCGCAGAAAGTGCCTGGCTGTTAACTATTTCCTCCCCTCTGCTTCCAGTCTGGAAGCAAAAGGCAGCTTGTGGCAAAAAAAACCCATGATGGGCAAATTGCTGCAGAGCTAGACTCTCACTGGTGGACATGTCCTCCAGAGGTGTTTCTGGGGAACAGCTTAGCCCACCTAGGTCCTGCTTGTCTATGATCATGAGCTTGCAGGTGCAGTTGGGTGACTGACACAAAGATGAGAAATTGTATCTGACCTATGAAATCATGGTTACCACACAGTGAAAGAAGACACTTAAGGTACTCCATATCATGTGGGAGATGTTACAGGACTGGGTGGATTGCAAATGGTGCCATCACACTTTTTGTGGCAATGGTTGTGGCTTTAGAGCTACAGAAACTAGCACCATTCAGGAAAGGGAGCCATCCTAGCATCTAAGTGCTTAACTTTTCTGCTCAAAACAGGACCCCAAAATAATCTCCAAAGCCCAAGCACCTTTGCAGAGTCCAGCAGGATGCATCCAGGGCCACACAGCCTCGAAGCCTCTCAGACCCATACTGGTGGGTGCAATCAGTTCCTGGTTCAGGTTACTGACTCCAGCAGAAATTTGAACCCTGTCTAGTAAGTGGGGAGGAAAAATATAGGATGGGGAGGAAAAATATAGAATGAGCTGATTTTCTCTTTCTCCTTTCTTTTTCCCTTGATAAAAAATTTGAATGGGTTTCATTTCCATTTTGTATAAGAATTTTTCCTTTTGGAGACCTGTTGCTTGTTATTCAAAACTATTAAATGCCCTCTAAAATCACAGTACTTACAAAATAAAAAAGAATTTATTAGTTCATTCAGTCTATTCATTTACAAGATTTATTAACCTCCGGTAAAGGTATCTATCACTCATCCCTTTAGGACAAATCTTGAGCTTGATTTCCCACATGAGTGCATTCATCTCTCTGGCCCTAATTTGCATGAATATTTGCTGCAGACACATTTTCAGACCTCCTCTGTGCTCAAAACATGGGTGTTTGCACATAGCGTTTCTTGCAGCTGATCGTGTAGAGTTATTGTTGAAGGTTGGGGGCTGTTGCGTGGAGTTGGAGTAGATGTGCCCATGCAGTAGCTGAAGGATGTCTACATCTGAAAACCCTCTCTTCCCACTCATCCCTCCCAGCCACTCAGGTCACCCTGGAGAACAGTTGGACTCCCTAAAGGGGACACTTCACATGCACAGACCCCACTGTTTCCATCTGGCAGCCCTGGTGCCTTTCTCCTTCCAGATCACTGAACCGTGCTGTTTTAATTATGGCAGAGCCGCTTTGCCTTTCAGAGCTCAGTACTGGAGAGGAGGTGAAAGATTTAGGTAGGCTGGAAGGGAAGAGACTTAAGGACCCCAAAGAGCTCCAGAAGTGTGTGGTGGCATTTGCTCTGCTTTTATTACAACTGATCATCCATCCCATCCCTCTCGTGTGCTCACCAAGCTCTCTGAACAGGACTTGTCTAGCAAGTTTAGTGCCCCATAAAGGAGACTACCAATATAATAATTGCTCCTACTCCAAAAGCATCACCTCATCCATGCAATAACTGTGCGGGCTTTTTGAATGAGGGAGAGACAAGATGAGCTTATCTGCAGCAGTCTGTTAGCAGACATATTAGCTCCTCCACGCCATAGTGCAGATGATTTTGCCCATGCCATGGGCAGCAAGATGTGTGGGAAGCAGCCGGAGCTCACAACCATGGGAGCCAATTCTTCTGCAGGGACAAGCATAGAAGTTACTCTCACAGATCAGGCACCATGACTGCAAACTAATGAGGCAAATCTTCATTACATTTCACTCTGAATTAGGACAACATACATATCCCTGCCCCATTGTATAATATCTCCCTGATGTGGTTGGATGCCATCGAGAATATTTCTGCTGCTCTGGGCTGTGTTTGTGTACTGATGCATCAGGCTGACACAATTGATAAAATAAAGCATGAAGCTCTTCTCAGTCTTTCTGGAGCAGGAAATGACCCAGATGTCCCACGTACTCCAGCTATCAAGCCTGCACCTTCTTGTGGCTCTAGAAACGTGTCTCATCTATGACATTTTGAGATGGTGTTAGAGCATCTTGGTGTCTGCTAGATTTTGAAGGAGAATGTTCAGGTGCCTTCTAAGATGGCCTACCCACCAACCTGTGTTCCAGGGTATTCTCCCTTCCTGCACAGTTTGCCTGGTGTTTCCACAGTGGTGAGGACTTGAGTTAAATTCAACCCCAAGACCAACCCAGCTATGGGACAAAACACAGATGTGGGCCGGAGGAAGGCACAGAGAGAAGAAGCAGTAAGCAAATAAATTCCCACATGAGATTTCTTTTGCAGACGGATGGCAGAAAGTTGGTCTTGCAGCTATGGTGGAGAGCAGTGTTAGTGAGGGCTTTGCAGAGTGTTACGCTATAATCATGAGGTCACCGACACTTTCTATGCCTTAGCCTATTCCTTTCCACAGGACTTGCCTCAGGTTGTTCCTGTATCTAATAATACTAAAAGAGTCACAGATATTACCTCATGTACCTAAAAAATACCCCATAAGGATGTGAAAGGGCTTTGTAGAAGTTATCTTTTGAGTAATATCTGGCCATATGTATGTTCAATTTCCTCACTGACTTCCGGCCACCTTTGTTCAATCAATTTTGATTCCAATTTTGAGCCTATAGAAATGTATTTATCCATGTCTTTTCCTGAAAAGCCTCCGGATTTCTGCATCCATAAATTTTGGTTTATATTTTTAGCTTTCTCCCTTGCTAAAACCGTCCAAAATGTTCTGTGTTTCTGCTTGACCAGTCAGCCTGGAGCTCTACTGCATATGCTGGTTTGCCACACAGATCATTACCTCTCTTCCTGGTTTCTGAGATTGTTTTTCCATATTAATTAGCCTTCTTAAAAGCCATTTCCAGAGCAGTGTTCAAAGGCAGTCAGTAAGACTGCATCTGTGAAGGGCAATTTCCCTGTGACCAGACTGGGGCTGCAGCACAGGAACCAGCTAAATGGATGTAAGATCACAGCAGTAAACCTTCCCCTGTGCCCTGAAGAATGTCACAGTCACTGCCCATGCCTCAGTTTCCCCATCAGTATAAATATTTTATTGCCTGAAAGGAGGTTGTAGCAAGTCTCCACGTGCTTCCAGGGCTTCCATGAGCCATCTGCAAGCAGAATATCTGGAACAGCTAGGAAAGACCCTTTCCCAGGTCACTGCAGAAGTGCTTAGGGTCAGCTCTAAGGGATGGAGTGGCTGCTGTGTGATCCCATGCATGGCCCCTGCGCTGGGATTTCTCAATCCACTTACAATAACAAGCTCAGAGTTAGTCATATTTGAACCATTTACTAAAATGGACATTTTGGGGAGAAAACCCCACACCTCTAAGTCAAAGATTTGGGCTTGTCAGTGCTGGTTGGACTCAGTGATCGTAAAGGTTTTTTCCAACCTAAAGATTCTATGATTTGGTCCTTAAAGATGCTGATTATACCATGTTCCAGGTAGGCTGCTTCTTAGGGCATTAGGCTTGTGACTCATTTCCTTTTTATTGCTATGACTCACTAATGAATATTTGTAGTCTAATATCTGCCTGGTTTTGTGTTCAGGTTTTGGTTTTGTGTTCGGGTTTTGGGTTTTTTTTTTCCCTGCATCTCTGTGTTCTGTCTGACTCCAGCTCAGCAGAAAAATCAAATCTGGAATGCTGGCAAATGTCTTCAACTCAATTAAAACCTTGATTTATATGGTGCTTCTGCTAACTCAAGAAAGGCCATATATTTTCCTGTTATTATGGGGAAATTACTTTGAATATATGAGAAAGGCAAGTTCAAGTTACAGTTATTGTATTTCTCCATTAACAAGGCTCTCTGCAGCCATGAGATTTTTCTTTTTCTTTGCTTAGAGAGAAGCTTAGATGAAAGCACTTGGATGTTCAGACCTTGACATATGTCAAATTTGGTCCTCCCTGACCCCATAGTGTTTTCACACACCCATCTAGATTCAGTGCCATAAGAACAGTCTGTGGACAGTCTCCAAAGACACTATTTATTTATTGCCTTTAAATCCTTAGCTGAGATTTCCAGGACCTTTAATTTTCTTTATTTTTGCTGTGAGTTTTAACCTGAGCATTTTATATGTTTCTGAGGAAGAGGAAAGGAGACAGATGCTGTCTTACTGCCTTACATCTCCAGGCACCATATCTCAAGCTGCTTTCCTCTCCCTTTCTTGCTCTCCAAGATTTCAATGTGCAGCTAAAATCTTGGTGCTAAAATCTTGCAACTGAAATCTCTGGTCTTCATGGAAACTTTACATGAGACTAGCTATGATAGAGTGCTTCATTCAAAAGGTCATGTACAAGCAGGACATGAGAGATTTCCCAGATACCTTTCAACTTAAAGAGCACCCAAGCAATTTGAAAATAACACAGCACTTTTTATCTGCTGCTTGGCAATCAATGAAGGAGTGTGCATGAATGTGGGGGGAAAAGCAGAACATTCTCCTTTGCCAGAAATAGGTTTATTGTTCCAGAAAAGCACAGTCTTACAATGATGACTATGAAAAATTAATTTAAAAATCAATCAGTAATTGATACAACTTCCAGGTACTGACGGTAGTCAGGACCAGTCCTTGGTGATGTCTCTAGACCTTCAACAATGGGATTATGTTAGGGCACAATACACTTGGTTTCTGCTCCGTGAAACACCTTCTCATGGCTTTATGGCTCATTAGTGGTCCACGAACCACAGGTCAACACTGGATCAGTGCAGCAAAGCCTGTGCTTTACCACATAAGCCACTTCTGGTCAGATCTGCTTATTTCTGGGGGTAATTTCTTTGCTGATGTCTCAGAATAGACCCATAAATCACATCCAAATGCTATTAAACATAGATGACATCTTCACTGGGCCTTTTGCAAGCTGATTGCTTGCAGCTTTAATGACTGAAATGGTTATTCCTTTTATAGCCAGGATTTCCCCTCCCTTTGAAGAAGAGTGAAATTCAGTCTGTGAATTGCTTGTCCTGCCACTGCAACAGAAGGCAGGGAGAAAGCCTTGACCCAGCAGAGGCTTAGTGAAAACCAAGAGTCTAATACCCAAATCTTTCTGTAGAAAACGTATTTATTATACAACACAGCACTGCAGGATTTGCCCACAGCAGCAAAGCAGAGATATCCAAAAGTGAGCTTGGCCCTCTGGGCAACCCTGAGTTGATGGGAGCTGAGGGTGATGGGAGCTTGTGCATCCAGCATCTTGCAAACATCAGACCATGGATCAAATGAAAAGGAAATTGCCAACACATGCCCTGCAATTACCCAACAGCTAGAAAACCAGGGTAAAACTGGATCATGCTGTCTGAGCACCTTCCCTAAGAGCCTATATTTACAAGATTTTTCTCATTACAGACACAGCCATAAGTGTCCCTGCCCATTCAGAGTGGAAATTCATGTAACGGGTCTTCTGTTTTGATTGTGGACCATATGGCCTTTCCATCTCCATTCCCTATTACAAATCTGTTCAGATTGTCTCAGCTGCTCAAGTATTTGGTCATTTGTGCTGGCATAACTGCCTAATTGTCCTTCTTTGTCATGGCTCTTCTGGACGGGAGTGGGTCTTGTCATCAGCAGTGAGTGAATTTATAAACCAGAGCATCTGTCAGAAGCTGGAGGGAGATGAGTGTCAGATGGGGAACAGACAGATGTTTTCTCATCCCTAAACCCGTGATTGGCTGCAAAACCAAGTCACAATTCATCCCCATTACAGCATCCCAGCTCCATCTGAGTCAGGAGTATGGAGAGGTAAATGAAAAGATCCGGCCTCTAATAAATCCTGCCATCCCTCATCAGACAATTTACCTCAGTGGATTTAACAATTTAAGCTGCAGCTATTTTGTATGAGTGGTTTTTTTTTTTTTTCCAAGAAAGAACGATCCTATTTCTTGACTGTGCAATACTGTCTTTTTATCATCTGCACAACTTCTCTCAAAAAACCACTTCTTTCCTACAATTTTCTGTGTGGTTGATCTAAATCATAGTATTTCTCTGGAAACTGGCCCTGCAGAAACACTGACTGCAGACACAGGCATATGCAGGTGAACCCCCACATATGCAGCCTGATACCAGCTGTGACTGCCCTCTATTTACCCAAATTAAATGTGAGTTAACACCCCTCATCCCTAGACAGTCATCAGCTTCCAATCAGTAATTCATCTTCAGTGTCTGTTTCAGAGAGCACAAAAGGGAAAGAATATTAACTCTTATTTCATAAACTCTACTGATGGTTTCTTACCAGCCCTGTGAGCTTGCATGAGTACATATTTCTCTGAGCTTTGCACAACTGGCAATCTGCACCCCTTTCTGACTGTTTTTCTCTTTTTTTTTTTTGCATATAAGAATGAGAGGATATATGAAATCACTTGGATCTCAGCAGTCATAAGCTCTCTTCCAGTGGATATCACTGCCAGGTAAGAGTTCTTCACTCTTACATAGTACAGTTTTTCTTAAAAAAAAATAAAATGCCACAACATCCCATCTTTGTCTTCTGCCCAGCCTTGCAGGTATAAGTGCCTTCCTAGGACCATGAATCTCTGTTGTTCCTTTGCTTTATACTGCGAGACACCACCCAGTAAGGCATAATTTTCAACAGGACAAATTTTAGTGCGTGTCAGAGCTGTTGTGCAGTGGGGAAAAAAATCATGGAAGTCAGGCTTGGAACGTGACAAGAACATGGGGGCAATCAAGTGCTTTGTAGGATGGGGTATCTTCCTATTCATTTCTGAAGGCACCAGGCCCAGATGAGCTTCACCCTCAGCCACTCGTTGCTGATATCTTATCCACAAAACTATTTCAGACATTCTAATGATACTGCAAAACCATACAACCGACTACAGCATTCAGTCTCCTAGAAGGACGTGGATGGATGCTCTCCTGAGGTCCTGAAGGCCTGAGTTACCCTGTGATGCCATGAAAGTGCTGGTCTGGTGGTCAGGAGCGGTAGCTCCCTAACCAGGGGGAGGTAGACAGCCAGCAGCAGACTCACTCTGTGTGTGTAGTGCTCCTTCATCAGTTCCTCCTCTCTCCAAGCTCAACATCCCCAGTAAATTACTCCACAGTTTGCTCCTAGCAGCATCTTCAGCTCTACTGTAGCAAGACCAACTACTGGCATGAGAAAACAAAGCCTCCCTCGCTTTTAACTCAAGTTTGCTAGCAGGGAATGCACCCATATCTGAGGAGAGGTCCTTTGCTTCTCCAGAATAAATACAAAAAGTATAATAGAAAAAGTAAAAGCAAGCAGCTTTGAAAACATACTGTCAGTAGTCTGTTTTCCCATCTGTCCTTCCTCAACATACCCCTGGTACCAAACAGCTGCTCACAAACATTTCTTCTTCAGTGGAATTCACTCCACAGATGCTTCTGGATTCCTGGATGTGTTTAAGACCAATGCACTGGTCCAGATATTTATATACCCCATCTCAGTAAAACTGAGAGCAATTTGTACCTGGGATGTAGTTAAACATTTATGAACTTGTGGGTTAAATTGGTCTTGGAGGCCACAGCCTATTCCCTAATTGCTCCCTAAACTCATTTTCACAGATGCACTTGTAGCCTGGTAGAATTCAAAGAGTCTGTCCAAGCACCAATTTATGTTTAAAAAGTGTAATGCAGGTAGATGGTGGCTGAAAAACCCTCTGTTGGCCTCCACATAGAGGTGTTCTCAAAAATTCCACCTATGCCCATCACGCAAGGAGGAAGCAATATGTTCTCCCATCCATCCTTGGACATCCTGGCAACTGAGTGGCTCCATTTTTCCCCTCTGTCAAAAAAAACCCCAACCCAAAACAGCACAGAGGTGGTTTGGTTTCTGCCCAGTGTTGTTGATTTCTGCAGGCACTGCCACAATGAAGGTCTGAGAGTGGAACTGGAAAGCCTACAACTCTGCAGACCCCTGATGGAGCAGAGCCACTAATAAGTCATGAGGGATGGGGACCTCCTCCCTGCTGCTTCAGCACTGGGAGCCACCTACACTACTCTTCCTTTCAGGCTCTTCCTTCTCCTTTCATGTCCCTCTGGTTTGGTAGCCACAGAGAAGGAGCCTTTTAATCTTGCTATCTAACCCTGCCCATTCTCAAAACGTGTCTCCAATTTCTCTAGGCCATGTTGATGTTCTCAGCCATAATCAGCATGTGTGGTCCTTCACATGCAGCTCACCTCCTAATTACCACCCTTTAACATAACCTTCTCCCTCATTCTATATTTAACACTCCACAAAAAAATATTTATACACAGAAGAAGGTAGAGAGCTTGAAGGAAATAGAAAGAAAGAACAAACATATAAATGAAGGGATAAAAACCATCTGCACCATGAAGTAGGTGATAATCTAGACAGCAGAAGAGGCAATGCCTTAGGAAGAGGTTGATTAAAGGGAAAAACAAATTAATACCAGACAAGGTCAGGAGAAGGATTGTGGTAGGGGCATCTGAGCTATGTGTAAAGATGGAGTCACTGCACAGCCTCTATCTGATTCTCTCCTTGGATGTGCAGGGCAGGATGATGGCATGTGGGATTGCACCATTCTAGAGCCAGCCCAAACTATTCCTGGACCACATTAACCCACCTTCCACTTTGGTCCTCCAAAGTGGAACAAGAAAAAGCAAGCTTTTTGCATTGGTACCCGAAGTCCTAAAGCTGGATAGCCCATATTGCCATTGCTGGCCAGACAGTGACTATGGAATACATTATGAATGAAGTTATGGCTTTAGCTTGAGGGTGAGATGTGCTCAGACACCTTAGTAGTGGGAACACAATTTTAGAAGATACCAAACATTTTCTGGCAAGAGAAATATCCCATGTAATTCAAAAAGAGTTAAAAGGTTCTGTTACTATAGAAATTGAATTCCCTTCACAGTTCTCAAAAGAAATAAAGATTATAAAAGGGAAAAAAAGGAGGACAAAAGTTACTGCTGTGTAAGTTTTTTATCTTTGGAGTAACTGAGACCCAAAAGAAAGGCTAGAACCAAGGCTGAAGCTAGTTTCCTCTTCAGGTCCAAAGACAACTCTTTGAAACCAGGAAAGCAGATATGCAACCACTGCATGCCCTGTGTGTAAAATCCCCCATGCATGTGGTCCTCTCTTATTGCTCAAGACAGAAGGATGCAGCTCATGCTGCAATCCCACATTATCCCACTGCTTCAACGAGTGCAGGTGCAAACACTAATCTGGGTCCTATATTTGCATCAGGAATCACCTTTTGGGTGCAAGCATCCAATGTAAACAAAGCATAGAATCATAGAATCAATCATAGAATCAATCATAGAATCACAGAATGATTAGGGTTGGAAGGGACCTTTCAAGCTCATCTAGTCCAACCCCCCTGAAGGGACATCTGCAACTAGAGCAGGTTGCTCAGAGCCCCGGCCAACCTCACCTGGAATGTTTCCAGGGATGGGGCATCAACCACTTCTCTGGGCAATCTGGGCCAGGGTCTCACCACTCTCAGCATAAAAATTTTCTTTCTTCTCTCTAGTCTAGATTTTCCTCTTATAGTTTAAAACAATCACCCTTTGTCCTGTCACAACAGGCCCTGCTAAAAAGATTGTCCACGTCTTTCTAATAGGACCCAAAAAAATTGTCTCCCAAACCCTCAAAACTCAGAGGGGAAACAAAAAAGCCCCAAACTCTTAGCTTCTGGTTCTCTGATTGATACAAACAGGTATTTGAGGAGGAGGAATGTCCCTGTTGTCTACCCTCCACCCCTTTGCCCCTGTTTTTCCCATGGCTAGGAAATCAGCATGCACAGGGCTAATTACAGAGCAGAGATCTCATTATGCAGCACACTCAGCAGGGCTAGCTGTGCTGATGGAGATGGATGTATGTCGGTGGCTAGGAGAAGAGCTGAGAGCGCTTGTCATGAGCAGATGGCAAAGGGAGGGGAGGAAGGAGGTGAGGGGTCTCTTGGGGGAGTAAATCTAGCTCAGGAAAACATTCATTTTACTCTCTGGCCCAGCCGACTGAATTAATGTGAAGTGCAATCAGCCTCTCACCCATTAATGAACGTGCTTTTGAAAGACAAGAGAGAAGTCAATCAGTCAAGGTGTAATTGAGGGATGACTGTTGGAAAGGCCTAATGCAGGCGCCTTTGCCTTGTCATAGTGAAATAATTTATGGATGAAGCAATTCCCTCCCTTCCTGATGGCTTGGGGAGGCTTTTGAGAACACCAAAAACCCCTTCTGCATCTCTAGTGAGGGTAGCAGCTCTAGGGGCTGGGGAGAGCCAGGCTGGCACAGCACCAAGCAGGATGGGCTGAGATAGCACAGCACATCCCCCCTCCAGTATCCTCGTGACAAAAAAACACTGGTCAAACACCCTGCTGCAAATCTGGGTCCTATATTTGTTCCAGGAATCATCTCTTCGCTGGAAGGCACCAACATGTGCTTGCTTTCCTTGCCAGCTCCAACACATCCTGACAAAGCATCTTAGTTACTGGAGAAGGGACTTGGGCATCATCCTTGCAGTGCTTCTGGGTTTGGTGTTTGCTGAGCTTTTGTATCAATGGGGAGGTCAATCAGTGTCCAAGATGTGCAGCTTTGGGTTTTTGTGAGCCAGAGATCTGCCAGAGTTGAACCATAGCTGCTCAAACATGGTCTTCTGAGATGGAGACTGGGCCAACACACAAAAAAACAACCACAATACATCTTTCTGCTCCAACTGGAAGGGATCCCTATTGCATTTTCCCCCGCACAAGAACAAGGACATGCTCTTTGCCCAATCCACCTGCATGGTTTTAGTGCTTGCCCAGAGCATGCTCTGTCATCACCATGGCTAGAAGAGAGGACCAGGCAAAAAATGTCACATTGTGGGGGTGGATGGACACTCAGACACAACAGGCACAACAACAAAGTCCTCAGCCTTTCCACTGTGCAAACAAGCCCATATAATATCATTACAAAATCCAGAATGTCAAAGGTACCATTTAATTTTACAGCATAAGGGAAAGGAGGAGGAAAACAGCAAGTCAAGGAGATTCATAGAATCTTAGAATCATAGAATGGTAGGGGTTGGAAGGCACCTCTGGAGATCATCGAGTCCGACCCCCCTGCCAGAGCAGGATCACCCAGGGCAGGCCATACAGGAACATACACAGGTGGGTTTTGAAAGTCTCTAGAGAAGGAGACTCCACAGTCCTCTCTGGGCAGCCTGTTCCAGGGCTCCATCACCTTCACAGTAAAGAAGTTTTTCCTCATATTCATATGGAACTTTCTGTGTTCGAGTTTGTGACCATTACGCCTTGTCCTATCACAAGGCACCACTGAAAAGAGACTGGCTCCTTCTACTTCACACCCACCCTTCAGATATTTGTAAACATTAATAAGATCCCCTCTCAGTCTTCTCTTCCCCAGACTAAACAGCCCCAGGGCTCTCAGCCTTTCCTCATAAGAGAGATGTTCCAGTCCCTTAATCATCCTTCCAGCTCTCCATTGGACTCTATTCAGTATTCCCCTGTCCTTCTTGAACTGGAGGGCCCAGAATTGGACACAACACTCCAGATGTGGTCTCACTAGTGCAGAGTAGAGGTGGAGGGGAACCTCCTTCTACCTTCTGTGCACACTCTTGTGTCCAGACAAGCTCTAGACCTTCACTTTTAGGCTGCAAGGACATGCGAAGATGGAAGAATTACACAGCATGCCTCCTCAGCTCAACAGATAGTTTTGGAAAGACTATCCACATAACTGCATCTCTCCAGCAAAATTTGGCCAGAGAAGGCAGCTGTGAAATGGGCAGAATGGAGACTGTTGCAGGGATAGATGGTAGTTGCCTGCATCCCCTTAAGACAGACCTAGGTAGAGAGCCACAAGTGATTTCTGCCACTGCCATGCACCACAACTGCAGAAGGATGAGTCCTAGGAGGGTGGACAAGAATAGCAGAGACACAATGTACTGAGAAAGTAAAGAAGGTAATCCTTGCTGGGCATAGGCTCACATGTTGCAGTGTTCCAGATACCTATGCACCTTGAAAAATGATTTTTAGTACATACGGAAAAAAAAAAACAACAAACCTGGCCAAAATTCAGTTTGAAAACAACATGTGTTTCTGAAAAATATATAAAAGAAGAAAAATATGAGAAACGTTCAAGAAAGGGCTAGCCTGTTCCCCTCCTTTTCACACTAACAAAGTAACTTTAATGAGGCGAAGCAGGGAATTCACAGGTAAAAATAAGCTTTCCATTGAAACTTGTGATGAAGAGTAAATGCACTCTATTTCAAAAAAACAATTCAAATGTGGATAAAATTATACATCTTCTGGATGCAATTGTCTGAAGTGAGGCCATCTCTTCCCAACTCTCTCATTGTTACTTCCTAGTCAGAGCTGTCTCTATCAGTCACTTTTGGTCAGAATGGACAGTGTGGGAAAGACATGCGATTTAAAATGCTTGAATTATCCCAGGCTGTTTCAAGTCAGAGCAAATTTCTCCCTATTATTTTGGCACTACTATACCACCTTGCATTCCTTAGTGCAAGCCTCCTTCCTAGTTTCTGTAGCTGATCCCTCTTTCTCAAACACCTTTAATCATAAGGATGTGTATCAGGAGGTGTTCAATCTCTTTCTTCATCTTTTTTCTTTTCTTTTTTTTTTTTTTTTCTTTTCTTTAATAAAAAGAAGAGCAAATAGAAATGTTACTTTGTGCTTCTACCAACTATTTCTTCCTGTGCTAGTGGAATGTCCTACTTAGAGAGCATTTAAATTTACATCCCAACACTTCTTAATTCCTTAATATGTATGGCATTTCACTATGGGCAGACTACCTTTGAACAAAATAAATTGTACAGGAACAAATATATTCAAAAAAAGCATTTGTTA
Organism: Actenoides hombroni; assembly: GCA_024336885.1. Lineage (NCBI taxonomy): Eukaryota > Metazoa > Chordata > Aves > Coraciiformes > Alcedinidae > Actenoides > Actenoides hombroni. The sequence goes on from WUAM01000299.1 coordinate 7,737,495, forward strand.
CTGCTGGAATGAGGACATTTAAGGTTTGATTTCTGCAATTTTCATTTTGTTTTAGGTTGCTTAGTGAGAAAGTAAAATAAAGGATGGGGAGAAATGTTGGAAGAAGATAAAATGAAAAAATAGGTACCAAGTATGTGATTTTTTTCCCCATAAATTCCTGTCATCGTTGGAAACTTATTTTTGATATAATATTCGTTAAAACATTCTTAGAGTTTATGCTGAATAATCAAAGTATAAAACCACTTTAAATACAGATTCCTTAGTAGTTAGAGTATTTAATTAATGGAAAATATTTCAGGATTTCTTTCTTTCTTACACTTTCATTGTAGTAGTAGTTACCTGTGATTTCTATTTCTTTCTTGTTTAATAGTTTTTATGTCAAAATTTCTGTCAAATTTTTATATTTTGGAAACCTACAGAAGAAATCTCTTTGTTGTCTTGGTTCATCTGTTTGTCCTTCAAAGATCCAGAAAAACAGTGTTAACACTTTGACTTCTAGCTTTTGAAAAATCAGGCTATGACAGACTTACCAAAGGAAGCAGCTCTTATCAAAGATGACAATAGAGGTTGATTCCTCTTTGTTTTCAGATGTTATGTGCACTAACAGTTGTGCTGAAAAGAGTGGATATTACCTTACTTATTAGATTTGTTCCTTATTAAAAATTCTGTTGCTGTAAAGTTTTGTGCTAAATGAAGAATGAGAATTCCTTCCTCTGTTTAGTCTGTAAAAATCATGTTTGCTTGGAATCAATTTTGTATAATGATAATCTGAAGAGTAACAATAGTCCTATGTTCTAAGTACATTATCACAGATGTAATGTCCTTATTACAAATGCCACCATCCAAATAAAAGACCAAGATACTACACAGTTTCCTATCCACACCAGTGTGGATTTCAACACTCTTAATACTAGTAAAGTCAGGGATAACCATTAGGTTAAACTACTGCAATTGCACATAGAGATTTAAATAGGGATGTTATTCAGGAACTTCAGCTCTTTCAACAGTGATCTACCAATTAGACCACAAGAATTGATGGTAACTTATCACTTTGATTCCCATTTCTAATCTGCTGAATTAAAAATACTGCTCTAGTCTACAGGACACTGCATGCTACATGTTAAAATGTGGTTATTTCAAAATTATGAGCTAGATGCACATTGCTTTAGCCAGTAAACTCGAGTGAATCACCAGCAGGATGATCAGAGTCTCAAAGGCAGAAGCCTTGATTGCCTATGGAGGGCACATGTCACTGGGAAGCAATTAGGGAATGCCCACGTCAGGTTCTATCTCATTCATTGGCTGCATGGGGACTGCAGGCAGCTTCACATGGCATTTTGCAGTGTGGTACATGTGCACTGCCACCCAGAACCATCTAAAAGAAAATGTCAGGGTCAGGGCTATGTCCACCTATCTGATTGAAGTCTTAAAATCAGTTGCCTATTTACAGTCAGGTCACTCTTTTGTGGTAGGGGATCTAGAGAAAGAAATTATTTAAGGTTAATGTACCCTTTGCCCTTTACCACTCATCTAATGCCAAGGTTATTGCCCTGGGAGATGGACATTCAAGTACTTTCAGGTAGCTGATGGATAAAGGAAGTGGAACTGGAATCCCAGGCTCTTGGTTCCCACATGAGTGTACTGGCCATGGGTTGAGTTATTGTGCAAGATATTTTCTTGCAATACTTTCTTGCTCCTTGAGACTTTTCTGCCCCTCCCTTCCTATTTTACAAAACAACCCCTGTGGGGTGTGTTGAAATTACTCCTGTTTCTCTGTATCCTTTACAAATTACATTAAGGATCTAGAAGGTTAATGCTCATCCCCACACAGCTCTGATTTGCCACAGAGCTTAGACAGCAGTTGGAATTGTAACTGGCAGGACAGCATGCTTGCTAAAATTGGCAGGAGACCAAGATTCTAGGCTCCTAGAAAAATTTTATACCAAAATGAAGGCAGCAATAAATTTCCAGTGCCTTTGGAGTAAAGGCAGTATTTCACAGTTTACCATCCGAATCACTCTCAAAGGATGTGGTTGCAGATTCTCTTTTCCTGAGTGGAAGAGCTAGCTCAATAAATTTTTCTCTCTTAGTCTAGTGAGAGATCCAGATCTAATTTTTACTCTCTACCATATTAAAGGATGCCCTTCACCATCCCACAATGAGCAAACTGCAGAATATAGACAGGAATAAGAGCCAAGGTAGGTAGGCTTTTCCACCAAATAAAACATATGGAGAAACTACAAACTTATTTTCAGATGCTAATGCAAATCAGATTTGGTATGGCCATGTGAGACAAAGCACAGTTCAGTTTGATTCACCTGCCTAAAGCTATGAAAGAACAAAACAACAGCAGGACAGGGTTGCAGGCTAAGGAACTGCCATTATCTGACATAACTGTCCTTATCTACAGAAATGGGATGTTATTTCCCAGTAGCTCTTGCATTTCCAGTTCAGAGGACCCAGCCTGAAATGTAGCAAATGCCTCAGATTCTGGTTTGACAACAAGGTCAATCCAGTTTTAGGGATGCAAATACCAAACTAAAATATTGCATCTGTATGTACACAAAGGGTCAGCCTGGAAAAAATTCAATGAAAACAAAAATTTGGCTGGTTATTGTCAGGCCAGATGTCTGTGATACATTTATGCTGTGAATGAACTGCTAAGTGAGAGATGCTGCCACTGTAAGCAGATCAGGTGAGATTCAGCTCACTTGTTTCTGTCTTCCCTTTCTCTTTTTAATCAGTGGAGGAATAAGGCCATCCAAAGAAGCTACCCATTTAATCAAATTTTAAATCTAATTTACAGTGAGATTCACACACAGTGACAGTTACTCCAAAGAGAGCCTAGGGCAGAAACCTTAGGTGTAGACATCCTTGTTATAGGTATCTTTCCTGTTAAAGCCTACTTGCACTGGACATTTTGTGATATGAATGCCAATATTCTTATTTACAATTCCCCTTTAACAATCTTAGGGTGATATAGTTAAAAAATGCCAATTTTGGTCTAGAGCTCTAAAGTGGTAATTTGCTTTCCAGCCTATGTAAGACTTTTTTTTTTTTTCCAGTTTTTTTTAATAGGACTTCTTCTATTTGGAAAAATAAAATAAAAAAA
>WUAM01000299.1:7750777-7821486 GCA_024336885.1 Actenoides hombroni
GCTTTTTACATCAGGGTTTAAAAGAGGGCTGGGCCATGAGGCTGCTGTAGTCAGTAAAAGGCTTTTAAGTTATTTTTATTTTATATTAAGTATTATTTTTATTAGGCTTTCCTATGTCCTACATCAGGCTGTAAGAGTTAAAAAATGAAGGGGGTTGAATTTGTCACTATGAAGCCTTGATACCATTGCTGGCACCTCCTGTAATAACTCCTGGAACACCTTAATTAGAGGTAAAAAGAAGTGAGCATGGTGTGTCCCAAAAGCATAAATCTCCTCTATTATTTGTAATTTATTCATGAGGCTGGGGCTCTGGAAGTGCATTTCTTGGAGTGGAGGAGAATAAAAAACAACAAACCCTTGCCCCTAAGAAAACAGTCTTTGTTGCACTTATTTTTATGTTTCTTTACAGGTTCAATCTAAGCTTCTTAGTTAAAAAGGTCTTAGTCATAGTCTTACCAAAAGGAAAGAAAGGGGATGTAATAGCGTAATCATCTCTTGGTTGATGTTTTTGAACCAGATCTGAATGTGACTACAGTCTCGTTTGCTTGGACTCAAGCCATATACTTCACAGCATGCCTAGATCACGTATTGCAGATTTTTCTCTTCCAGGGCCAAATGGATGGCCCCAAAGCACATGGCCTCCAATTTTCATAGCAGCAATCAAAAATGATCCTGCTGGTAGAGAAATGGTCACTAGGAGCAGGATAAGTGGTCACATGCAGTAACACTAAACATGAGATTTGGAATAATCAAAGCGATCGAAATCTTACTTCCCCCGTCCCCCTTCCTCTACAGTTTTTCAAAGCTTCACTTCTACAGAGACTACACCCTTCCTCCACAACTAGCATAGGCATCCCTGGGAAATGTCATTTCAGGATCTGACCTCTTTCAAGTGAAAAATGGCAAAATCAAATATGGGACCTCAGAGCTTTGGTTGCCTATCTCAGCCTGAGAAACTGTGAGCTGAAACAAGAAATCAGAGACATGCAGGTTCTGAAGCATGGTTTGAAAGCCAAGATGAACTGTTATAAGACGTTGGTAGAAGATTTGCAGAAGGAAAGGAAGAACATCAAAGACACGGTGCAACAAAGAAAGGCTCCAACTACTACAATACAAAAACAAACCTCTGAGGAGTACTGATAAACAACTCATCCTGCGAATCAATGGTATGACTGACCAGCTGGCTGCATGTCAAGACTATCAAACTGTAATGAACATGCTAGGAAACAGAAATGAAGCTCAAAAAATCAAAAGTTATGTTTAGTGCCTTGAGGACAAATTGGAAGCTGTCCAGTAGCGATATAAGAAATAAAAGCAGCAGACCTCCCAGTTATAGAAGGCATTGAGAGAAGTCACACAGATATGCAGGAGTCAAAGAAATTATATAAGGCAGCTGAAAGGGCAGCTGGAAACAGCAGAGAAGCAAGCAGCTCTCTGTAGATGTCACTACAAGTTCTAGCTCCCTATGGTTTTGTTGCAGCTGGATGGAGACAGGATCAAGATGATGAACAGCTCCTCAGAACCAGATGTGATGAGAAAACTGCACTGGCTCAAGGACCTCAAGAAGATTTTTATCCCCCTTCATAGCTTGTGTTGCGCACCATTTGCTCAAGGATGTTGCTGACATTTTTATGCTCTTACTTAGTGAATACAACATCTATGGTTGTGAAGTTCCTATCTCAATATTTTAAGCCTTATCTTAAAAGGTAATGACCTCTTGCCAGATTAGATTTGCTGTAATACCCTGTTTGGCTAGTCATAGAATCACAAAATTGTTTAGGTTGGAAGAGATCTTTGAGATCATCAAGTCCAACCATTAACCTAGCACTACCAAGTCCACTACTAAACAATGTTCCTCAGTATCACATATACAGGGCCTTTAAATACCTCCAGAGATGGAAACTTCACTACCTCCCTGGGTAGCCTGTTCCAGTGCCTCATAAGCCTTTCAGGGAAGAAATTTTTCCTAATATTTGTCTGTAGACAAGACAAAATTAAGCAGTGCAACTTTAGATATGGCTAAAGGTGCATCAGGAGCAGGAATTTTAAAATGTTGCACCAGAGTTCAAGACTAAAGGTAGTTGTATACTTCTACCAGTTCATGACCAGGCTCTAGTCACTGTCCCCCAGCTTTAGGTAGTCCACTGATGAAGCCAAATTATCAGTCTAGCTGATATTCACTCCTTTTATCTTCAGTGAAGAAAAAATGTGCCACCAGAAGATACTCCAGATCTCTTTTTTGACCAGGAGGTTCTAACACTAGTACCTCTATAAAGTGGTTTAAGTCAGGTGGGGAGACTTTTATCCCCAGCTATTGCTTCTTACCTGAGTCACTGAACAAGACACTATGGCCTATAGATTCCCGTTACTCCTTAGGCTGGATAACTGCTTCAGAGCACCCAACAGCTTTGCAGAGCTGGGTCTTCATGTATCTCTTGTGCTTCCAATGTCTCCTCTGACTGGAGTATTTCCCCACCTCACAAGAGTATTAAAAGATGCACTTACCATTCCTGGAGGGATTTCAAAGCCATGGAGATGTGGTGCTGAGGGACGTGGTTTAGTGGTGACCAGGCAGTGCTGGGTTAATGGTTGAACTTGATGATCTTAAGGGTCTCTTCCAACCTAAATGATTCTATGAGTCTAAAAGGAACAAAGCATATTTCACCAGGGGAAGCCACATGTGGTGAGTTACACAGATGTACTTAATTACTGAAGCAATCACAGTTTAGCTTTTATATATCTTTATTGTACTTTATCAAAAAGATTAATCTCTGTTTTGCTCCACATACCTGGGGTTTTCCCATCCTCTTCAGCCTTTGCATCCAGCTCTTGCCACTTCTTTGAGTATCCCTGCCCTGCACAGAGGACAGAGCTGCCCGAGCAGCTTATGTGGATAGAATCATAGAATGGTTTGGATTGGAAGGGACCTTTCAAGGTCATCTAGTCTACCTCCCCTGCACTGAGCAGGGACATCTGCAACTAGAGCAGGTTGCTCAGAGCCCTCACCTGGAATGTTTCCAGGGATGGGGCATCGACCACCTCTCTGGTCAACTTGTGCCAGTGTTCCACCACCCTCACTGGAAAATAATTTCTTCTTTATATGCAGTGTAAATATCTCTCTTAGTTTAAAGCCGTTGCCCCTCCTTGAGCAGCTACAGCTCCTCCCTGCATAACAGCTCCTGCTTTCTGCTGGCGGTGATGCTTGTTGCACACAGAGTCTTTCAGTCCCCTTTTGGGGTCTCGGAGGTTCGTTGAAAACGGGCTCTGTCACCAAAACAGTGTGGACAAAGGCTGCTGGCCACAGCCCAGACATGTCTCTGAATCCCCTTTCTGCAGAGATTAATGGGAACCGAAAAGGGAGACCCCATGCAGACTGTCAATGACAGCTTTTTGCCAAGCCCAGGATAGATGGGGCCCCAGCCAACCTTCCCATGCAGAGCAGTGGGGTACACTTGGCAGGCTCTGTAGGACAAGTACCTTTCTCAGAGATGTTATGCATGGTAACTCCTGACCACCTGTGCTGTGCAGTGCAGTTCTTGGGGACAACCCCAACTCCAACCACCCCTTTTGCAGCTAGCGGTATTTTGGGGTAAGTTGCTCATGCTAAGGTTGCTCAGGTGCAGATTTCCAACTGTCTTTGGCTGGGTGAGCATTGGCATCTCAGTCTGGAGTCATCACGAGTGGCTGATGTAAAATGAACCTTACATACTTTATTTCTCAATATTTATTCAAAGGTGTGGTGGGTAATACTTGCTCCAAATCCAGTATTTGCTTGAGCAAGGTGTCTCCTTCATGCCATCTTCTTTATGTTCCAGCTCATGTGGATTCATTTTTGGGTGACCTCCTAACAATGTTCATGCTTTGCAAATCAATCGATTACTCTGTAACAAAACACTAAGTTCCTCACTCTCCCTTCGGGGGAAGCTGCCCTCTTTTCTGTTTCATTTTCAGGTATAGATTTTGATGACTTTCTAGACCACTGAGATTGTTAAATCAGCATTTTTACTTCTTGCTAAACCAAGATGTGTAAGCCAGTGAAGAGACCATCAAAGCTTACAGAGGATCTAGGCTCTCAATGTAACTTTCAAGTAAATAAGTATTTAGCTCAATTGGAAATGTTTAGGACTTTTTAGTCACTCATTTTTGTCTGCTGTTTGCATGCCTAGGACAATATTTTTTTTTCTACTTTGCAAGAGTTCTCAGTCTACCCTCTGATATTGTACAACCAGTATATAGACTATAAAAAATGAGCTGCTGCATGATACTGAATATCAGGACTTGACAATCTTCTCCTTACATTCAGACACAAGATATCTCAGATGCCCTTGCACCACTTGCAAGATGAAGCAGTTGAGAACAAACACATGAAGCCTAACAGCTGGACAATCCCTGTTGTTGTCTAAACACACAACCTCATGCTTGCACCCATGAAGAACTGTAGTGTGTGTATGAGTCCTAAAAGCAGGACTTAATCCTTATCACTACAAACTGGTAAACATCTTATTCCACATGAAGTGAGAATTTGAAGCCAGGTAGTGGGTCTGAATGACCCTTCTGGTTCTCCTATTATTTGCATTTAATAGGAAATAAATCTGGTCACATCAACCTTGCAATAAATCTGACACCATTCCCCCCTCCCCTTCCTTCTTACACGAATATTTAAAGCTAGAGAGACAGCCACTGAAACCACTATTATCTCTGCCTACCAGTTCCCAGATGGCTATTGTGACTCTTAATCTGAGTTAATCAGCACCACCTCATCCCTTCAGATGGGACTTGCATCCCTGCTTTCCTACCCCGTGATGCTATCATCTCCTGCCAGCTGGATAGCTAAATGCAAAGACAGCTTCAGCATCTCTGGGGACTCAAGAATAGTGATGCCCTGACAGATTCATGCTGGGGAGGTGTTTTTTCAGCTCTGTGCATTAAAAACAACAATTAACATATGTGCAAATAAGCTGGATTCATTAGAGACAGCACATGCATCAGGCATGGAATGGTTGGGCAAGAAGGAACAGGAGTAGGCAAATAAGCTGAGGCCAGAGGGGATGTCATAGGGCAAGTAATATATCTCTGGAGGCCAAGCCTGTATGTGACAAGACAAAACTAAAGGAGGAAGGTTTGGTCTTGAGATAGGTGAAAGGGCAGCATGGGGAGTGAAAGGGTGAAATAGTTTCTACAACAAGTGATAGCATCACAGGTAGATGACAAGTCAATTGCAGTCTGAAAGGTGGTCCCTGTCTGTGTCCATTAAAGTCAGCAGTGGTCTTAGCTCAACCTCAGTCTATGGCAAAACACTAGGGAGCTGCTGTCATCTCCCTTGAGTAAGTCTTGAGGAAGCCTCCTGTGAGAAGGTTTTGCCTGAATGCAGCTATCGCACCCTTGCATTATGTAGGCACACTGGATAGTGAAAAATGCTCCCTGAGATGCCCACTGTGAAGTCCTAATGGCTCTCACCTCCTGCCAAATCACAGACTAGTGACTTCTTCACGATGTCATAGCAGACCAGAACAGAAGGCAGATGGTTTCAGTCCACGCAACAGCAAGTTCAAACTTCTTTGAGACAAGTGCTGTTACTCCCTTCATTTATGAAGTTCCCAAGAGTGCTCGCCAAGAACTAAAACTTCTTTTTCAAAAATGCATCTAATCTTCATGTGAAGGACTTGCAGGGTAGGAGAGAGGTTTCCTAAAGGAAACCTCTTACACCTAACAGTTATGTAGCTGTATCAAAGTAGTCATCAAGGTCTTGCTCAAGTCCATTGGGACAGTTCCAGTGGATTACTCCTCTTTCTCCTAGAGACGAATCTAAGGCAAGGGGCTTGGCTCAATCTTTAGAGAGGTCCCTTTTCCCTAGTGACTCTGGAGGAGGCTCTAGTTTCTATCTTTGAGGAATACACCAGGCTTTTCAATGGGTGAAATCTGAAGCTTATTAATCTCAGCTCAGGTATATAAACTCTCATTTAGACTTATGTGACTTGATCTTCTCATAATTGGGGCTTGCTTGCTGGTGAACTGAAGGACCCAGCAGCGTCTGTGAAGGTGCCTACATGAGACTCAGGTCATCAAGACTTGGTATCAAAAGTGTCTGTGCATCCTTTCTGCTAAATATCATAGACGGAGCACAAGGTAATCCTTATTTCACTCCTGAATAATTTTGATGTCTCTACTCTGCTCTTCAGGATTATCACATGCTCCACCAAGTGGGTCTGCTCCCACAGTCTTTTCTCCACTATAATGATAGTAGTGACCCAGTGCAGCCCTCTGTGTTATCCCTCTGTTCACACATCCCAAAATCACATTTGTACTAACAGTGCCACACTGGAAATTATTTCAGCTGCTTCTCCACTCTGTGTATGCTGCCTCAGAGGGCTCTTCTCTAGCTCTGAGTGGCATCATGTCTCATTTGACTTCATGAAAAAGACTTATTTTTTTTACTAGGTAGGAAAAGCTACCAAGAAGTTCAGCTTGCTCTCCACAGCACCCTGTCTTCCAGGTTATAATTCTTCCAGTTTGTGTGTCATGGACAAAAGTTAGAAGTCCCTGAAGATCTTGCTAGCTACACTATCCATGTGCTTTGTTCACAAAAAAAGCTTTTTCTTCCCTCTGGCTCCCAATCAAAATAAAAACACACCCAAAATAACAGAACTGCTGAGACTGGCAGCAGGAAAACCAAAAGAATGGGAGGAAAAAGGGATGGCTTAAGTACTACTTGAAAAAGACTGACAGTTGCTGTTCTGGAGTGCAAAAAAGTAGTAAATTATTTTCTTTTTAAAAGCTTAAACACATCAAGCTGATACTACCACACATGCTTTGCAGATGATCACTACTTTCTTCTACATCTTTTGCTATACAGAGCTCCCACAGCAATTCTGTGCATTACTATGAACACAGCAAGGAGGTGCTTTACATGTGGCCTAAGAAAAGTCTTCTCAGAAACTGAAGCAGATTCTAGTGGCAGATAATTTTGAGGTTTGTGCTCTTCTGCCACACCAAAGAAGATCAAGACTCACCCACGACAATTTTTCATTTCCTCTGGAAATACTCTTCCCATCATGCCAAAATACAAGTAAAATTTTCCCTATCCTCCAGATGAATTTGGATTACCCAAGTACCTTCTCTACACTGACTTTGCCATGACCCCATACTATAATGAAAGATACCATTCCCTGAAGACAAAAAGCAAAAACTTGAACTTTCTACTTGCTCAGAGTAAGAGTTCAGGTATCCCAGACAAAGGCTGTGACATCTCAAGAATGGTACTCCCAAAGTTCCTCTGATGCTCCAACAACAATATATTTTTGGAATGTCATGAAAAAATATGTATAAAAAATAAAATCCTGTAGGAAAAGCAATTTAGACTCAAGGTGAATATTTATTTCTAAATAAAACCAAATTAAATTCATTCCCAAACCCTCCCCCCTGCATGCCCACAGTTCACAGCCCTTACAAAATACATTTCAGTGATACAGTGAATATCAGGACCAAGAATGAGGCAAACATTTTAGTATCTATGCAACAACTTCCACCACCATGTTACACCTATTGCAACACACCACACATGTCAAAAGCACATGGCAAAGCTGACAAGAGTATCTTCTACTCTTTTGAAAGGGTAGAAGCTTACTTCTACAGGAATAAGGTGTGGAGTTCAGCAAGAGACTCCAAGGAGGCATTAGGAAAACCACGAAAGACTCTGGAAAGACAAGTTGCAAGTGCAACTGGAAAACTCTTCCTTCTTCCTATGAAGGCTATTGCTATGTCCAAATATTGGGGATTGGACTAGATGACCTTTAAAGGTCCTTTCCAACCTAAAGCATTCTGTGATTCTATATATTACTATGCTCTTCTCAAGAAGAAGAGCAGAAACATCTGCCAGCGGCCAAGCAAGATATGTCTGTGGTCACAGCCTTATTCTATACACCTCAGGCAAAGCAGAAATTTGGCAGGAGGACCATACTTTTTATAAGGCCTGCATGAGGACCATCCTCAGCTGAGCAGACTTTGCTCAGTGCATGTCCTTGCAAGCTCTGGATGTGCTCATTCTCCTTAAAACACTGCTGGGGTTTCAAAAGTGCATACCAAAAGGAGGAACATGCTAATGGGACAATCTGTGGAGAATTAAGCCATGTGAATGGCTTATATGAATTAGGCCATATGAATCATGGGGCAAGGTGGAGATACTGGGTCTCAAGCCACACACTTTGAAGGCGTGCCCATAAAAAAAGTGAGGATTTGCTTAAGGCACAGGGGAACAGTAACAGAGGCAAAACTGGGGAGGAGAGTGGGACTGTGACCTGTGGTCCTCAGGAAATTAAGCTATAGAAGGATCTCTCTAGCCCTGAAGGCTATCACAAAATGGGTTGATGTCCTCATGCTTTCTTTTGTGTCAGTTTAACTAACTGAAGGAAAGGTGACAGTTTCTCCTGGCATCTCCAGTCCCAGTAAAGATCCGAACTGGATGCAATTTGATTGCAAATAAAGCTGCCTTTTACCAGCATAACTTTCTCTTCTTCTCCTCACGAGAATAACCTCCACCAGCATTGAACCTCCTTTATATTGCTTAAAGGACACACTGTGCTGCTCCTATGAGCTGATAGAAAGGCTAAGCCACATGCACAGGCCTCAAGGAGAATTTAGGGCTGAAAACAACCAACTAGAGCACCTTGACAAATAAAATGGCTATGATAGCCCTGAGATTTTCCAGATGGGACTAGGAGGGAGTATAAGGTACATTTCATGCAACAAAACACCCTGCTCATCACTTGGGCAGTGGAAGAGCACACATTTCCTAAAGAGGAGAGGAGATCAGAGTGCCTGATTACAGCCAATTTTGGTTCTTCATCAGGAACTTCTTTTTGCCCTGTTTTACAGGTAAGCCTGATACCATCCCAAAGAAGAGGTGAACTTCTCAGAGTGGATAGAACACAGAAGTGCTAAAGAAGACTACATGAAAAACAGCTGTAAGGGGGAAGCAGGCAAAACCAGGAGGTTTAAGACAACTAAAAGGCCTTGAAAAGGGGAGTGTCTGGGCCAAGGAACAAAGTAATTTCCTCTACTTCAGGAAGAAGTCATCATCAGGGTGAGGAAAGGAAGGTGCAGAGAAAACAGCAGCCGGCCAGCAGCTGCTGTAGAGGGGTGCACCCTGCAATGTACAAGTAATGGGAGTTTTTTAGAGACCCCACTCTACATTTGGCAGCAGCTAAGTCCCTAACTGAACAACATGAACGTTTACATTGAGCCATCACAAATTATCAATTCTGGTCATGGACTAAAGACACTGACACCAAAAGCTATGGCTATTTTTTGCAACATCAAATGTGCCCAGGATCATTTCTAGACCTGAGACCAACAGGTTTGGAGCAACTCAAGCCTGTGCAATCAAACGCTTGCCCTCCAAATATGCTGCACATTCAGGCTCCCAGGGACTCTGTAGCAAATCTGTTAAATATTGAGTTTATTTTAATACTCCAAAGCCAAAATGAGCCAGACATGATTCCACAGCTACCATGCTTCAGGTCTTCATACTTAATTCCTAACACATTAATATTCTCCCTATTTCTGCTCTCTGAAGAAGGAACTCTTGACTATACAATTCACTTGTCCTCTTAATGACAAAGACACAGTGAGACAGCAGTCCAGCCAACAAAACACATGTATGAAAAGATACAGCACTCTGTGCTTTAGAGGAATAGACCTTCATACAGCACGTGCAGAATGGAGTCAGAGCTTAAACTATTTAACCAGGCTTTTGGGGATTTAGTGGAGAAATTTTCTTGGGTTATCAGCTTTGAAGTCTCAATCTCAGCTCTCTGCTCTAATGGGACTAACTTTTCATGGATGTTAATGACCATTTAGGTCACCACTGTGGTTTGACACAAGGTTCTACAGAGCTGAATGAACAAACAGCTGATAGCTTTAGCTAAAGAACTGGATCCTGTAACTATAATTGTTACTGTGACAGTCTTGGGCATCAGAAAGCAGCAAATACATGTCTTTGCAGGACAGTGAGCCTCTGTTTCTGTAGTCGCTATAGCCAGGAATACTTAAGTAAAGGTCAAATTCAGTAGTCCCAGGGGCTGCTTGATTGAATCCTACTATGGCAAGATCTGTGATGGAGCTTCACACAGCCCAGTACCCTTTCATCCTCTCACCTAGATCAGCATCAAAGCCATTGGCATCAGGATAGGAAAAACAAAATAGAGGTTGCTCAGGGGCTAGCTGGAAGACATCATTTTCAGTGGCTCATGTTGCCCTTCCCCATACAAAGGTGAGATGCTTGTCCACATGTTGAGTGGCCACTGTGTCAATGGGAGGCCCTGTGTGGGAGGTGGATGCAGCTGGAGGACCATGGTCATCTGTTCATGCGCTGCAGGATGGTCACACAGCCATGATAACTGGTACAGCGCTGCAGTGGTGGCTGCTGCTCCACACTCCCTGTCACTGGGTCGAAAGTGAATGCTTTGTCCGTGCCTTCTCCATTCTCATCTCGGCCACCCAGGATGTAAATCTTCCCTCCACATACTGTCAGGCCACAGCTCTCCTGGAAAGCAGAAGGAAAGACCAAGAGCTGAAAAGCAAGCCTCCAACTTCAGGCAGTGGGGCTGAACGGAGGGTTGAACCATTGCAAGGGGCTCAACATTCACCTGCCCAGCAGAAGGGAGCAAAAGTAGATAAGTAATGTTTAGTTCTTGGGATGCTGCGATCTTACTGTTTCAGTAAGAGTTTAGGCACTTGAAATGCCTCAAAGTGATAGGATCACAGCTGATTCTGTCAGTCCCCCAGACTCACAAGCACACCGAGAACCCAGACACTAAGACAGAACATCCCTGTGAAAACCACCTATAAGGGTGCACTGACAATGAGCATTTTAATTTATATTAGGACAAGATGTGTCCCATCATTCTTCTTCACTATGCTACAGCTCGCATCACATCTTGGCTTTGGAGTGCAAAACTGTGATGACACTAAACCAAGACACACAACCACCACCAGTCTATGTCCAGTCCACAGACCAGGCTAGTGCCAGAGCAACACTTACCCTGAAACACAGTGTGTGGGGAACAGGTCCTCAACACTGATGTTTTCACACTACAGATCCACTCCTCTGTCATTAATAGCTAGCATAAACCCAGTCTCAGTAAAAAAACTTGGGTTTTCTGTATGAGGAACATCCTCCAAGCAGTATGGACACTGATGGCAGGAACATATGTTTGAGTCTCTCTGTAGAGGTCACGTTCACGTGCTCAGAGCCAAACCCACAATGTATTTTCCTTGCCTTCAATCTCATCAAAGCACAGATGGTTCCTATTCTAGAGAGAGAGGGAAGGCCCTGAGCTTCTCTCCTAAACCTCTTCCTTACCAGAGGCCCGGGGAGGGTGGCTACTTCTTGCCATCTGTCTTTTCTTGGATCATAGCTGAAGATTTTACTGAGGAGTCCACCTACAACATAAATGATGTTGTCCAAGCAGACAGCACTGATGCACCTCTGGTAAAAAGGGGTGGGAGACAAAAGCGTCCACTTGTTGTCCTCTGGATCGTAACACTGGACCTGGGAGGACAAATACAGCTATAGGAACATAAATTTACCACATCTCCCTGCTTAGATAAAGTTGCTATTCACTAGAAATAAAAGTGCATGGGGACAGAAACGTGGACAGGAGCTTCAACACCCAGAGACCACTGCAGTGAGCAATGAGATGAGGGGTTCTAGCGTTCCCTCTTGCATCCGAGTCTCCCAAACTACAAGCCCCCCGAGTGGCTACCCTTGACCCAAATGGTGCATGGTTAAGCATTCAGAGATGGAGCTTAGAAGCACTGATTCCTCTTCCTGCAGCTCAGAGACCATAATGATCATGTCTGGCTTGCAGAGGTCTCCTCCAGGCATTAGTCTTCAAAAAAAGTCAGCCCTGTAGCTTGAGGATAACCCCATTTCCCTCTAAATTCCCTGGAAATCATTTTTTTAGGTCTTCATCCATTCTTGATGACCCAGAAATACCTTGTCAGTGTTAGAGGTGTCATCCACAGCACCACCCAGTACATACAGCTTGTTCAGGCAGGAGACCACAGCTGCTGAGCTCACGGCTTGAGGCAGTGGGGCCAAGGTTGACCAGCTGTTGGAGAAGGTGTCATAGCACTCCACACTGGAGAGACGGTAAAAACCATCAAAGCCTCCTACAGCATAGATCTGCCACAAAAGGAGCAAGGCAGACTCATTAGAAACTCCTGGACTCACCTACTGAGCTATGCTGTCATGGTGTACGTGAGGGGAGGCTAGGACTTGGCCGGAAGGACAGACACCAAACCACAGTAAAACCTTGGGTTTGGACTAGATGACCTTTAAAGGACCCTTCCAATTCAAACCATTCTATGAAACATCCCACACAGTATAGCTTTCATCCAAAGACTGAACTCAGCTATCTGAAGAAGTCTTGCACCATCCCATGGTAGATCTTATTGCTACAACTTCATTAGTGGCTATTTCAGGTGACAACACACATCCAGCTGAAACAATGATGTCTTGGTTATGTCCTAGATGTTCTCCCCTCAAAAATATCTCTAAATGATCCATAAGACAAACACACACTGA
The DNA here is from genome assembly GCA_024336885.1 of Actenoides hombroni. Taxonomy (NCBI): domain Eukaryota; kingdom Metazoa; phylum Chordata; class Aves; order Coraciiformes; family Alcedinidae; genus Actenoides; species Actenoides hombroni. Next base: position 7,763,364 of record WUAM01000299.1, read on the forward strand.
TAGTTTCTCATTGTACTGGACAGCAGGAACAGTGGGAGACAGTGGCTTCTTCCAATATTTGGGCCATTGCTTACCTTGCCCTGAAGCGTTGCCATTTTGTGCCTCCATCGGCCTTTCTGCAGACACGCAACCTTGATCCAGACGTTCAACTGTGAGCTCAGCACCCAAACATCATTGCTGCTGATGTGTCCTCCTGAAAAATAGAGGGATGGAGGGCTGGTGATGGTGCCCATCACCTCGCTATACCACATTATTGCACAGTTCCTCTGTGAGATGGGGACAACTTATGCCAGAACATGGTTATTGGGTTATGGCCATGTAAACTTAGCTTCCCAAGGGAGATAACATGTGGAATTCAAGGCACTTGTAACGCTGCTCCATCTCTTACATGGAACTCATCTGCTTAGTATTATGTTTGAAAATGAGGGATGGGCAGGAGACTCTGATATTTTAGGAAACCCTGTCTGACAGCACATACCAAAACCAACTTATTCCAAGCTGAACACTTTTGACAGATGCCCAACAGGAGGGAAAGGTGTTTTAACACTGCAATCCTCCCCTTCAAAGGTGAAATTGTTCCTTGGGACAGCAAAATCCAAACCTCCAAAGGAGTAACTTCACCAAGAAGTTACTTTTCTGCAAAGCTGGGATGCCTGTGAATGAATCCCAGTTAACAGACCCAAGGAGTGGCTGTCCAAGCAGGGATTGTGCTGTTCTTTGCAGCCAGGAAGGTTATCTCACCTGATATGTACACATCATTCTTCAGTGTGCAGGCAGCAAACTCTGACTTGGTATAGCCAGGTACGCTGGAGAGGGCTGTCCACTGCCTGCTCTTCGGGTGGTAGAGGTCTGTGAAGGGCAGCTTAAGAAGGCCTTTCTTATCACAGCCCCCAATGACGATGATGACTTCTGCCATCTCCATGAACCTAGACCATGAAAAGCATGGGTAAATCCCTGGGCCAGGTTACTCCTCCTTTCCATCATCTCTCCTATTCTGTCTAGGATGTTGACAGCATGGTCTGTAGGTAGGGCAAGGTCCTCTCCTATATCAGCAACTTATTTTCTGGACAAATCATTTCATCCCTGCACCTTCCCTTTTGTCCCCAAAATCAAACCAAAGGCACCTCCCAGCTTGGGTGGGGAGGGGTCTAAACTGCATAAGTTAAAGAAAATGGTGATGACCTTTAAAAGTCCCTTATGAGATTGCCTTTTGCCACTGACCCTCCCCCTTCCAGCACAACCAAACCTAATAATCCTCTAGGCACAGCCACGAGTGTGGAAAGCCGTTCCTGGCAGCCTGCCTGTGGCAAGCTCTCTCTGCCTGGAGAGAGAAGTGTTTCCAGGAAAGCGCTCTCTCTCTCCCCAGCCCTAATAGCAGTGAGCAGAAGAGACAGACAGCAGGGGAAGGAAAATCCTGCCAACTAGTAGGTGACAAGCTCTGCAGGAGGGGAGGGGAGAGGAAAAAGGAGGGTGAAAGAGGGTTTGAAAGACTTGGTCCAATCCCCAGATCTGCCATGATTTGTGCAGGCTCAGACAATTCACTTAAGACCAAAGCTGTAAAAGAAGGAAGGTAAAACGTGAATGCTCTGGGGTGGTATTACCCCCAGTGAATTCTAGGTGTTTGCATCCATGAGGAGGTCACTACAGACCCCTGTCGTTGAGCAGCCCATATACAGCAGCCCGTTGTGACATTCTGTGCAGAGATGATGTGTCCATCCATCACTTCCGCTGACAGAAACATTGCCTAAATGCCAGGCTGGGACTTCTGAGATGCACTGGGACAACCTCTGTCCTTGTGTTCCGGGTGGTGCACTGAATGGCAAAAAGCCCTGCACTCTCTGGGCTGAAGAGCCGGAGAGCACAAGAACCTGGCTCTGCAGACCCACGGTCATGAGTGTCCTCTGCAAAAGTATGGGGAGCCTTGCAAACCAACTTGGTTTGATATGGCAACCCACCCCAGAGAAGAGGTGTTTGTGAACACTCTAGAAGACACCCTAAGAGACCTGTGACAAGATGACAACAGCAGAGACTTAAAGCGTGGCTGGTTAAATCCAAACTTCACAGTCACAAAAAGGTGCAGATTTCTACACACATCCAACCCTAGAAGTCACTTTTCCTTTGCCTCCTCCACTTTACACTGGCAGTTGCCTGGGCCAGCACCTCTTTATCTTCTTGTTATTCATCAATAAATCAAGGGAAATAAAAACAAACAAGGAAAAAAAAACCAAACCAATTTGGAGATGCCTAGGTAGCCACCTGGACAGTAATGCCTTTTTTTCCCTGGACATTATTTCCTGACCCCACAGCAATGCCTTTGAGCTAAGCATGACACTGATGGCCAAGAGGACTAAGACTGGTCCAAGCCTTCCTGCTAACAGACAGCCTGGAGTGGGAGAGAGAGTCCAAAAGAGATAAAATGAGAGTAGACCAGTGGCAGAGCTGGGAATGGAAAACAGGCCTCAACACAGTGCTCTACTCTTTGGTGAAATCAGATAGAAATAAGTAGCTACAGACACCCCTTCCTGCCTGTAGTCTGGACACATATCTGGACAGAATCTTTGCACATCCAGAGTAGTGTCACTAGAACACTTCTTGTCAACAAAAACACACACACAAAAAAGTGTCACGTGTATTAGTATAAATTTCACAGAAGTCCTTTGAGCCAGGAAGAATCTCCAATAGCTTCATTTTGGAAAGAGGAAGGCCAGAAAAAGCAATTGGAGTGAAAAAAAAAAACCCAACGACAAAACAACAAAACAAGTCACCACAACACCCAAAAAGCTCCCTTCCAGCTTTAAGATCCATCTACTCAGGTCATGCCAGTCCAGGGAAGGAGATGCTGCATTTTACCTTCTGGGTCTCGATCGCAAAGAGCTGACCTCGTTCCCAAGGATGTAGTACTTGCGGGCCTCGTGCAGTAGAGGAATGCACTCCTTTGAGTCCTGGATGAGTCCATCCATTTCCACCTTTTCCAGGAAATAGGTGGGGTCAAGCAAGGGCAGACGTACATGCTCAAGGAGGTCCTTCAAGGCTCCCTTCCTGGAAGGTATGTCATGCCGCACCCAGCGCATGACTGCTTCAAAGACCATTTCCTCCTTGGGGACCACCAGCTGCTCATCAGACAGATATTCAATCAGCTCCTTCACACCCATCTCCAGGAACTCTTCATGACATGACACCTCCACAAAACACTCCAGCATGAACCTCTTGCTCTTTTCTGTCAGAGATGCAATGGAGAATGAATCAGCAAATTTCATGATGCCCAAACAATTACATGGGTGAAGCTGGTCTTCAAGGAAGGTGACACAAGCGTCTCTGAGCTTGGAGATCTGCAGCAAGTCAGACAGTTCTAAGATGTCTTCAACATTGTCCTCCTGAATGATTATGTTCCCCCCATACATATAATCAAGGAGGAGTGACATAGTGGAAGCAGATATCTTCTGGATATTAATGATATCCTGATGGCCTTCCTTGAGATTGCCACCAAACATGGCCTGGAAATACGTGCTGTTGGCTGATAAAGTGGCACGGTGACAGGGGAATTCTTGTCCGTCAATCAAGAGCACCACGTCTGTGAAGATGCCGCTTTGTCGGTAGGAGTTCAGTGTCTGGAGGATTTGCTCAGCATGGCAGGACCCACTGCAGAGCTTCATGTGCAGCTTTTCTTTGCTTGGGTCCAGTGTCACATTTTCCAGGTTGCTTGTCCTGAAACTTGATTCTTCTTTCATCATTCGATGCATCCTGAATAGGAAGCAGTGAAGGAGACAAGAGAACAGTACACTATTAAAAGTTCTGACCACAATATCCAACACCATCATGGTTTCTTCATCTTCCTCAGTGTCATGAGGAGATACAGATTGCAGCCAAAATGTAGTCAGATTCTGACCTTTCATCTGCACACTTGGCTCCTCCTCAGTAACCAAAATTTCCTTCAAGCCACAGACCTTGGGTATTTCAAATCCACCCCCATGTCAGTAGACAAACTTCTGCTTTTAGGAGATGTTTCTTCTAAGCAGTTGCCTTGCCCACCCTATGTTGTACTACCACCTTGACACCCTTTCCTATCTTTGTGCCATCTCCCACCTCTTAATAAGGGTTTTCCCCATCCTCTCAAATGCAAGCACTCCACAGTACAGCCCAGCTGGGAACAACGCAGTATTTTGACTTTTTCTCTCCCCCATGTTTCCCCAGATGTCTTATTCCAGGCAAAAATCCAGAGGTAAGGATGTGATACTGAAATTTGCCAAAGGTAGCTGTGACATTACCTGCACAAAAGCAGGAGATATCTTCATCTGGCATACCTTTCTCTAGATTTGTTCTCCAGAAGACTCTAAATTTTCCCTAGAAAACTTCATAAAGTGATTGTAATGAAGGACAGTAGACTTCTCTCATTCAAGCTCTAACAGTTCACAGTCCTCACTGACAGCGTGAGCATCAGGACACATGTCTGTAGGACAGGGAAAGTCATGTGCTCAGCCTGGAGGCTGGAAATAGCTGCACATCCAAAAGGGTGATCCCTGCTCAAGTTGGGGTCAAAGCAGTCAGATCACCTGTAAAGAGTAGCCCCTGGAGAGAAAGGCTTCTGCCTGCAGAATGTGGTATGTCTGAAAAGCAGAGAAGCATCATGGCACTGAAACAGTGACAAGAATTGACTATCTCTGACAATGATGAATGAATCAAAAACCCCAAGCACTCAATTACTGCCTCAACTGTCCTAGACGCAGTAACAAGTTGGTGCTACCCGATTTCCTACACTTCTTCCCAAAAGCCTGCCCTGACCCATTACTGTTGTACAGACCAAGATGCTGGGGAGAAGAGTGAGGAGGGGATTGAACCTGGGTCTCCCTGAGCTTGCCCAACTGCTCTCACCATCTGGATGTTAAATAAAAGGGGCATAGCAATGCCACCACCTGGGTTTTAAAAGCATGGGAGAGAGTCAAGACAACTCCTTGAGTGGGGGTGCCCTTGAGAGTCATCGGCAGATCACTCCTGATCCCAGCCTCTACCGCAGCCATGCAGGTTTTAAATTGCTTTTCTAAGGCTCTGTAACAGAAAAGAGTCTGTTTCTTTATTCGTTGTGTGGGTTTTTTTGTTGCTAGCTTTTTTTTTTTTAAAGGGGGGAGGGGTTTGGGTGGAGAAAGGGGGCTCAGGCTCTTCTCTTAAGAGCCCTTTAAGTCAGGGGAAGGCTCTGGAGCATCTCAGCACAAGCCTCTGGCAGGAGCACAAAGCCCTGCTGGGGTAACAAGTTGCCAGACATCAGTGGCTTTGGGGTGTGTGCAAGAAGACAGGTAGCATAGCCCTCATGGAGGATTACCTTGAATTTCTCATGAGTCTTGGCTCTAATCTTTCTTTTCCTACACTTGCATCTCCTGGACAGCCATCATGTCGAGCCACAGACTCCAAAGATGCTCAGATTCTCCTGTGCTCCAAGGGACATTTCCTGGCTGCACCTACACCAGGTGCGTGTAGGAAAACTATACCTAGATCTGAGTATCTTCACCCCACCCCACTGAGAAAGCATCACTGTTTCCTCTGTGCCTCCAGAATCTCCCAGCAGTGGGGAAAACTCCTCTGACCATGCCACAGAGAGCTGCAGAGACCTAAAGAGCAGTGAAGCAGCATAGCAAGCCCTAACTAAATACTGAAGAAATCCTGTAGGAGTGGGTGAAAGCTCTAAATACCCCGAACACCACTGATGGGTGCTCAGGGCTGTGTAGAGAAGAAAACTGCTGTTAGTCAATTCGAAGTGATTTAGAGAAGTTACAAAGGCAGCTCTCTAGAGACACCTTTGCAAAGAGCACAGCAGACTCCACGTTTCACTGACACACACAGCTCCAGCCAAGAAAGAAAATGACACCTATATACCCACTCCTCTCCCCTCCCTGATCTGCACATGTTTCTAAGCCATCAGGGTCACACACAGCTCAGTGATGCGAAAAAGCAGCTCAGGCTGACCTCCTTACAAAGAGACACCCCCTGCCCCTCCCCAGTTAATCCAAATGCCCTTCCCCAGCTCACATCCCTCCTGTCTACCCACGAGACAAATGATGCTAACACCAAAGAAAAAGTGGGTTTACCCCACTTCCCTCACCCGTGCACACTCCCTTCTAGGTCACTCTCTCCATCCAAGTACCACACAGCAGGACATACCGCATTTACATTTTTGCAAGCCTCCCCAGCTACTAGTGCAAGAAGTCCAGCATTACCTGGCCCACAGGTTGTGTTCTCCAGGTGGGACCTAGCGAAGACTCAACTTCCCTCTCGGAGAGCTCCCATCCACGATGGAGACAGATCCCCTCTGCAAAGCACGCTCAGCCCTTCTGCAGCAACAGCAGAAGCACAAAAGCATCCCCTTTATCCTCACTGCCAGAGAGGTGGGGGAGAAATCTGCTTTTGTTTCTCCCGAATGACATGCCAGAGAGCTACAGGGCATTAGCCATGCAGCTGTCAATAACAGCCAGCCAGGGAGGAGCCAGGGAAAACTCAGGGAAGAATATATCACACCAGGGCAGCTTAAAAGGGCTGAGCCATCTGGAAAGCAAATTGAGGTCCAGGTGGGACATTTCATTTGATAGAGGCTCGGTCTCACTGGAAAGCACACTAAAGACAAATAAAATACAGCTCTGTGAGCAAAAAGATGCCCAGAGCAGGAAGGGACTGGGCCAGGGAGGAGCTGCAGACCCCCTCATTAACATGTGATAATTAAGTAATTATGTCCTTAAGGATGTTGAGGACAGAAGGGAAGGTTTGTCCTGCGTGGCTTTCTGCACCCTCCCCTCTAACTCCCTCCCAGTTGTTGGCTGAATTTTCAAATGCTCATAGCAGGGATCAAAGCAGCCCTTGGGAAGCTCCACGAAGTAGCCCTTGTGCTGAAGATCATCAAACCACCTCAGGTGACACAGCAAGTCTTTCCTCCCTTGCCCAGCATCTCTTTGAACAACTGGAATTATTTCAATGTTAGACTGAAGAGAAATATTAGTAGTAATCAGCCTCTGCTTGTTGTCATCCTGGTGAAATCGCCTATCTGTGGAGCACCACTACCGCGTTTGCTGGCTGTCTCCGTTCTGCTCCTCTCCCATTGCTGGGATGCAGGGCACAAGCTGGCATCCTGCTTGCTCCCAACATTTGCATATGAATCACTGGCAACCTGGAAAGGACTGTGGTTTCCCAGCCTGTGCAGTGGACTGAGAGGCTGGGGGGATTTGCTCTTAGGACCTTCCACCCTGGTAGACTTGGCACTGCCAGGCTGCACCAACCAGGGGTACAAAAGTGTGTATGAACAGATGGAGCTAGAGATGACCGGGAGTCAGTTATCAGGACAAAGGGCAGCACAGCACTGATCCTGCCCTATGGGACACAGCTAAAAGGTCTCCAGAGTGTTGGAGACTTGTCAGCGAGTTTGCAAAGCTGTCATCTCCTTGCAGCCATAAAGCATGGAACTACCAACCTGTTCCAAACCAAACCCTAGCTTCAAGCATTGTGTGTAGCCCCAGGGGTGGGGGGAGCCAGCTTCTAAAAGCTGTAAACGCACAAAGTTACCACACTGAGAAGGCTTTGCAGGGTACAGCTGTCCCCATGCCTATGCCAAGTCAACTGTGGAGCAGACTTCTACAGCCAGATCGGTCCTGGATCTCCTCGTGTGGTGCTGCAATGCCCCAAAGTGGCTATCATTCCACAAAGGCTGTGCTACAACCCACCCTTGTCACCTTTTTCCATGAAACGGAGAGCATTAAATATTCCATAGAGCTGCAGGACATAGGGGTGTTTGCTAAGCAGCCCTGGACAAAGGATGCCTTATGCAGGTGCAGGAGCTGAACCTTTTATTTGCTCCCAGTGCCCTGGGTTTTCTGCCAGAGTAGATACAGATACCAGAAGCAGTGATCTCACAGTGGATTAGGACTCTAAAATCCCTTCTGCACATTAAAAATACTCAGCCCCTGGTACACGGCTCATGGAAGCCATTAGGCACAAAGCCACAAGCATTAAAAAGATGCAAAAGGAAACAGAAGTATATAGGACCAGGAACTCCAGGCACCTGTTGCGGAAGGTTCTCAGTGAATGTAGGACCAAAGCTTCCTAAAGGAATAGCAGAGTATCACATAATTGTGGGGGTTGGAAGGGACCTCTGGAGATCATGTTGTCCATCCCCACTGCTAAAGAAGGGTTACCCAGAGCAGGTTGCACAGGATTACATCCAGTAGGGTTTTGAAGATCTCCAGAGAAGGAGACTCCGTAACCTCTCTGGGCAGCCTGTATGCATGTCAGAAGGAGAAAGGAATGAGAAAGGAAGGAGAAGGGCTGCAGCTAAGCTGAAGAGAAAACAAGGAAAACCAAATGGAAAGAACAAGAGAAAAGGCAGAAAATAGTTTTTAATAAGTCAGGTAATGGCGGCAATAGTGAGACATCTTGAGGGAGATGGTCACTAGGACTTGATTACACTGTGTTCTGTATCCACATGCCCAAGAGAAGGGAATGTTTTCTATCCAGGACACTTGTCTATACACTCCTGGCACCACCAAGCATGGCTCCACCTTGTCATGGAGACAGTCAAGACCCTCTTTTCATCCTGAGCCAATTAGCAGAAGTGAAGGGCAGTCACCATCTTCCAGGAGAAGACACCAAAGCAGGAAAGCCAAGTAGTTGAGTAAGGGCAGAAAATTAACTAGAACAGAAATGGGGACCAGAAAGAGAGAGGGAGAACAATAAGAGGGGGGAAAAAAACCCACTTGGTTTCCTATTTCAGATATGGACAATACTCACATTGAACTTGAAACTTGGTCAGGAGCTTCAGCCAGTAAGTTTGTTGCACCAAGAGTCCAGAAGAAGGGTGACCAGTCTTCAGTCTCCTGCTGCTAGTGGTGCTCACATCATGGATAGACTTTTCATGCTGAGTTTGAACTTTGAAAGCTCCTAGCCATGACATCTTAATAAGACTTTAGCAGAGATTTAAGAGATCATGCTTACAGCAGATAACTGTAGGCACAGGGCATGGTCACATCAGCATCCCTTTCGAGACCCCAGGACTACAACTCTACCAGCAAATGGAAAGGTTCTCAGATGCCACAAGAATACCCCAGCTGTACCATTAGGCCCTATAAATAAGGGCAGGTTTAGAGAGGAAGAAAAAGAGTTAAACAGCACAATGTTGGCTGTCCCAAGCCATTTGGGCTTAGAGCCAGCAGCCAATCCACTGCTCTTTTCTTTGAATAACAGACACAGCCTACATGACTCTCATTTCTCTCCTTTCAACTTTTCAGTATCTTTCCCTAGGGTACAGCAGCAACAGCCCCCAGTTAGGGATTATTCAATACTGTAGGTAGCGGGAGCTCTACCCCTTTCCCTACGGCAATTTTATATTTAACACTCAAGTGGTATCCCCAGAGCCAGTCAAATTCATGACACGGTACCAACTACCCATCACCAACCAATGAGATAATGTTGTGTTTACTTTAATCCCTTTCAACTATCAGTAAAATGCAGCCATTCAGGGGCTGGAGAAAACAGCTGCTTAACAAAGAACAATCCCACTCTGACCCAGACGAGATCCCCTTTCTCACCCAAAGCATCCTCTGTTTGCAGCTGGGAGCAGATCCTGGGGTAAAGATTAAAAAAAAATAATAATAAAAAAAAAATAGAGCAAGCACCAAGCAAGCCTCTCTCAATACACACATTTAGCGAGGAACTGCTCAGGGATTTCACAAGCTGGATCTTGCATCTGGCCTCCTGTGTTTAATAAGAGCTAATGGTTGTATGAGCCATTTATTCCTCTTCGAATTTGCTTATGGTTTTTGGCCTTCACAGCACCCTGGGGCAATGACTTGCATAATATCTGTTATAAATAAATTGCTTCCCATTTGCTTGGTTTAAAACTGCTGCCTGATCGGTTCTACGGGTGCATCATTGTCCCCATGTGGCCACAAACACTGAAAAATTATTCTACAATTACTGTTCAAGACTCATGTCTGCACAGTTGTGTGCTCTCCACATGACTATTTTTCAGCTACTGTCTTACAAAATCTGGATGGGAGACAACCATAGAATCATAGAATAGTTTGGGTCAGAATGGAACTTTAAAGGTCCAACCCCTCCTTGTCATGGGCAAGGACATCTTCAACTAGAGCAGGTCGCTCAGAGCCCCGGCCAACCTGACCTGGAATGTTTCCAGGGATGGGGCATCAACCACCTCTCTGGGCAACCTGGGCCAGGGTCTTCGGATCCTCAGTGTCAAAAATTTCTCCCTTCTTTCTAGTCTGAATCTCCCCTCTTTTAGTTTAAAACCATCATCCCTTGTCCTGTCACAACCCCCACTGAACAGATTGTCCGCATCTCTCTTACATGCACCTTTAAGTACTGAAAGGCCACAAGAAGGTCTCCCTGGAGCCTTCTCTTCTCCAGGCTGAACACCCCCAATGCTCTCAGCCTGGCCCCACAGCAGAGGGGTTCCAGCTCTCCCATCATTTCTGTGGCCTCCTCTGGCCGTGCTCCAACAGGTCCCTGTCTCTGCTGTGCTGAGGACTCCAGAGCTGGACACAGCACTGCAGAGAGTGGGGGGTGTCTCCCCAGAGCAGAGCAGAGGGGCAGAATCCCCTCCCTTGACCTGCTGCCCACGCTGCTCTGGATGCAGCCTGTAATGCCATTGGCTTCTGGGCTGTGAGTGCATGTTGCTGGCTCATGTCCAGATTTTCACCCCTCCCAGAAAGCCCAAATTTTTCTCCACAGGACTGCTCTCCATCCCAGGTTGATACTGGGAGTTGCTTCAATCCATGTGCAGGACTTTGCAACTTGGCCTTGTTGAACCTCAGGAGGTTCACAGAGGTCCACTTCTCGAGTTTGTCCAGGTCTCTTTGGACGGCATCTCGTCCCTCAGGTGTGTCAACCACACCACTCAGCTTAACATCATCAAAAAGAGATGCAACACAACTGTCCCTATCTTAAGTAGGAAAGGTCTCCAAACATCCTTCTGGTCAGACTTTTAGTTCCCTCATGAAGCACATAAAAGCAGAAACACAGGGTGGAGACCAAGGCATCATCATCATTATGATGCGAGCAATCCCAGAACACATGACAACATCACGGACTGGCAGGGGAATACTGACAGTTTATTTCACAGAGCATTGCAGAGTTTATTTTGGTCTAGGTCTATTTTCATTCAAAAAAAGTATCATCCTTTTAAAAAGAAAGGTAGCAAATATTCAGGACAATAATGGTAACAGTCAGTGCATTACGCACAAAGTTTGGGTCTCATCATAAAAAAAAAATTGAATTGTGAAAACAACTCATTGTTGGATTGCTTTTAACACTTCCAAGCTTTTAAGCACTTGACCTTTCAATGAAGTCAACTCTGAGGTTAAAAACAGAACATGCAGGTGATTATCGACAGATGCTGAGATTTAAACAACATCTCTCACTTGGCAATGACAATCCACCAGGAATGTTTCTATACAGCACCACATTAACTGGAGAAGTAACTTTGTTCTCAAAAGCCTTCAAATCCACCAAAATCTTGCAATTCTGTAGAAAAAAAAACAAAACACAACACCCCACTGTGTTTCACAGATTTGAGAGAGTACCATATACAGAAGGACAGTATTTGGGGAAGAGGCAGCGCTGACCAGGGTTTTATTCCACTCACATTCAAAAAAACCCAAGGTAGATGCAAAAGAATTAACATCTTGATTTGCACTGCTTAGGAGGTGCTTATTAAAGCAGGACAATTCTTATTTTCATTATTAATAGGGTTATTGTTCTTTTACATAGCTAAGTTGGCTCCTGTTACTCCCAATTCTTATACACTAAGTGCAAGACTTCAGGGTTAAAAATGCTATTGGATTACAGCCTAAGGAGGAAGGGGTGGGGGGGAGAAGTAGTTCGGTGCTGCCAAAATAAGAACAAACTGCTTGAGGCTGTTTTTACCTTGGCTTGTTTCTGGCCTTTCCAAGCGTGCTTTGTTCATTAAATGTGATGCACATCAGCATCCCCCCAAGATCGCCACCTTCTTTGCAAGGTGACTTCTCCCAGCTGCTCTCAGGCTCTGCAACTCAGCTTGGCCAGCACCTGAAGACTCAACCTCAGCTTCCATTCCCCTCCATGAGAAACAGCTTTCAAGGCAGTGCACACCAAACTTCAAAAGCAAGCTTGCGCTTATTGGGATTTCTCACGTTGCGTGTTGTGTCAACCAAGATCCTGCAAGGAAGGAGGCAACCCAACACCAGAAGGCCACGGGGACTGAGCCAAGACCCATTCACAGCTCCAGCAGTCTTCCGGTTGGCTTCAGCTGCCCTGGGAATTGGCTCCGTGTGAACAGCGCAGTGACCTAAAAACAGGCTCCTCTCTACAAGGCCTAGAAGGTCAAGAACAGAGAGCTGAGACTGCCCTTGGGCTGGCTGTAAGCTGTTTCAGGGAGGGGATAAAATTCAACTGTCATCTACTTGGTTTCAGAGCTTTTTTTTTTTTTTTTTTTTAATTTTTGTTTTTATTTTAACCTGTGATCTAGGATTTTGGTTTAAAGCCTTTTGCATTGGTAACATGCTGGTGAGAGCTCTTGCCTTCACGAGCCTTTCAGCAGCTGCTGCAAGGCTGTCACTCCTTTGGAGGACATGAACATGCAGCTTTCAAAACCCCACTATTAACACAAGGAGGAAAGGTCTCCTTGCAGGAATAAATTACATTCCAGGGCTGCTTCACCTTCCAAACTATTTACAACTCCTTCACCCATGGGTATCTTCTTGGCCAAGAGCAGGGGAAGGTCACACTGCACCACCACCACCTCTTCCTATATGGGTGCAAGGACAGCGAAGCAAGGAGCGACTGCGAATGCCACGTGGAGTGGCAGGCACTTTAGCCCGATGCAAGTGGTGATGGTGCCAAAGGCATTGCTTTCTGCAAGTCATCCAGGCTCCCAATAGAGCCCAACTCAGGGAAAAGGTAGAAAGAACAACAAAAAAAACCAAAACAGGGCAGGGGGGGAACCCCCAGAAAAATCAAAGCATTGCTGCCAGCAGAGGCCAACCTAGAGTTAACACTCAGGATTGGCCCTCAAGACTGTGGCAGAACATTTCAGGAAGACCATTCCCCTGCAAGCATCCAGGCTTTGGGAAAGGAGAATGGGACAAGGAGAAGGTGCCCAAGTAACAGAACCAGGGCAAGCCCTTCCCTGGCTCTGAACTTCAACAGGGAAGAGCAGTGCTGTCTCCTCTCCTAGGAAAGCTTCTCTGCTCCAAACAGCCTCCTCTTGCATGACAGCAAAAACTTCATTGCCCAGGAAAGGGGGAAAAGGGAGGAAACAACACAACCCCCCCCCCAAACAAACAAACAAAAAACCCCACCCCAAACAAAAAAACAAAATCCCATAACAAAAACAACACTTCACAAGAACATCACAACGTAGAGTTCAGCTACACAGTCGCTGCACCAAGGGAAGGAGTGGAGTAGGGAAAGGGGGAGAAAGGGGAGACATGTCCAACGTGCTTTTCCCAGAATCCCCCAAGGGGACTCAAGCTGTCACATCAAGATTCAAATAACTTCGGCCATAAGGTTGAGGATTTAACGAACATGGTATTTCCACTCATGCCCAGGAAGAATGACACTCAGAGAAAAAAAAAAGGACAAAAATTTCAGATTTTCTACATATTTACAGAAATAAGATCCCCAACCTCACAACCAGGGAGGTGGAGAAGCTAGTGACAGGGAATGGGAAGGGGTCTCTGCCTGACCAGCAGTTCCTCAAAGGTTCCCATCCCACAGCAGGCATGAGAGCACGGCTCTCACTGCTGGAGCAAACGTTGGACCAGAGCCCCTCAGTTCATTCGCAGCTTGGTGTCCCGATGATCCGTGGGAGTGACCATCTCATTAGCATAGCCATTCTCGGAGCAGAGAGACAGCTCATCCGTGGTCTCCACACCATTGTTGATCTCTGGGGAGGGTAGAGAAAGCAGGGACATCATCACAGGGGTACAAGTCCCAGGAATCCCCCCATGGATGGGGAAACTGAAGCACTGAGCAGCACTTTCATTCCACCATATGGGATCCATCTGATCCTACAGGGATTTCACCTTAGGCTTAGTAACACTGCACCCATTTAAAACCAGTTCTGAAGAGGATCAGCCTCCACACAGGAGCTCAGCTCTACATTTCAGACCTTGACAGCCCTGCCACCATTGGACACAAAACTGGACCCTCCCCCCCCCATACACATGATCCTGTGTTACAGGCTGAATTAGTGACCTGTGGGAAAAGGCTGCAAAATATCTGAACTTGATCTCTACCCAAACAGCCATTCCAGAAAAGGGGACACTCTTACAGTCACTGATTTCACTAGGAAAAACATGCAACCATCAATGTTTTCATTGTAAACATCCACCCTAAGCAAGAACATTTGTTTCAGAGACGCAAAACTTTAATATCTATCCCCTACCTCAAAGGATATTTTATGTCTAGAACATGTTGGGGATGCTTAATTTTACTGTGACCAACTGCTTTCCCTCTACAGGCTCCCTGGATTTACATCTGATTTTGACCATCTCTGGAGGATAGAATCAGGTCTGTATTTCAAATAATAAGCTCTTTGAAGCAAGAGTTGTTGTTTTGCACTGTATGTGCCCAGTACAATAAATTCTGACCCCTGCTGAAGGTCTTTAGCCTGGATGTACAAAGAAAGAAAATCCATAACAAAGCTCAAGGGGAGATTACATTCACATTCCTTCAAATGTGAGTCTTCCAGCTTCATGCTCCAACTTTAATATTTTAAAGATTTAAAATTTCCCTCTTTGTACAGATTTCTGAGAGCTTTCTTAGAGCTGGGGTGAGATGGACACATGCCAACGCATAAATACTGGGAGGAGCACAAGGATATCAGAAACCCCTCAGCCTACAGTGCCACTGAATTCCAGCACTACCAGAAACATCACCACTATTTGTGGAGACCTATGCCATTATTTTAATGGGTTTTAGAGTTTGACACACCATTGGCAATTCAGAGTGAAGATGATGTAGGACTGCATAAGAGCTGCATGGCACAATTTGGGAAGTTTGACACAGGATTTCTCAGCAAATCCATGTTCAGGTGTGTAGCAGTTTGAGATGGATGAGCCATGACTATATTCCACAAGTGGTTCAGTGTGACAGGGACAGTTCAGAGTTACCCAGTCCCACCATCAGACGACAACACCCGTACCAAAACCACCTCCTCCATCAGCAGAGAGACAGCTGAGGGATGGAGAAAAGGGCTCTGACCAACCAGCCCCATCCATACCTGAGAAGATCAGCTTCTCCTTCATGATCTTGACATCCCGGCTGGACCGGCGGACAGCAGCACTGAGCATGATCTGCTCCGGGTTGTAGGTCCTGATGCTTCCTAGGCGCCACCTGCAAGACAAGAGAGGGATGTCAGGGGCTGGTCTCTCCACCCATGGGAGCATCCTCAATGCAAGTGGCCACCAACAATGTGGAGACCAACAAGACCCAGAGACCCTCACACCTTTGCTCCCTTGCACCTACACAACCCCACATGATAGGAGGATGTTCAGAGATGAGCACATTATCCCAGAGGAGTACAGACATACAAGCACTTCATTTTTAACCATCTTGAGCCAATGCCAATTAATTCCACTCATTTCACCAAGAACTACAGATGCCCCAAACCCATTTCTATCACATCATCTGCCCTAAGAAAGTAGGGCTATTTTAACTCTTAGGGTTGGTCACTTATTTCGTTCCCTCTTCCCAAGTCAAATAAAGAAACCATAACCTTTTCCTCACTGTGTGACATGCTTACCCTTGTGTCAGAAGAGACCTCAAAGACAAATTAAGGTCTCAAACCTGAGATGCAGTAAAGACACTGTCCCCACACAGGTAGCTGTCACATACAGTTCCCCTAATTTAACTTCTCCCAGAGCACTTCCCTCCCCAAATTACAGGTCTTTACTTAAATGCTTCTTCACAAAACCTCCACATTTTAAGCCTTGATGAACTCAGTGTTCACCAAAAGTTTCCACCACAGGAATAATATGAGGCTGATGAGAACTGGCCCTCCTTAAAATTAGCTGGACTTCTATTCTCATTACTGAATGCACGTAAAGAAAATTACTGACATTAGTAATCACGGATTTGTTCAGGCTGGAAAAGACCTTTAAGATCATCGAGTCCAACTGTTAACCCAACACTGCCATAAGTAATGTCAGCAAGTTCAAGGGGAATTTTGCATTTAAAGCTTTTTTTTTTTTTTTAGCCTGAGAGCACCACAGAAGCAGACTCTCAGCTGCAAGAGCTTCTGGCATTAGAAGTGAAAGGTGCACCTCTGCTGCTACAACAGGGGAAAACAGGGGTTGGTGGGCTCACTCAAAGCAGCTGTACCCAAGATCCCATTACAAAGGGAAGCTGTTTAGGCCAGGCTTTCATAAGCCCACATCCCACCCTCCCGACCACAGAAAAAGGCTTTCAAGTAAATGCCATTCTCGCTGCTGGAACCAGGGATGCTATAATGCTGTTTGATGGAGAAACAACAGGGAGTTAGGGTGGCTGATGGGGTTTCTGATCTTCTGGCACCATCTAGCGGCTCACACAAGTGAAGGTGATTTTTTTTTATTTTTTTTTTTTAAAAAAGGCGACAACCATCTTCTCTTAAATTTCTAACCCTCTCCCCAGCCTCAGGGAGCAGAGGATTTGAGGAGCCCCACACATCTCCAGCCTGACAAAGCAACATCCACAAAAGAGGTTCTGCAGTTCTTCCAGGAGAATCTAGTTGGTGCTGATGTCATGGGGTTTCCATCCCCTTCCCAAATCCCAGTAGGTGACACTGCACCATCAGGCTTTGACCAGGGTACAGATGAAGGTGGATGCTCTGCTACAGAGAAAAGAGGGAGTGGGATGGCAACACGACACAACTCACAGACCCATGAACAGAAGGAACATAGAGGAAGCACAAGGAGGCAAAACATTAAAGTATAAANNNNAAAAAAATTTAATATATAAAAAATATTTATCTTCTAGAATCATCTAAGCTGAGCCACTCTGACCTGGAAGACCATTTTTGCCCTTAATGCCCCATGTAGGAAGATCTCACTAAGGTCAACGTGGTTGCAAGCATATAAGATCTCATAGGGTAAGACTCTCCTTAAACTACCATGAGAACCAAAACATGCTGCTACAAGTCTTTTCTTCGCCCATGACACCAGGATTTTCAGCATCAGGCTGGTTTGCACTGCCAAAAGGCAAGATGATCTCTTTCCCATAGATCCTAGACAACCCATAGGGGGCATGGGTTATTTTCATGCACAGACAGCCCAACCTCAAAGGGGTGCAGGGACCAAGGGCTTTTTCCCTTCTGCCTAGAGCAATGACCGCTAATCTCTACTTCTCATCTCACATGGTGGCTGTGGTCAGACCCAGAGTGGTTAAACATACATGAGGGGCCGATGACTGCTCTCATAGGGGTGCATTGCTCTGAACAAGCTAGGAGAGGGTGACTCCATTTTTCAGGGGTACTTTAAAATACCCTCATAGAAGAGCCACCAGTACATTTAATGCAACTCCCTACAAAACACTCTCTTCTGTGCTCTTTGGGTCTCCAGAAAGCTTGTTTAATAGAAAATAGCACCTCTCCTACCCCCTTGGACTCTGTTGTGATCGGCCACGTTTAGGACAGCAGCGTGCAAAAAGGCCAGACAGACAGCAGGTAGGTCTTGTTCTGAGAGGTTGGCATCAAAGCGGACCAGACGGACACGGGGTGGGAACAGACTAAAAAATACTGGGACAACAACACAGAGACAGCATACACTGTATTAGGGCCATGACTGGACCCTTGTTTTGAAGGGGAGATGCTAAATGGCAGGGAAAGGGGATGGGAGAAGGACAGGTCAGGGAGAAAACGGGTTTGATCGGTACCGAGGTGATAAGATGGAGCGAGCAAAGAGCCAAGCCAGCTGCAACCACAGAGTCCCCATCCTGCAACCGCTCTTTCCTAAAGCCTACCCAACTCCTCCATGCCTGTCATCTTATCCATGAGCCAGGGAGCAAGGGGAAGGCAAGAAGGAGAAAATACCCAACCTCTCTGTACCCACAGACAGGCTCAGCCAGGCCCCGCAGCCAGGTCCTGTTTTGGGAGATGCCGTGAGGACATTACATTGCAAGCCCAAGATACCTCATGAAGTAGGCAATACTTGCAGATGGCCAACCCTCAAGGAGGTGGGTGGGCAGAGGGGCAGATAAGCACAGACAGGGAGTAGTCAAGTCCTCAGAAATAGAACCCCATGGCACACAGAGGAAGGAATGGAGAAGGTAACGTGTTAAGAGTGCGATCTGGACACGGTGAAGGCTTTACTGCAGAAAAGTGACAGTGCTTCCCTCCAAGGGAACAACTGGTGAGAAAACAGCCAATACAAGGAGAAATCTGGGCTTCCAATTGATGGCACTTTAAACCCAGCACCCCAGGCTTATTCCCTTCCTGGGTGCAATGCTATTTATTTTCACACTGCATTTCCAGTTTCATAGTGGTGTAACTGGGAAAAGCCTCCTGAAAGATACCAAGCTTCAAATGCAGCAATTAATGAACCAAACCTTTCCAGCCTTATTAATTCATTCCCAGGGATAGAGAGGTGTTACTTTATATAATTGAACAGGTTACACTATTTTCTTTAGAACTGGCCAATTTAGAAGAGTTTGGTCTCAAAAACCTCTGGTAATTGCAGGAACGAAGGGGATATTTTGCATGGGAATATTTCCATGGAAAAAACATTACATCCAGCGGGAATTTCCCAATTACAACACACTGTAGGACCTCAGAATAGGGCTGTTTTAAAAGGTAGCAACTTGAATCATTGTAACAGAAGGCCAGATTGCCTTCAAAGCACCCATCGGCTTCAGCATCAGGCTCATGTGGTACTCATGGCTATGAAATGTTCAGACCCTTATGGTCCCCCTGTGAAGACAGATGTTTGAAAGCATCATGGAAAGCTGTGTCCTGCCCTGTCCATCTGCAGTGAAGCCATAGCAGAGGGAGAAAGAAAGGTTGAATGAAAAAGAGAAAGAGGAGGAAAGCACCAGAATTACCTGATCATGTGATAGCTGTGAGATGCCAGAATGCAGCAGAGAGAGAAAGAGGAGGAACATGCACAACAGTCAGAGCAGTAAGAAAATAAACAAGGCAAAGAGGCAAAAAAAGATCAGTTAGAAGTCATCACAGTTGGTATTTCACCTCTGGAGAGGCTGCCACGATCCTGTCGCCAGGGCTGAAGCAGAACAGCAGGAGCAATCCCTACCCGCGGCTACGCAAGAGAGACAAGCCATGCGTAGGAGAAAGGACGAGCACATCGAAGCAGTGGCTCAGTTCCCACCCACCCCCTCATCCTTTCATGAAGGAAGCAGCTCTGGTTTGCCCCAGAAACAACTTGGGGGAAAAAAACCAAACAAAACCAACAAAAAAACCCAACCAACCAACAAAAAAACCCCAAACAAAACAAAAACAGAAAAAACAACCACGACACTGAAACGCCAAGCCCCATTTCCCAGAGCTGAATCACATCAGCAGGTAGTAGTTGGGCAATTCTGCTGTAATTTGGTTTTGATATATCCTCAATGCTGCTGTCAATTCTTTCATGTGGTGGAGAAACTGGAACGTCAGAGAAATGGTCTCTCCTGCACAAGGCTCTTGGAAAAGCAAGGGAAAACCCTCTGCTGAAGAAAGTCCAACTTCTGGTAGTAGAGTTTATCCTTCTTCCTTCTACTGACTTGGGGTTGAGTTGTCCCAAGGGAGAGATTCAAAATAAATAATTTGGCTCTGCTAAGATGGGCTGCATGTGGTCAGACCTCTTTGAGCAACCGCCTTTCTACATCAAGTCCAGGGGCTGAGTAGGGAGCTCAGTGCTCCAGTTTGATGGAACCTAAGGAAAGCTGGTGTCAGTTTCCAGCTCTTCTCACCAGTATCACACTTACACTGAGGGTGGCAGAGAAATCTTGCGGTAATGCTTTCCTCCCTTTTTGCCTCATCCTTTTTTGCCCTACTCCATCAAACCTCGTCCAAACTGGAAGAAATTCAATCTGTGCAGAGAGGAAGAGTCCAACTATTGCAAAGTCCATGTAGCTGCAGTTTCTCCCTCTCTCCAAGCACACATCCTTCCACTCTGCTCTGGGACCTACAGTTGCCATTCAACTGGTTGAATTAGCGGTCTCCTCGGTCTGGTTCAGGAAAGCCTTCTAAAACTGACTTTGGGAGATGATGCAAAAGACTGCAAATTATCTCCTCAACCTGGCCTTAATATTCTGCTCTTCATAGGGGTCAGTCCCTGCCTCCAGAATCCTCCGTGCATTTCTGTATCTGGTAGAGAAATACAGGGTCTAAAGAGCACCTCTTATTTAATCAAGAGATGAATCTGAGGGAGTGGAGGAAGCTTCCAGACAACACAGTCACAAGGCCCTTCTGGAGGAAAGGTTTAATCTGCCACAGTTCAGATCACAAGACTTCTTACAAAAACTTTAATCTCATCTTGGTCAGTGGTTTCATTAACTGTTGGGAAATCTCATCTAAGAGGAGCATTTTGAACCTTCTGCTCACTGCATTATTCCATGCTGGAAGTGGGGACCCTCTGGGCACAGGTCCACCAGCACAGAACTGTGCAAATCATGAATTTAGACACAATTATAAACAGATAACCTGTAGCCTGAACTCAAATCCATAGAGGGTGAGGGCAGGAGCGATAGCCTACAGGAACACAGCAAAAATACCCGAGCAGTTATGCACCCAGAGGAAGGAAAAAGATTGCTGTGAGCAGATGATCTTGGGACAATGTGGCAGCAAAATCGCTAGCTCTCAAGGCTGAAGCAAATTAAATTGCTGCTCCTAACACAAAGGCATTTTGGATATCAAGGAGGAAAGCGTAGGTCCCTTGATGTCTCTAACACAGTCATTTGTGCACACCGAAGCAGATGAGATTACAGACCATGGGGAAGAGGGGGTGCAATTTCAGAATGACATGTTTTCCCAGGAGAAGGCTGCTGCTTCTCACTGGAGGGAGCGCATCACTCTCAGCTCACGCTTTTTCCCACAGAAGGGTATTACACTGTCACCACTGACAGCTACAATGCCTCCTAGGAGAAAAGGCACATCACCAGGAGGACACCATAGTTTCCTCCAGTATAATCAAGAGGAGGGTAGCTTGGCCAGCTCTCCTGTCGGGAAGTTGATTTACTTCCTCCTGATTTATCAGTGTCTTAACTTGCTCTGCTCCTGGGTTTTGTGCTCCAAATTTGATTTCAGGGACTCTGGCTGCTGTGCCCTCATTAGATCCTTGCTTCCCCTTTTCTGTGAAAAATGGAGAGACTTTCTCTATGCACCAAAGTAAGCAACTGATTTGATTTGCTAAACCATAATATTTTTATTTCTTCATCCAAATGGGAACAAACTGATTTAAGAAATCTATAACAGGTTCTTTTTGGAGACTGTAATGGTAGAATCTCAAAACATCTCCTCCTCTTCCTTTAAAGCACTTGGATCTCTTTCTTAATGTCCATTTCCCTAAAGCATTTACAGTTTCTCTCCCACACATTTATGAGCGGAGCAAGGCATCTGTCACTACTATTTCGAGATCTCTCATTCTTCTTAAAAAGTAGTCACTATATCCAATCCAATGTCACATCTCAGAAGTGGAGTTATTGTTTGCAGTCTTTGAAGGGATTGTTAATAAACCGTTTCCCTGCTATTGCAATGCAAGCACCTGAGGAGCACAGTGTTCCTTTCTCCCACCTCCACCCCACTCGCTGAACAAAAACGCACACCACAAATACCCAAGAGCCAAGCTGTATCAATGCTACTTACTTCTGGAATATAAAAACTCCTACAATTATGATAAATGAAATGAGATCAGATGTGATCCATATTAGGTGGTACTCGTCTGGAGGCTGTAAGACAAAAAACAGAAGCAGAACTTAAGCATTCTGGTTTGTACAATCACAGAGAGACCACACATTGCTGAAGTTACCACCAAGGCAGAAAGAAAAGCACAGAGCTGCAGGGGTTGCATATAAATCATGACATTTATGACATTTCTAATGCTAGCCTGTCACCCAAAATGATGTTATCAGGAAAAACTGCAAACAGGAACGATTTTAAACTCTCCCTCATTTCATGTGCTGTTATTTTCTCAGAGCTCAGTGGGCTGAGAGTTTCTTGTCTCAGCTGTACCTGAAGGGGAGGTGTTGTTTGTAAATCCAAGTCTGTGGAAAAGCACAGAAATATGTACACTTTGCACATGAGACATGCAGGGTCCATTCTGAATGCTAATGGTTGCTTATTTGCACAGTCATAGAATCATAGAATGGTTTGGGATGGAAGGTACCTTTCAAGGTCATCTAGTTCCAATCCCCCTGCACTGATCAGGGACATCTGCAACTAGAGCAGGTTGCTCAGAGCCCCGGCCAACCTGACCTGGAATGGTTCCAGGGATGGGGCATCTACCACCTCTCTGGGCAACCTGGGCCAGGGTCTCACCACTCCTAGCATCAAAAATTTCTCCCTTCTTTCTAGTCTGAAACTCCCTCTTTTAGTTTAAAACCATCATCCTTTGTACTGTCACAACAGGCCATGAAAAAAAGTCCCTCCCCATCTTTCTGACAGGCACCTTGAAGTACTGAAAGGTCACAAAAAGGTCTCCCCAGAGACTTCTCTTCTCCAGGCTGAACAACCCTAACTCTCTCAGCCTGGCCTCACAGCAGAGGGGTTCCAGCCCCCCCAGCATTGCTGTGGCCTCCTCTGGCCTCGCTCCAATAGGTCCCTGTCTGCTGTGCTGAGGACTCCAGAGCTGGACCCAGCACTGCAGGGGGGTCTCACCAGAGCAGAGTCCCTTCCTTTGACCTGCTGCCCACACTGCTTTGGATGCCCAGGACACAACCCATGCTATGAGCACATACTTCTCCATTTCTGTCTTTTAAGGCACTGGTAGCTCTGGCTCCATTTTCCTGAGTGGCTGTGGTCATCACAGCAGCTAAAGCAAGTTGAACCCACTGTCTGAATCCAGCACAGAAGCACAATACTTCACATCAAACTTTATGCTTCCCAGGAAAGAGTAGCACTAGTAAAGACAACAAAGTAAAATGATAGTAAGAATAATCAACTCCTGCTGATGCTCACAAGGCACCTACCCAGGAAAGACACCTGTAATGCTAATGATTTTGTCCCATCCCAAAAAGGATTAGTCTCAACCAAGAAAAGATTGCTGATTTTATACCAGATGGATTCATCACAACCACCAGCACGATCATTAATGCATACAAATAATATTTCATTAGAGAAATAAAATACACACAGGAATGAGTCCATGCAATGGTAGTGTGGAATGAGTAAAATCCACATGGGAATCATCAACTCTTCTACCTCCGTCTCCCAGCAAAGAACAACTTGTTTCTCTGCTCAATGAATCTGTGTGTGCATCAATTTACCCTGTGAAAACTCACCACAGAATTACAAGGACAATGCTTTAATTATCCAGTTCTGCTGATGGGGATTTAATCCTTGTCCATTCCAGCTTAATTACAGAGGTTGACCTTTAATGTTACATTTGCTGCATCTATTAAGATGAGCAGACGCAAAATGGATGTTTCCCATTTTCTTGGCAGGACAGCACCATCATAAGTATCTTGAATGAAAACTCAAGTGTCTTCTAAGTTAGAACAAAATCTACACATCTGAATTTTTCATTTATGCAACTGTAGGCATTTCACAACTGAAGAACCCAACTAGCAGGTTTTATTGTGGGCTAAAAGTTGCATTTCCTATGATGTACCCCAAACAACAGATAGACATGAACAAACATGGACAAACTCCAGCACCTCATTACAGGTATTACATATAGATACATAGATATATATTTAAGTCCTGCAGAAAGCTAAAAGCTAAAAGTTTTTGGCACCAAATGAAGTTTTTTTAAGAAACAAAAATGGAATTTCAAGGTGATTAAAAGGGGAAAATGGATTTTTTTCAAAAGACATGCACCCACACACATTGTTACTAGGAGTGTCCAGTGAGCAGATGCCTCCTCTGCAGAGGAGAGAGCATGGGTCAGCAAACATCTGTTGCAGAGACAACTTGTTCTGCTTCATCCACACCAACACCTGCTCATGAATTTGCTATATTTCATCTGAAGTTCCTCTTTTTTAAAAAGACAGAGCTGTTGCACTGGGATTACTTCGGGGTTTTGTAAACTTTACCTAATAAAAGTTGTACTCTCAAAATCCCTACATTTCAGCCCACCAAACCCTTCATCAATTCAGCGTAACTAGTCAGAGAAGAACTCAAACCCTCTGAGAGGCTCCCAAAAATGCAGGGAGGGGTCCCACACTGGGCACCTGCTTTAAGGACAAGTTGGGAGCTGAACCCCAGCTCAAGCTTTTCGAAGCCCTCCTCCTGCTATATCTGATGGAAAGCTATTTGTAAGAAGAGAGTCCATCAAGAGCAGAGAGGAGAAAGACTGTCACTTTTTATTTGTCTTTCCTTTTACTTATCTCAAACACAAGTTAAATGCAAACTGGCCCCTTGGTGAATGGAGCAGAAGAGATTTGCACTGTTCAGCTGGGGATAAAGCCCAACAAACCCCTTGAGAGTGCTGGGCAGCCAAAGCCTGGCAGAAACACACGTTACATACATTTTACTCCAGCTGCCAAGCCATGTCTGCATGGTGGAGGGAGCTCTGATGTCAAAACTGGTTAGATTAGATCACCCAGGAACTTCAATATGCAGGAAATCAAGGAATTCTTATGCTGCCACTGACATAGAAGTGTGCACTTGCAGCAGAGGGCTGAGTTGGAAATCCAGCAGATGGAAAAGCCCTTTAAGGAGGGCTCCAATTATCAGCAAAGAAGCTTTTAGAGTAAAAAGCTGCCAGTGACTTGCACACAACTCCTGCCAGCTGTAGTAGACAGATGTTTGCGGCAGCACAATTCAAATGATGACAATTTCTTCTGTGACTAGATTCAGGCTTTATAAAACCATTTCCAATTCTCTCTCTTCACCACACATCAGTGTGAATTTGTGCAGTCAGAAACAAGCAGTAGGCTAAGCTAAGGCTTAAGGAAGTTATTGTGCCCCTGTATTCTGCACTGGTGAGGCTGTACCTTGAGTACTATGTTCAGTTTTGGGCCACTCACTTCAAGGAGGACATTGAGGGGCTGGAGAGTGTCCAGAGAAGGGCAATGCAGCTGGTGAAGTGTCTGGAAAACAAGATTTGTGAGGAGTGGCTGAGGGACCTGGGTTTGTTCAGCCTGGAGAAAAAGAGGCTCAGAGGAGACCTCACTCTTGATGACTCCCCCGAAAGGAGGCAGGAGTCAGGAGGGATTGGTCTCTTCTTTCAAAGAAGAAGCAATAAGACAAGAGAAAATGGCCTCAAGTTGCACCAGGGGAGGTTTAGACTGGATTTAGGAAGCATTTCTTCCCTGCAAGGGTTGTCAAGGCCTGTCGCAGGCTGCCCAGGGCAGTGGTGAAGTAGTCATCCCTGAAGGGGTTTAAAAGACGTGTAGATGTGGTCCTGAAGGACATGGTTTAGTGGTGGACTTGGCACTGTTAACAGTTGGACTCAATGATCTTAAGGGTCTTTTCCAACCTAAATGATTCTATGACATCATGCATAGATGTTTATTCAGCTAGGCAGTAGTCTTCAGGTCCTGCCTACAGCTAAAAACACAGATAGCTCAATTAACATTAAATTCTCCTTGTCCTTATCGTATTCTCCCCTTCCCCAAGCAGGTCTGCCAGAGCAGCAGGTAAAACAGCTGCCTCCCGTCCTACCCTCAACAGGATCTGACATCAGAAAATGGCCCCTCCATCACAAGCATCACCTCTACAGCTGAGCTCTGGTTTTGTGAATACTTTAATGCAACTATTTCATCATTTTCCCTCCAGTGAAACATGCATATTTCTGTTTGGTTCAAAGAAAGAAAGTGCTAGGGGAGTTTTCAGAGAGTTTACTGGATACATGACGGTTAAGGGGGCTACCTTTGGTGTCTGGTTGTTCTTTGTCCAGCTATGGGGTAGACAGAGGTAAAATTTGTCTTCATTTGGTATTAAAATCAGACAAAACGCTAATTTTACAGCCTGGCTGAAACAAAGAAGCCAGGTTTTCTGGTTCACATGTGTGCCTGTTTTCCTGCAACTCAACAGCTGATCAGCAGGTCTGGAAAGATGCTTTTCCATGAGAGAAAAATGAGAAAATCATACGGTAATAGGGCGTGCAGTGCAATCTGCAGGGCTCCCAAATACTGTATGGGGAGAGACAAGACCACCTGAAGGAAGGTACTGTGCAAGAGGATCATTGATCCATTACCATCTCAAGGCTCAGGCACACAGAGCCGGAAAAGCTTAGAGCTCAATAGCACACTGAACCCAAACAAACCTTCCTGGAGAAACCCACTAGACGTATGGCTGCAGTGGTCAGCAGCCACCTCTTCACTGCTCCACTGCATCCTCTCCTTCCAGAGATTCACAGCATCTTCCTAGCCATCATGCTTACCATTAGCCAGATGGGAAAAGGCACCTTGCGAAGGACATGGGAGCTGTCAGAAGTGACCGACTGGACACCAGCACACCACAGGATGGAGTACAGCCAGGGCTCGTTCACAGTGTAGAGATTCACGCTCAGGTTTGCCATGGTGTAGTCCCTGCCAGGAGACAGACAGGGTGAGGTGAGTCCCCCAGCAAATACCAGACCTTCGTGTCCAAGAGGAGAGCTCTTGCCATCAGCCGCTGCTGCAATCATGGCTAGATTTATTGGGTTTGAATTTCATGAAACAGGTTTTTTTTAACCCAAGGACACTGCAATCAGATGGTTTGAACTTGAAAGCTTTCTTCACCTCTTGGATGTTATCTGACTCAGGCCACAGCCCATCTCAGATCATGAATGATGGACACGGCATGTTTTTCTAACAACCGCCTCATCACGTTGATGTAAAATTAACATCTGTCTCAGATGCCTGTAAGACTTCATAGGCAATTTACTTAATTAAAAACTGTCAGGCTGCATTTCCAACATGAACTCCTGTAACTCCCATGCCCTTGTTTTGGGAACAGTTGCAGAGTTACAGCTTCCAGTCTCCTGAGGTAATTTTCTAAGAAACTAAAATTTCAAGTTCGGGTACAGAAGCTATTGGCAGCAAACCAAGCACTGATAGTGGACTCTCCATAACCATGCAATTTGCATAAATTGTTCTGTTTCCTTATCTACAAAGCAGAAGCATTGTTAATCTGTAGCACAGTCATTAATCCTTGTTATTTAATATTGGCAAAGCACTTTGAGATGCAATGTACAAGATGAGGACATCTCAAAGCTCATAACATGATCAAGCTGCTCCAAATGCTAAGGGATTATGAGGGGCAGAGGTGGTCACAGAAATGTTATATCCAGATGCTGATTTTTTGGAGGACTGAGGAAACTGATTTTGGAGTTGAGGTGGGATTGATGAGAGATGGGGACTGATGAGCTGGGATAGATGAAAGAAATGGTGTACGGTCCTCTCTGTGAGAGAGCAAATAAGTATGTGGAAAATCAGTCAGGAATTATCCTGCATGTACAGCACAGATTCGGCTTTAAGGGTGAGCAACCAGACCAATTGCTGAGATGAAGACATGCTGCTATGGGAAGACACGCTTCTATGAGAAGACACCACTGGACTACACTAAATAAGACCACGCTCTCAAATAGCTACAGGATCAGCTTTTCCCTACTCCCAGCCCAAACATACAGCGACAGCTACCCTGAAGATGTTTTTCTTCTGCAAACTTGTTTCATGTTCAAGTATTCCATTAGGGAAAAAATTCCAACTCTAAAAAAATAGAAAAGCTCTACTAGAGACAATCTACCCTTTCTGAGAAGGGGGCAAAGCTGGGAGCTAACACAACGCACAGCTCAAATACAAGGTCAAGCAGAAGCAGGTGAACCTCATGCTATGCTAGTCTCATTAAAGAGTAGATCTGACCAGTCTAAATAGCTGACACAGAACAGCAGTGAAACGGGTGAAGTCTCTGCAAAGAGAAATTTCTGAAAGCATGTCCAGACTTTCAGCTAATCTGAAATTCTGTGGTAGCAACTCTGGCGTCAATGAACAGAAGCAAAGGGCAGCTGCTAATGAGGATGAAACAGCACCTGGAGGTACTCAGTGTGAAAAGTTTTCACTTTTTCCCAGAGCTGACAATGTAGTAAGAATCAGATGATTCATATACTTGTATTTCAGAAAAGATCATCATATACTGAATTAGCATGTAAAATTATCACTCAGCTCCTAGGAGTAGCCTGGATTCTGAGTGATGGGCAGGGACAACCTTGCACAGCTCAAACTTTCAAGAGCAAGTTCATCTGAAAAGATACCTCTGTGCACATAAGACAGCCCGGGCTGTTCAGAAAAGATGCTGCTGGGCCAGGGATGCACAGAGCTGTGGACACCTGATGTGGAGCAGATGGGTTATCACACAGTGTCCAAATGGAGGACCATACCTGATGTCCTCATTCGTGACCTTCGTGTAACGCAGGTTGAGCTTCACGATGCCCTTCTCCCTCATGCGCTCAGTGTCCAGCTTGAGCCCAGAAGTCTGCTGGAAACCTGGAGCAATCTGTCTGACCAGCTGCCTCTCTGTGTCCGGCAGCCACATCATCTGCGGTGAAAGAGACAAGACAGCTACGGCAAAGATGGTTTACAAAGCTAATAACACAAAGCAGCTTTAGAGACAGCCAGTTTACACCAAGTCAGAAGCAAAATCACATGAGAGATTGCATTGTTTGCCATACAAATTGTCTAGGAGACACTTACAGCCCCTCACATCTTTCATCAAATGCATTTCAGGATTACCCTCAAGCTCAGAGGGCTGTAACACACGAAAACTTAGAGGTGAAAATGGTTGAGATACAAATGATTAGGTCAAGGGCTCATGAGAAGGTTGTCCAGAGAGGTTGTGGAGTCTCCTTCTCTGAAGATCTTCAAACCTGACCTGAATGTGATCCTGAGCAACCTGCTCTAGATGACCCGGCTTTAGCAGGGGGTTTGGACCAGATGATCTCCAGAGGTCCCTTCTAACCCCTACCAGGATGTGATTCTGTGAGGAGAGACATGGTGTACCCTGGAAAACCTGTCCTCCCTGCCCATTTCAGGGCACAAAGAGTATTAAGGACATGAGGCTAAAATTGACAGTGCAGAAAGGATGCACATGAAAAGCCTCCTGTGATTCCCACAGCTAAAACTAGTTTTATTCACCCTCTTATCAGAGCTACCTCTATGCCAATCCAGGGCAAGGGTTTCCCTAAGTTCATACCATACTTTGAAAGCATGTCAAATTAATTACTGTTAACACGCTCAGATGTCAAGTGGATGCAGGAACCAAGATGGGCAGGTTTATGGCATATTTCATGCAGAGGCTGGGTCCAACTAGATGATCTCAGCAATACCACTGGGGCATGGCATTGCTTTAACCCACGTTTAATAACTCAGTGACACTCATCTACCAAAGTATTAGAGCAGCACAGATGCAGCCATATGCATTTTCAATAGGGAACCATAAAACCTGGGTGAGAAGTATCACTCCACAACCCCACATCTATGTTTTGACTACTTTTCTCCTGCTCTCCATTCTAATATCCAAGGAAAAGAAAGCATGGTCCTCTCTTAGATCTAGCCAAGCTTGCAGATGCTTTTGGATAACACTAACTGCAGCCACATAGTTACTTGGAAATTGGGTGGCAGTGTCAGTTGTTAGAAAGACAAATGAAAGTTAAAAAAGAAGAGTTCCATTCCCTCCTGGACACATCACTGTACATGTCTTGTCTTGAACTTATCTGTGCATGTAGATAAACCTAATCAGTAGAGATTCAATATCTGAACTGCCAGTGATGTGGTCATTCCACTTGCCAGCATTACCATGCTGTTTTCAACCAGTCCATATTCAAAGAAGAGCACAGGGAAAGCAGAAGAACCAGATTTCCATCTCAAGACCAGTCAAGAAGAGAAACTTTCCAAGGGACACACAGTGCTCCCAGGTCTGGGTGCTCTTCTGACACATGGGAAGTGGTGCTCTTACTCCAGAAGAGATAATTGCACCAGAAGGAACTCCTGATGGGCTAGATGAAAATTTATACCTTGTGGCCAGAGGATACAGCTAACAAGTCTGGTTGGGCTCTGATTGCAACAGCACAGAGCTGGAAATTAAGATGCTTGGCATAACCCAGCAAGGACAATTCTGGGGCAGAAATGAAGTCTGGAAGAGATATCTGCATATACATAGACCTCTTTTTGCTGAAAATCTCTCAGCTCAAGAGCATCTGTTTCTCCTCCAAGCAGAAACCGACTCCAGGCTGAAACAGTTGCTCAGTCCAGGAAGAAGGATTATTTAAAACCAAGGAGGGAGAGGAAGAGCTCTCTGCTGCTTGCAACTGGCCTCCAGGCCTCAGCCTCTTCTCTCATGTCTGAGGCTTTTATCAAATTGCTCAGTGGAAAGAGACCTCAGGACATCTCTACTTCAACACAAACCAGCACCAGCACTAATTTCAAATAAGGTGCTCAGGGCTTTGTCCAGTTTTATCTTGAAAAGTTCCAAGGATAGAAATACTTTAATCTCTCCTGGCCCCTCTCAACACTTGCCTGCCCTCACAGGGAAAACTAGTTTCCTTATATCCATCAAAAACATCTCCTGTTCCAAATTATGACAGCTCCCTTTCATCCTCCTAACACACAACCCAGTGAAGAACTTGGGTCTAACTTCTAAACAACCTCCATGCTAGTACTGGAGAGCTGCCATGAAATCTCCCCCAAGTCTTTTCCAGGATAAGACTCAGTTCCCTCAGCCCCTCCTCATATGTTCGTCCACCTGGCCAATTTGGTGGCCTCTGCAGGACTTGACTCAGTTTGTCAACATCTGTCTTGTACTAATGAGCTCCATACTGAACACAGGATTGCTGAGTAAGGGGTATAATTATTTTCCTCCATCTACTAGCTAAACTACCATGGGTACAGTCCAAGACACTATCAAACCTCTGGGACCACCAGCCTGGAGGGGCAATCTTCCCCAGCATGACCTCTTGGCATGAAGTACCATTTCAAATCAAATGTTTAAATGGATCAAATGAGGCACTCAAGGATTTGGAAAACCCATAAGGATGTCAATTTTGGAAACATCACCCAGCACACAGAACTCACAGCCTGTTGCCTAATTCCTGATGCCAGGATGGTTTCCAAGGTGATGTTGATGTAAGTGCTGTAGTAGGGATGAGCTGGTGGCAGGTTCTGGAAGTTCAAGATGAGTGACGTGTTGTCCTTGATCACTTCTAGCATATCTGCCAGCTTGCAGACCGACTGGTTGGCAGCCTCCAAGTAGTCAGACCTTGAGAGAGACCCAGCCGTCCAGAAAGGGTCGTTCTGAAAGCAAAGCACATCCAGTATTACACTGCCACAAAGTCCAGACTCCCTTAATACACATGAAGACTTCTTTTCTAGCCCACCCCACAGTAATTCCTGCTCCCTTGGACTTTGAAGGCTTAATTTCAAAGACAATTATATTTGAATGTAAATTAAAGCAAAAAGAACAGCATATAACAACCTGTCTTTTCTCTTCTCACTATAATCACATTCCCCCTTCTGGGGATCTGGAAGTTCTCTGTGCTATCAACCAGGCATTAAGGCCCTTTCTTCCAGGTGGTGGAAGAGGCACAGAAAGACAACGTGTCTTCTAGACCAAGTTCAGTAGAGGACAGAAGCAAATGTAGTTCATGGATTCTTGGTCTACCTGCACTTCACACCACTCCACCAAGGAGATGGATCTACACCTCTCTGCCTCAAAGAGGGTTTCGGTATGAGCTTTCATCCCATGGCCATGGCTCCAGGATACTCAATCTGTGATCATACACACCTTTAGGAACCACTCTCCAGCATTAAGCTTTTCTAGGTCAGTCCAGTTGAACATGGAGGAATGCTCATAGGCCCGCTCTGGAAAGACTTCCTCCACATTAGTTGTTCTCCTGAGTGTTTTGTCATGCATCAGAAATGGCACTCCATCATAGCTGCAAAGACAGTCAGAGGCCCTATTACAGCTGGAGGTGCATAACAACATACACGTTACTAGAGAAAAGCTTGTTCCCACTCTAGCCTCTCTCATGGCTTCACAACAAAATCATTGTGGAGATCTCAATCTGCTTAACACATCCCCAGCACCCCCCAAAACCAGGAGAAATGAGATGCACCCAGAGGAAAAAGTCTCTTAGATGCCTGCTAGATGTTTGCAGTCATTCAAATGCTGACATAACCCTATCTATCCCTTACTCCCCTCCTCCCCACTACCAACCCAAAAATGCCTAAAGGGCCAAGCTCAGGTAGCTTGTACAAGAACACCCACCCTGAATGTTCACTCTAACCAAAGCTTTCTGCACTGTCTGTATCTCCCAATAAAGTCTGAGATTTTCCATACCCTGTATGCACAGGCACACAAACTAATTATTAATAGTAGTTGATGAGTAAGGTTTTCAAAGGCTCTCAGACTATATAGGAACTTAATGTTCATGGGCTTTCAGCAAGATGCAAGGGTTCCAAACTACAAAAATTGCTCTGAAATTGCCTTTTCCAATTGAAAATTGGTTTCATGGAAGAGCCATGCTCACGTGCGTTGTTAAATTCATGCACCTTGAAGAAAACTCACCTCTGAGATGGAACTAAATAGCCAAACACATGCCCTGTGTTTTTTAAGCCACCTAGTTATTACAGAATTATAGCTCTAGGAAACCTACAAAGCTCTTTAAACTTTCTTCCACCCAATTTTCTGTGACTGGACCGGTGGTAACACCACGCAGGGCAGTGACTTTCTATCAGGGGCAGAGGGACAGTTGCACTCAAAAATCAAGATAAATCCAGGGCAGCCAGTCTGATGACAATGTCATTTTCCAAAGCAAGGAGAGCATCCTCATAATAGGAGACTTGGATAAGGTCTGGAAAGGAGATGGGGTCAAAATACAAACCCCATTTGAATTAGGAGACAGAGAACACTCACCCCCAGAGCTAGAGGGAAAACAAAACCCAATTTTAGATGATGGAGCAAACACTGCCTCAGCTTTACCACATTGCCTGCAGAAGTCCCTTATCAAAAAGGTCACTGGAGTCTTGATTTTCTGTTTCTAGTGTGCACCATGCCAAATACTTTCCCCTGCAACCCAAAGCCACATGCTTACACAGCAATACTATGCTCAGCAACGCACCATGCTGCTGCAATCAGAAGGGCTTTTAATAAATACGGTTAAAAAAAAAAAGGGGGGGGGAGACAAAATGCTAAACAACTGCAGAATGAAGAGTGTGGAGTGTTTAAGGGAAATAGGAGCTCAAGTCTTATTATGTCCTAGCAGAGCATCATCAGACACTGCTAAGCCTTGACCACAGCACAGAAATCCTATAAGGCACTTAACATTCATTCCCTGTTGTCTAATCCTTCCCCTCACAGAGTCACTCAGCACTACTCAGGGCTAACCACAATGTATTAGCGGACACAGGCTTGTAAAAATAATTCAGAGAAAGAAATCAGAGCTTTGGAAGAAGAGATATGGAAGGAGACAGTAGTTGAGAGAGGAACATGCAGCAATCCTATGCTCCTGCTACTTGAAACAAAGTTGGCTTCATAACGAGCACTGGTTTTATAATCAGAGCCACCCAGTTTGGGGTAGTGGGTAGGGAGCAGGATGTGTGGTGGGTCCAAGTGTATGTCCAAACAGATCACTCATGGCTGATGTATGCCTAGAAGAATATGGAAACATCCAGGATAGGTCTCCTGGGAGATATCCCAGGTGGTGGTGGACCCATCCAGCCACAGGCACAAAAAGCAGCTTTCAAAGGGATGAGGACAGCAATGGATGGGTGTTCTTCTACAAACCCTTCCCACAGTTGCTGCCAGCTGTATTGAAAACTCAGACCTTTTTGGTCTGAAGGTCACTAGAATCCTCTTTCAATAAAGACACTTGGGTCTCCTGGAGAAGGCCTCAAATAACTAGGCCATCAAGGGCATTGTTTAAGCTATGGACACTTGGAGCACTCCTCTGTGATGGCTGACAGGTGGCGACACAGAAAGCTCTTAAAGCTATTCTAGCTCTCCTCATCTCAAAAGTCCACCTTTCTCCTTGGCCAGTGTAGTGGAAGCAACTAATTCAGCCACATGAGCAGAGTGCTTGTCTGCTAGTCTGGACAGTAGTTCTCCTTTCACAACAGTTGATGAACTAATTTTGGAAAGAATAAGAATTCTATTGCATACATCTCGATTCATACTTCATGTTTCCACAATGACCTTCCACTCTCTCCTGTGGGAAGAAATTCTGCATCTTCCCAAGGCTAGATGACTTCAAGCCATGCTAGAAAACAAGTGCTGTTTTACAGCAATAAAGCAAGCTCTAGGATAAACATCAATCATTCTGAAAATAAAGATTAGTTTCATGACAAAGGTATCCAGGTTATCACATATGGACAACTACACCTTTAGTCATCATCTTAGCAGAACAATTTGTAGCATCTGTGCATTACAAATAGAGACAGCTAAGAGTTATTGGATACGTTCACCACAAAAGCCCTTTTCAGTGGCAAAGAGCAGTAATAAACAGATTGGAAACAATCAGATAGGAAACATCCACTAGTGTGGTTTGGGTCATCCACAGAGAAAGTCTCAGCCCAACCAGCATACCAGCTTACCTCAGTACAACATCAGCTTGGACTCCATATATCTTCTGCTCCACTGCCTTCTGGAAGGACATAAGAGTGTTTTCTGGTGCCAACTACGGAAAAAGAAAAGCAAAGAGAAAGAGTAGCAAGTAGAAATGTTTACAAAATTGTGTCAGCAAGGTCTAGAGATATTAGGGATACAAAATCTTGTATGGCACATTATACACTGGCCAATTACTCTGGTGTACCAGCATTGCCCAGACAGAATTGCACCTTACTGAAGTTTGAAGATGAGCAATGCATTTCCTTCCACTGATGGTCTTTCACACAGAGGATAGAGTTCAATGCAGAGTTATCATGACCTGCAGTGCCAGAAAACTGACCAGCTTGAGATCTGGTGCAAGTCAGCTTACAAGAGATTTGCTCACCGGCATGGTCCCCCAAACAGTGGCTTGCTGAAGACCCCCAGAAAGTGATTGCTAATGTGATACCAATTCTCTACTCACAGGTTATATCGAGAGCTACCAAAACTACCTTAACAGTTCTTCATTCTCCTACTTTTCTATGCAAACAGTGATTACAGTGCTATTAAAGAAAGAAGAAAGTCCATAAACCAGAGTATCATCCATATCATGAAGAACAACTAGGCCACAGGTTCTGTAACACATGTTTTATTTCCACATCTCTTCATTCAATACTCTTCTATGACTCAGTCTAAAAATCACTTCATTTCTCTAATAAAAGTTCTAGTTAGTTTTAACAACAATTAAAAAAATAGCTGTAAGCCTAAAAAATTTATCTCAATGGCTATCACAGATAAGGAATTGAAATTTATTTCAAATTCCTTCCTGTTGAATGAAGCAAGTGGCAACAGAATGTGGGTTTACTTAAAAACAATATAGTGTGAAGACAAACACTTTGGTTTTCTACAAAACCAGTACAGTATAGCTAGCCTCAAAATGTCCATAAACCAACCTCAGGCAGACCAGAAAAAAAAAAGAAATAAATAGACAACTGTGCAGAGAAAAACTGGCAGGTTTTCTACACTAAAACGTGAGCACATAATGAAGTTATTTCTTAAAATCATTTTCTTTTTTCCAATTTTGAATTCAGGTTTAGAGAATCTGTTTTTCCTGGTTTTCCACTCATCTCTGCTGCCACCAGGATCAGTAAGTTTCCATCAAGACACAATGAGCACTCACAATTCACGATTTTCAAGAATTACTCAGAAGTTGCAAAGAGGAATAATTAAAAACAAAGGCCTAAATGCACCACGCTAGCAAGATGCACAATAAATATAAAAACCTGCTCAAGAGCTTAAGGGGTTTCTAAGAATCATTTGTTTTCTTACAAGCTGATCACCTTACATGCTCAGGTCAGCAAAGCTTTGGTGTAAAATAATCAGACCAAATGTCAGCAACAACCTTCACATAGCTCCACTATCTCCCTACTGAATTCCTCTGGCTCAAGCCACGCCTCAACCCTAGTTCATTTTTATGTTCGTTCTAAGTCAATGGAGACCCATTATCTTCCTAAAAAAGCTCCCAATCAAAGTCTGACTTGTCTAGGTGAAGACAGAGGCAACACCCCCATCACACCCTCTTGCATAGTCCAGCACTGGGTAACACAAGGTCGGGCTGAAAGAGCTTTTTGGAATATATATACATATATATACACACACATATATATATGCGCGTTGCCCAGAGCTGTCAGCAGGGAGCAGCAGCCACAAAGATGTGAGCTAGTTGCAGATGCCCCTGCTCACTTCAGGGACGTTAGACTAGATGACTTTTAAAGGTCCCTTCCAACCAAAACCATTCTGTGATCTGAAGATCCTGTCCAGACTTGCTCCATCTCCTTGGGTTGCTTTCAGCTTCTTGGGTTTCTTCTCCCAAGTACCCCAGGTTTCCTCAGGATAACAGTGCAAGGTGATGCCCTCTCTACAAGGTAATGCTCAATACTTGCTTTTGAAGACTGCAGCAATCACAAAGAAATAGAGTAATCTTCAAATGAGAGAGAGATGAGAAAGAGAAACCAAAGGGCAATGCAAGACACAGCTCAAGATGGAACATCACCTCAAGCAGCACCTGAACACACACCCCTATAAACACTCTTGTCAGTGATGAGGACATAAGAATAGAAAAGCAAAGTGTACCAAGTTGTAAATCATGTCTGAGACTAAGGGGAAACCACCTCCACTAAGCACTCAGTGTAAAACCCTTTAACTAGGGCAGGACAACAAGGGTGTGATGACACTGCTGTTACTCACCTACACAATCAATCTCTCATACTGCATGAATCAGGATTAATGAAAGCTAATGGCTGCAACAGTATTCCACCTCTGTAGAGGTGGACCAGCATGACCAAAGTCTTGTCATGTCTTACCTGTACACCAAACTCTGTCCCAGCAGAATCCTAACCTAGAGAGAGCACAGGATCTGTTTGATAAGGTTAAAAAGGTTTCTTGCCTCTTATCAGTGAATTTCAGTTTCTGCAGGGCCAGGGTCAAGCCTTGCTTAAAACAGCAGCCCTCTTGAGATACAGTTGGTTTGAGGTATAGTAGAAGATTTAACCTAAACAACAGGGGAGCCCCAGCCTCCACTGATGGAGGAAGGAAATACAGATCCAAACATATCTGAGGTGGCAAGTCAATATGCAAGAGCCTCCATCAGCTGAACTGGGGCAAAGCGTATTTAGAGCTTATCTACAGAGAGATTAGAGTTACTGAGGCTGGAAAAGACCTCTGAGATCAGGAAGTCCTGCCTATGGCCTAACACCACTACATCAGCTAGACCATGGCACTAAATGCCACATCCAGCCTTTCTTTAAACACATCCAGGGACGGTGACTTCACCACCTCCCTGGGCAGTCCATTCCAATATCTGATCACCCTTTCTGTCTCTTCCTTATATCCAACTGAAATCTCCCCTGGGCACAGCTTCAGGCCATGCCCTCTCCCAGGCAACTAGTGACAGGATGAGAAGAGCCAGATCCCCACCTGACTACAACCTCCCTTCTGGTAGTTGTAGAGAGTGACAAGGTTCCCCCTGAGTCTCCTCTTCTCCAGATACATGAAAGTCAAATCAGAAGCCAGTCTTTTGGGGATGGGATTTCTATTTGCCAGACTAAGTTTGGCCATGTAAAGACAGTAGTGATGTTCATGTATCTTAGGTTGCAGTTAGCTAAAAAGTGAGGTTTTCACTGAGTTTTAAAACTCTGTGCACTACAACTGATCTATCCTCAGCACCCAGTTGCCATTGAAGTTTACCCTGTGGACAGATAATCTTAGCACCAGAAGTGAAATATCCCACTTCTGCCTCACCTCCAGCCCCTAGAGAGCTTGTAGGCCAAGCTTCACTCTCCAAGAAGGATAAAACTAACTGGATGTCACCATGAGCGCATGCAGCTGCTCAGATGTGTGGCACATCCATTTCTTTCCCAGGAACTTGACCCTAAATGCAAGTTAAATAAACTTACGTAACTGGCCAGATCTGTGTTGAAAATGCAGCTTTGCAGCTGTGTAAAGGAAACAGCATTTTAAAACTGCTCTAAGAACAGATGGTCACTTAAGGTCCAACTATCCAAATACACACTTAGGTGCTGTAACATCATCTTCTTCACAACACCACTAGAAGTGAAGAGCATTCTCTTCAAGAGCGTCACAGATGGATGAACATCTCTGGCTGCTCTGAATTGGGAAACAGCACAGACGTCAGTAGATGTGGTCTCCATGACACCATGCCCCATGATGGCACGTGGTGGGCACACTCTACAACACTGCAATGCTATTACTTGACAGCCCATCACTCCATATATCAGAAGCTTTTGCAAAGTAGATTATAAGTCTTCCAAGCAAAAACATCATGTTCTTGTGAGCGAGGGGTGGGCAAACTCCTGGCCAGAACCAGTCACCCTGATATTAACAATTGCATCTCCAAATGAGTCCATCATCAACACAGAAAGCTGTCCTCTCCATTTCTAAACTTCTCAGTCAATCCTAGTCTCGAGGGGACTGAAAAGCCAGTTGCGCTGATGACATAACCCAGTAAAGGTCAACTAGAAAGCCAGGAAAGCAAATTTAACCCTGTCCCCTAAAATCACATGCTGCCTATTCCCAGACGTTCCCCTGGCACCACTTTGGAGGCAGGAGTTCATATCCCTTAGACACAAATGGCTTTTTGGAAAAAGAGAAACTGAGTAACCGTTATTTCCACCACCCCAGCCTGTTTCTGTCTCCCTCCAAAAAAGAGGGAAATGAAGCTCCAAATTCAGTATACTTAGGGCAGAGATACATCCAAACAGGACAGTTACTGGTACAGAAATTACTTGCTTAGTTTAGTACTGATTTTTATATATATATTTTTTTAAAAAAGGTTTTACAGAAAAACTGCAATAACTAAATGAATGCATAATCTTTCTGCTTTCATTTCTCCCTCTCTCCCTCCAGTTTCTTTGATGGGTTTTGCTCCTTAATATATTTAGACATGTTATGTCTAAAACCCAAATCCAGGTTGGCAGTGATCCAGTTCAACTGGACACAATTGATTTCTTGAGAAATCAGTGCTGAAGTGAAGGAAGCTCTGGGACATAAAGCTCTGTCCTGTATATATCCAATATCCACTGAAAGATACAGACAGGCCCTGTGCAGAGTTTCCAGAAGGTGTTCTTCCTCTTCACATTTGGTTTCATAGGCTCATCCCTTGCAAAAAGCAGGCTACTATTCATTTCTTCCCGCTACAGAGACATAACAAGTAATTTCTAGGAAGTTACCCATGGATGAACTAATTTTGACTGGTTTTGTGCTCAGAATTGTCAAACAGTTTGGATTGGAAAGGACCTTAAAGATCATCTAGTTTCAACCATGGTCAGAGGCACCTCCCACTAGACCAGACTGCTCAAAGCCCCATCCAACCTGGCCTTCAATGCATCCAGTGATAGAGCATCCACAACTTCCCTGGGCAATCTGTTCCAGGTTCTCACCATCCTCATGGTGAAGAATTTCTTCCTAATCTCTCATCTAAATCTCCCCTCTTTCAGTCTGAAGCCCTTACCCCTTATCCAGTCACTACAATCCCTTGTAAAAAATCCCTCTCCAGATATCCAATAGGCCCCCTTCAGATACTGGAAAGCCATTATGAGGTCTCCCTGGAGCCTTCTTTTCTCCAGGCTGAACATGTCCCATCATGCCAAGTCACTAAGGTAATATCAATACTGTTTAAAAAACACAAACAACCAAAAACCAAAACAAAACAAAAACAAATTTTAATCCCTAGAAATTCTAGACATTTTAGAGAGTAACCATACCTAGCATTTCTAGAAGCAACTTAACTAGACTGAAAGAAAAGGAAAAATTGCAAAAGAGAAAAAAAAAAGGATTGCCTTGGACAACAGGGTTAACTCACAAACAAAAAGCTATTAGAAACTGAATAACTAGATACAGGAGATGAGACCTCATTATTGTTATACTGCACATGCACAAAAAGCTGAAGCTTGATTTAATGAAAGGCTACCTAACCTTATGTAGATTTATTTCAGTAAATGCAAGCCTTTCTCCAGGTCTGACAAAAGATGCTGTGATTGGTTGCTACCATCGATTAGACCAGCAGACAGGTTAACAGGCCATATTTTTAATAGGTGGGTGTGCACAAGATGTACAGCTTGATTTCAGCAGCACAAGAAATACAAACCAAAGCACTTCAGAGAGCTTAAGAAACAAAGCTGTACCACAGAGGTTGTGGCAAAGTTTTGGTACCCAAGAGAAGATGAAATAAAGGCCATCAAAACCACCACAAAAACAAACCTCTCAAAACAACTGAAAGAAATCAACCATTCTTCATTAGCTGAAAGCTCTCCAAGCAGCCACAATCGCAACCAGAAGTCTTCACTACCATTTCCATCGACAGCTGGCACCACAACATGACAAAACAGCATCTCTGTAAGAACACCAACATATATTGGAGGCTTCACTTTCAGGTGGCATAAAAAAAAAACCAACCCCAAAAGCCAACTCCATATGTGTAAGGGCATATTTGCTGGAAATCTCCTGGTAACAGCACCACACGTTCCCTGTTGAGGCAAAACATTCCCATGCAATAACCCAACAGGCAAATCCCAAGTGCAATTAAACATTGCCTGCCCACCAAGGTCCTTTGTCCCAGCAATGGGTACTTTTCCACTCTGGATTTGTGCAAAGCCAGTGAGTCAGCACGACCGAAAAACAGTCCTCCCAGCACAGTACCTGTGCTCGGCACAGAGATGGATATTGTCTACTATGCAGGAAGGAACTCAATGGCCCATAGACAGCTGTTTTGGCACAGTGTTTCTCAGTGCTGTTAAGACATGCCAAAAACCAGCTGTACGGGTAGTTGGCCAAAAGCATTTATTTCAATGCTATTTGTAGCCTCCAACTCTGAAATCAAGAGCTGTTCTTGCCTCTGACATGCTTGGATGGTTTCCACGGTTTAGCCTGATTTCTTTTTTTTTTTTATTAGACCAGCTAGTAACTTTTTGGTCACAGTAATGGGAGGTGAATTCCACGGCTTCATGAAAGTTTTCTTTTAATGAAAGAATTCCCCTTCTCTGGAGACCTTCAAAAAATCCACCTGGATGTGACCCTGTACAAACTGCTCTAGGCAAACTTGCTTTAGCAGGGGGGTTGGATGAGATGATCTCCAGAAGTTCCTTCCAACTCCCACGATGCTGTGACTCCAAGGAGACAGATACAGCTCTTGCTCTGGTAAGTCTTCGGTATTATTAATCCTTCGTGTGATTTATCTACAATTTGACATCACAGATCATAGTGATGAACCTAATTATAAAGAATGTATATTTAGGACTAACAACTTAAAAGCAAGTAGGATTCAACGTTACGGACAGCACCTTCTTCTGATCCCGAAAGAAAAGACAACCTGCCTCATCTTGAAGCACCATTTGAGGAAAGACACTTAGGAGAAGACTTTAGAGGTGCAAATGGTAATAGAATTTGTTTTTCTGTTGGATGAAGTTACTCATTTCCATCTCAGATTTAGCTCCAGTTTTTACCTTCTACCCATGTTTTGGCTTATCCTCAGCATCGAGTGTCATATTTACTACCATAGAGAAGACAGAGAAGGCTATTGTCATTGAAGACAAAATACAACTATATTTCTCTAAGAAGAATAAAATGGCAGAACAAAGAAAACAAATATCTGCTCATAAGACCATCTGAAAAACCATGTGGCCAGCAGGTTGAGGGAGGTGATTTTGTCACACTGTTCTGCTCTGGAGAGACCACCCCCTGCAGTGCAGGGTCCAGCTCTGGAGTCCTCAGCACAAGAGAGACAGGGACCTGTCGGAGCAGGGCCAGAGGAGGCCACAAAAATGATGGAAGGGCTGGAGCCCCTATGCTGTGAGGCCAGGCTGAGAGAGTTAGGGTTGTTCAGCCTTGAGAAGGCCCCAAGACAACCTTCTTACAGCCTTCCAGTACGTAAAGAGTCCTATAAGAGGTTATTTGGACAACCTCTTCAGCAGGCCCTGTTGAGACAGGACAAAGAATGATGGTTTTAAACCAGAAGAGGAGACATTTAGGTAAGAGAGAGAAGGAAGACATTTTTTACACTGACCATGGTGAAACACTGACCCAGGTTGCCCAGAGAGGTGGTAGAAGCCCCATCCCTGGAAATATTCCAGGTGAGGTTGTCCAGGGCTCTGAGCAACCTGCTCTAGCTGCAGGTGTTCCTGCTTCCTGCAGGGGAGTTGGACTAGATGAGCTTGAAAGGTCCATTCCAATCTAAAGCATTCTATGATTTATGAAAAGTTTTAACATATTAACATGCAAAATTTAGAGAAGCCCATTTCATGGTTTGGAGTGTCAGGCAATTCCTGTACCCCTCTGGACAAGACCTTTTCAAGTATCAGTCATCAAGTGAGGGCTGGAGCCCTGAAGTCTCAGCACACTGCTACCACAACCCTGATGGGAATCCAGAGGGACAGAAACAGATCTGGAGAATGAATAGTTAACTTAAAAAAAAAGCCTTTTAAAATATACTGATCAACTAAGCACCTGCTAAGAGAAAGGATTTTCAGATAGCACCCTGGTGGGAACGGACATTTCACATAGTAAAAATTGGGCATGACTGGATGACATTTATGCAAGCAGAAGTAGGAGGAGTTATGCAGAAGAGCCTTTCTAGCAGTAAATTAAAGCTTGTGAGGGAACAGGGTGATACCAAAGGGACATTGCTTGGAGAAGTACTACCACTACAGACAAATGGTCAGCCAGTATGGAACCAGTAGCTCTTCTGTACTGCAGAAAACCACTCACCTAGGTACAGATGCCAGGATGGTTTCTGATTCTTCCCTTGCTACTTAAAATGTAAGAACTTTTTTCCCTCCTCCAGTGTTTCAAGGCAAATTATATGAGCCATATGGCCTCTGCTCCTCACATTTTTTCTTCCACGGAACAAGGACAGCAGTTGAGCCACACACAGAGGCTACGAATGCTGCTCTTCAACATCGGAACATCAGGGACAACAGAAAAGAGACAAGGTGTGTGCATGCACAGAGGAAAGCAGGCTCTGGAGCACAAAGGAAGATTGTTGCCCTTCTCTGAGGAGCAGGCTGCATGCACTGACAGATCAGTATCCCTCAGGAAGTACACGCATCTACAGCTTTCCTGGGAAACTCTCCATTTCACCACCTTTTGCCTCATATGCCATATGGCGTGTCCCCAACAAATCCTTTATTCCAGGATACGAAGCGTCTTTGGGTATCCCATGGACCTGCTTTGCTGGCTTTTGTCAGAGAAGCACTCAATTTATTTGTATCTTTACAGTATACGAACATTGGACGTGCAAATGCAATATTGCAGATCCAATCCTGCCAGACAGGTGAAGCAACCAGTTATCAGGATCTATGAGAAAGTACCTTTGTCTGCACAGCAAATCACATTTGTCTTGCTTCAGGAGATTTGAAGGCAAATATTGCATCACTTTTCATGATCTCCACTCCCACTAGATTTCGTTTCACCTCAGGTCCTAAACTCCCAGGCTCTGCAGGCTTTTTGATCTTGACATTGCCCAAGGGAGGATGTCTGTATACTACAGCCCCATCTCCAGACTGCTCTCTGGGCTAATTGCTCCTCTCTAGCTCAGTTTGGCTATTTCTCCAAAAGAGGTCTACATATACTTGAGCTCAACAGCCTAAGTATAATAAGGAGCTCTGTGAAAACAAAATCCTATTAGCAGAAATGTCTTTTGGCAAAGCTTTCAAGTCATTTGTTTTCAAGCTGATACATTTTACGACAACCTGAGGATTTGCACTCCAGGTGGAGCTCTTAAAACTCAAGGTGACATTTGATATAGTGAAAAGCTGGGCATAGATGAAAGTACAGAAGGAAGTTTT
The DNA here is from genome assembly GCA_024336885.1 of Actenoides hombroni. Taxonomy (NCBI): domain Eukaryota; kingdom Metazoa; phylum Chordata; class Aves; order Coraciiformes; family Alcedinidae; genus Actenoides; species Actenoides hombroni. The sequence continues at coordinate 7,807,383 of WUAM01000299.1, forward strand.
GATCCCCTTTCTGGTCTTAATCTTTCTTATCCCATCTCAGCTTTGCCATTCCAAGGCACAGTTGAAAGCCACTCGCTACACATACAGCAAAGGCAAATCTGTTGGATAAACCTACTGTCAACTCATCATGGGACATGCAGACTATTGCTTGGAGGTTGGAATAAGACTTGCTAGTCTCTGATCTTGATTCCTGGGGGCTTCAGAGCAAACCATCTGCTGCTAACAGATAATCAGCTCTGTGTATTGGGGAATGGTGAAGGGGAGCAATGCACCTGCTGAACAAGACCCAGGCCACAGTTCCACACAGCACTGAGTGTCCTCTACCACTGCTCTTCATCAAGCATCACAACCCTCGGCACCCTAACCTGAAAGCAGCAACTTCCCAGGTAGTTTTATTCCATACCGCAAACAGTGTTTGCTATATGTTCATCCTTAGAGCCAGCAAAGGGCCAAGTCTCTGCTGGGAGTCTTTCTTTAGATAACGTTTATGTAAACTGACTGGAAGATATAAGGACATTCTTTACTGTTTAGTTTCTTTAGAAGGTTGGGCAGGGGGGACACCCAGGCCTGGACACCCCAAAGGAAGAGAATGTCCTAATGTGTTTTTGTGATTTCCATGCAGTAAGTATACAGAGCACAGGTTCTCACTTGGCTTCTTTTGGCCTTCATGGTTATAACAAACTCAGTTGGACAGAAAAAAGCATTTATCATGCCCAGAACTTCATTCCACCACCCACAGAGGCAATATAGTTAAACAAGTGACAGAAATTAAGCTGGCATTTCAGGACATTGCTTAAAGAAATAATTTTTAAAAACAGAACTAAAATAAAATGCTTCCTTGTCATGACAGGTGTTTATAACACCTAGTAAACTCCTCTAGTGAATACTCCTGAACTTGGAGAGGAGCTCAAGCACGCTCCAGTCTGGTAAATAGGTGCTGACAGTCTATAGAAATATATTTCTCTGGTTTGAATGTCAGCAAAAAAAGTTAATTGCATGCCTTAAAAAAAAAAAAAGTACATTCACAAGGCCAGTGCTTACACTGCAGTACACTTATCTTGCCTGAAGTCAGTCAATCATCAAAAGGCAAGGAGGTTTTGATTGGACATTAGGAAAACTTTCATCCTTCAAACGGTTGTCAAGGCCTGTCCCAGGCTGCCCAGGGCAGTGGTAGAGTCCTCATCCTTGGACAGATTGAAAAGCCATGGAGATGTGGTGCTGAGGGACATGGTTTAGTGGTGACCTGGCAGTGCTGGGTTAACAGTTGGACTCTTCCAAACAAAACAATTCTATGAATCAGTAGAGAGAGATAGAGGTACAACTATTGAACAGACTATGTATAGGAGCACCCAAACTAAAGACCCAGGCCAGTATGTCCAAACACCACAGGACAGAATTATCCGAGCTCAGGGCTGTGCCCAAGTCAATGTGCTCCATCTTTAGCATGGACATATCCAGAAACCTTGGAGAAGAAAAGGACTATATGACATGGCCTATCCAGAGGCAGATGACTAATACTTCATCACCTCACACAGTCTCATAATGATCTGTAACACAAGAGCACCATGCAGTCATGTAGGGTCAGCACAGCTTGTTTGGTTGTTTCTTTTTCTAGATTGCCACACTCAACACATCTTGCTGTGAGCTGAGTTTAACCACTACTGGTGAGGTCCTGCAAAGGGCACAAAGACTGAGCCTCAAGCTCTAAAAAAAAAAAAAAAAAAAAAAAAATCAGAAACCTCTACTGCTGCAGTTCAAGGGCCATGCCTGAAGAACAAGAACCAGCAGAACTTGTAGACAGAAAAACAGTGATACAGACCACCCTGAGCAGGGCAAAGACTGTCCTTTTGTTTGTAAGGCATATAGAACATCGGGGGCGTGACTTGACTCTGGGTTCATGCACTGATTTACCACCACAGTAATTTTAGGCAGGAGTGGTGCCTCAAAGTTTTATTTCTCATATACACTCTGTGGAGGGCAGCCTGGAGACCACCAGATCTGGTACCATCATAGGTAGAAGAGTCAGACAACACAGTACTAATAATGTGAGACTACTCACCATCGGTGCTCCACGGTGACCTATGATGGCTGGCTTTGGTCCCAGAGCCTTCTTCTCCATTATGCAAGGAGACGATATGGTGAGAGGGACAAGGTAAAGTGCAACTACAACTGCGAGGTATGCAGTGAACATCAGCATCTGAGAAGCTGAGATGGAAAGAGAGAGAGAGGTGGTGAAAATGTTGGTTCCAACTTCCTCACACCCCACGAGCAAAGTCATGACACCTTTGTGATCCTGCAGAGGAGAGACTGGTTTACAGGCATTGCCCTTAGTACAACAGCAGGGCTCTGTATTTAGGGAAAAAACATTCTATTTTTAAAATATCTCTGAGCTAATCAAGTCCTGAGGGAGGTTTCCACTTCATTTTGTATTGGGGAGACAAAAAGTTAAGCAAATTGCTTAAAGGCCCAGAAATGCAGCCCAAAACACTGATGACTTCCAGCTCTTTGGGTGGGACAACACCAAACTTTGCCCTGCCTGACAGCAGAAATAGATCACCAGTTAAACATATCTACAAATAAATCATGACACCATGTCAGTGTATTTAACTTCACTGGGGTTTACATCACTTGTGTTTACACTGGTGGTTCACTGACACCACCCACTTCAGCCAGGGTAATGCCACTTGAAATGCTTTTGCATTAGGATTTGTGCAGGCCAGAATGAAGTTAATTTCCAATAACGTTTTGCTGATTAAGTTGGGCATGTTGTGATGGTTGTGCACTCCCCGGGGTCTCTGCAAGCAGCAATATTCCTGGACCTGCAAATGCAGCTAACAAGGTGCTGGCTGCAGCGCTTGGGGCCAGATGAGCAGTCCTGCCTCCCACACCATGCCTCAGCCTCTGACTACCAGTGACGTCTCACAAAGTCCAAAGTATCTGGGAATCTTTCGAAGGTGCTGACAGCGCAACAGAAACACCCCTTGTTCCCAACAGGCACGTATTCCTTACAAAGAACAACAGGCACCTTTGAACTCTGGAGCTATTTGGAGTCACTTGAAACCACAAACATTAAAGCATAAGACTTCGTTTTTTGGGGGGTTTTTTTAATTATTTATTTTCAAACTCATTAAGGCTTTGGAACTCAAGGGAAAACTTCCAAAAAAGCCCTTTAAAACAAATATTTGCCATGGATGCAAGATAAAGAAATCAAGGGTTTTATTAGGGGAAGGACTGAACAGCCCAGCTCTGGTCCTGACCACAACTGATCTGGTTTCACACAAACTGCTTTTTGCTTCCAGCATCTAATAGCCTCATTCAAACATGTTCCTACAAGCCAGAAAGTAACACTAGTAACTTTGCCAGCTAATTTTTCCTCCTTTCTGGATGACACGTCAATCACCCAGAGAGCACTCAAGGAAGTGAAGGGCATCTTGCTGATAGAGCTCATGCTGTGTCCTGCACCATAAAGGTATGGTGACCTGGAGCTGTGCGTTACTAGCATCAAAAGGTCCAGCGACAGACACAGGACATGATCCTGACCCAGTTCTTGCTCACCCCAGAACACCAACCAGGCTTTGTAAAATCAACCTAATTGTCAGCGAAGTCTCCAGCTGTGCAGGGAATCTGGTTCCGTCCTTCCTATTACTGCAGTTTAGGGATTGAAGAGCTCCGAATCAAACTAATGGCATGCAACACATGAAATGCAAGGCCTTCCAAATACTTTGCTCATTGTACTGCACCCACAAGGAAAGAATGCCCCAGAATGGGACCATGTTAAAATGGAGCTGAAGACATCACCCAGCTTGGCACATGTGGGAACAGACGACACACAAAATAATCAAAAGGAAATACAGACATCAAATACAAGTGACATACATATTATTCAATTTGAGGTTGGATGGTGTGTATGGAAGAAGCTCTCCTGGTGACCATCCAAGACAAGCAAGCAGGATAGATAAATCTCCCACTTTCTACAGCATGACAACAACAACATTTAGATGCAAGCCTTCCTTCTCTATTCCTCCTACTCTTAATGACCTCTCCAGCCTAGTTTGGGGTCCTGGAAGAGCATGTTTCTCACACTGCCATTTACTACTCAAGGCTTCCAGGGCTTCTTTGAGTCCATTTTCTATCTGACATCAGAAGCAAGCTTTGAAAACAAGCTATCATCTTTTAAAATACTGTAGCTATTCAAGAAGCTTCTGTTCTTCAGGTTCTGAAAAAGCAGCATACAGGGAACAAGAAAAAGGAAAAAGTGTAAATTTGGTCAGTAAAAACGCCAGTTGCAAAAGATTGTCACATGCCTCAAAACCAACAAGAACAGACTGTTGCATGAATCATAGAATGTTAGGGGTTGGAAGGGACCAAGAAAGATCATCCAGTCCAAACCCCTGCCAGAGCAGGATCACCTAGATTATGTCACACAGGAACATGTCCAGGCGGATCTTGAACATCATGAAAGACTGCATCTGCACCAGTTATTTACAAAATATTATTAGTGAGTGAAATCTTATTTTCCCTATTACAAGCAACTGTAGGGTCTGAGAGATTCCAGTCCTTCTCTACCATTTTTAACATCACCATGTCAAACATATCTGTACCAAAATGTCTGTAAACTCCGCCAGGTAAGATCCATGAGCAAAATGACCCTGAAATAACTTGAAACACCAATGGTACAGAAGAGACAAATGTTTTTCCCTTAAAACCAAACAAACAAAAGAACCCAGAAGCCAGGGCCAGGGCGGGGGGGGGGGGGGGGAGAGAAGGGAGAGGAAGAAAGCTTCCGGGCTTATTAAAAGAAAACAACAACAAAAAAACCCATTTTCAGGGAAGCTGTCTGAAAGAAAAAAAGTATGAGGAATTCAGAAGGAGGACATGCAGTCTCTGCTCTAGGCATAACCACAAATCCTCCCTCAACTGGCAGCCTAATTACATGCTAGGACATATTTAAAAAGAGCCAGGTACAGCTTTATTGACATTTTTATAAATTAAGGCAGAGCAATTCTTTCTTTGAAAGGGCTTTCTGGATATCAAAATCTTTCCATCTTCAGACACCATTTCCTCATTTTTAACTCCCACTTCTTGGAAGTCTTTTGAAAGTGCTGCCAAATCCTTCCAGGGCTTGTATTTTGCTGCAGGTTAAATACCAATTAAAACAATTTTTCTGGAGCTGGCACAAATGTCTGAGAACATCTATGGATGCCCTGAAGAAAAACACTTCTGAGGGCACAGAAGGATCCAATTATTTCACAAGAAAACCTGGAGGAACAACTCAGACTTGGGAGAGCCCCTGGCAACAAGACAGGACAAGGGAAATGCACAGATCAACTTATTTCAGTGGACAGGACCATCAACAAGAGCTGGGTTCAGTGTGCCCTTCACCACTCTGCTTCCTTAGACCTTCAATCACATCTCAACACGCATTCAAGGAAGCACCTAACCATGAGGGGACCAGATCTCTACTGAGCCCTCCGGGTGCTACTGCATCACAAGCAACAAGTCCATGAAGGCTTTCAAAAGCCAGATCCACCTAGAAATGCAGGTGAACAAGAGCCAAGAAGATGAGGGAAAAGGAGAAGTGCTTATAAGATCCAGAGAAAAACACAGCACATTAGTTGTGAGGCATGCATTTATGTTTTCTAAAGCAGATTGATGGAAATCTGGATACCATTATGCATTGCATCATTTAACATAGCCCTTTCAACTCCAACCTTGGTGCGCTTCCAAACACAAAGCAGCAGCTGGGGGATCTGAATGTATCCCCAGAGCAGGTTAACCCACTCCAGTTTCAGGCAAGTTACTCTAAGAGAGCATCCACCTTCCCAGCATGGCTGAGCTGAAGGTTGCTGAGCTGAGGAGCCAGCATTGCCTCCTGCCAGCTGGTTCCCAAGGGAGGGCCCAACACCCCAACAGCCACCCACCAGCCCCTGACCACCACTCAAGGACACAAGTAGTACTCACTGGCTTTCTCCGTTCGTGCAAACTGCCCTGCTATCAACCATGACAGGGCTGTGACCGCCGCAAGTGCTCCTATGTGCAAGAAAGGGGCTGTGGCCTGCAGGACACAAGAACAGGAGAGAAAAAAGTAATAAAAAAATAAAATTACAAACACACCAGCACCTTGCAAATTCATTGATGTTATAGGCTCCATAGTGCATCAGACCACTGTCTCCAGTCGGATTTCACACCATTCCTGGATCAGGCTCTTTCATCTTTTTTGATCGTCTCTTCTTCCAAACCCTACCACTGCCTCTGGTATTCAGGCCACTGTGAAGGCAAAGCAGGGAAACTCTAAACCCTTTCTTGTGGAAAAACTCACCCAGTAACACAGACACTTGGAAAAGGCCTCCTTGGACAACCACGTCAATTCAAGTAAGGGTCTTGGTGCCACCAATTTTTAAATTTCTTGTAGTCCAGTTGAACACTGGTCAATAACTTAATGTCCAAATGAAAATCAGTGAGAAGTGGTGTCCCTCAGGGGTCCATACTGGGGCCAGTGCCTCTTAGTAACTTAATAAATGACATAGCGGCATCAAGTGCACCCTCATCAAGTTTGCAAATGACACCAAGCTGAGTGGTGCTTGTGACATGCCTGAGGGATGGAATGTCAGCCAGAGGCTCATGGACAAGCAGGACCATATAAACCTCATGAGGTTCAACAAGGCCAAGTGCAAAGTCTGGCACATGAGTGAGGGCAAAACCAGGTACTAATCCAGGCTGGGGGATGAAGGGATGGAAAGCAGCCCTGAAAAGGTGGTCTTGGAGGTGCTGGGGGGTGAAAAGCTGGACATGAGCCAACACTGTGCACTCACAGCCCAGAAGCCAATGGCATCCTGGGCTGCATCCAGAGCAGTGTGGGCAGCAGGTCGAGGGAGGGGATTCTGCCCCTCTGCTCTGCTCTGGGGAGAGCCCCCTGCACTGCTGGGTCCAGCTCTGGAGTCCTCAGCACAGGAGAGACAGGGACCTGTTGGAGCAGTGCCAGAGGAGGCCACGGCAATGCTGGGAGGGCTGGAACCCCTCTGCTGTGAGGCCAGGCTGAGAGAGTTGGGATTGTTCAGCCTGGAGAAGAGAAGGCTCTGGGGAGACCTTCTTGTGGCCTTTCGGTACTTCAAGGGGCCTGTCAGAAAGTTGGAGACGGGCTTTTTAGCAGGGCCTGTGTGTAGTATTTAGTCCATATCTGGGGCTTAACTACAGCAGTTGCTCTATCACATGATGACCCCTCTCCAGTCAAAAAAAAGGAGTTGGGAAGAAGAGAGGAGACTCATGGGTTAAAATGAAAATGGACTGAATGACAGAGTAGAACTAATACTACTGCCAGAATAAAGTAAACAGTAACTTTTGTGACAGTGGTCACAACAAACAGGAAGGCCACTCTCAGGAGCAGGAAGAGAAGCTGGATCAGGAGATGCCTGAGGAGGACACCAAGCATAAGGCCTCCCATCATGAGCAACCTTCTCCTTTTATACTGAGCATGACATTCATGGGATGGGATACACCTGTAGCCAACTCCAGTCAGCTGCCCTGGTTAACTCGAAACTGCTGATGGCCTGCAGACCATGAAAGGCCTGGGATTCTGTCCCAGTGAAACCAGGACAGCCTGTTGCAACAGGACAAGGGGTGACTGTTTTAAACTAAGAGGAGAGACACCCTATATCTAAGGAAGAGTTTCTTATGCTGAAGGTGGTTAGACACTGTCCCAGGTTTGTCCATGGAAGTCGTTGATGCCCCACCCCTGGAAATATTCCAGGTGAGATTGGATGGAGCTCTGAACAACCTGCTCTAGTTGCAGATGTCCCTGCTCCCTGCAGGGGGTTGGACTAGATCATCTTGACATGTCCCTTCCCACCCAAACCATTCTATGATTCTATGGACACACTGGACTGTATCATCATGAGAGAAAGATTGAGATGGATCCTTTGACTCACACTGCTGTTCTCCAATTGCCTGACCAAATCTTTAAAAAAATAAGAAAAAAAAAGGATACCCTTCTGAGAAACTTGTCACTTGTGTGAATGATACTTCCTCCCCAGTCCTATATTTGTGTACTCCCAAATTATATAGTGATCACCAGTAAAACCTCTCAATCTTTTAATGGGCAAAATATTAATTTTTTTTTAATCCTTTCTGGAGGAAAAGGAAAAACAGCAATAGAGAGCAAGTCTATCAAGAAATTAGCAGTTTGTAACTATTTTCCTCTAATATGTAGCCCTGCAGCATACCACAAGTCTTTCTCAAAACAGGACCAGAGCACAGAAGTTGTATTATTTTTTAGTTATATATCCATTTATCTGCAATGTAAAAACAAACCCAGAGTACTCCTCCCATAGGGCTGGGAAGAGCATGATGCTCCAGGCCTGGACACCAACATCTAGAGCACTGTTAGCCAAACCAAGTGGAGGAATCATCCTCCCCCTCCAGCAATTATGAGTCATATTCAGCCTCAGTATTTTCCATCTCAAACGCTGCAGCCAAGCCTTGGTTTGAGTTTAAAGGAAAGATCCCAGGAGATGGAGACAAAGCAATATAGTGGCCTTGAGGACTCCATAGGAGTTTTGCTGCAAATTTTCTCATTCCAAGATTTCTATATTGGGAGTGACAACCATCAAGACACGGTTTTATAGAGTAGAAAGACACAAAGTCCCTGACATGTAGCTGCATTGGCCCCTTTCTCCACTAAGAGAAGCATCCTTGTACACAACTTACTTGCAGTGAAATAAATACCATCTCCCATTCGTCGTCCCAAAGCTGTGCTATTGATGACATGGTCACCATGGTAGTTATCAAGGTCGTCATCAGGCCAATCTGCAAGAAACCAAGAGTTTTTACATACTGGATCCTACCATTATACAGATCATTATCATTAAAAGTTTTACAGAATGGAAAATGGAGAGAAAAAACTTTTGCACATAATAAAAGGCCTAGAAAAGCTAGCCTTAGGACCCACAAGGAGAGAGGCTGATGTTTGTGTGCTGTCCAAGCATAACCTTCCCTCTCTTTTCCACCACTGGAGATACAACACTGCCTAAATAATCCCAGAAAGGCACATCTCATGGATGATCTCACTTTTTTCATGCAGTAGCCAATGGTATGGAGAGATTAGGTGATTCGTTTTGACAACAAATTGGATCAAAACCAGCTTAAATAGAGATTGGGTTCTCCCAAGCAACTTCAGGAGGTGATCTTGGACTCTTCTGCCCTTGCTGTAATAGCCTGTGATGCACCAGTGCTATGGGACGTTGGTGGACTCTGCTCAGTTGACCGTCCAACACTTCTGTTCAGACAAAACTTTATCATGCCCAACAGACAATGACAATTGCACCTCAGTAAAGCATGAACGTGTGTGCAAGCATGGCTGTGCATCCCCATCGCTAAACATTCATCTTGAGGTGGTTCAAGAACAACTTTGTGTGTGGATGTGACTTCACCTGGGTTTAAAATGGCAACAATTGTGCAGTCAGAATCCAAGTCATGTTGACAGAGCAGTTACAACAGATAATGCAGCTTGAGAAGAGACTCTGGATGAACTGAGACAGCGAACCAAGACCCAGTCCATCAGCCACTTTCCCTCAGTCTCCCTCTCCCTCCACGTGGAAGCACTCAAAAGTCTGAGTGGAGCAGTCAAAAAGAAAACATTACCTCCTTTGGGAAGGTAAAAAGTTCAAGCTGTCAAAAACTGCCACAGAAATAACTTCAGCTGTAAAGACCTAAAATCTGGTCTGTCTATCAAAAAAGTATTTCAGCATTCTCTGCCTCTCTGTCCAGTATCTCAGTCTCTGCTGTTCCACACTCCTGCCATCAAAGGACGCTGCTGCTCAATCTTATGTACTGCCTAGACCTGAAATCTTTGTGGGATACTTGTTCAGAAAAGGCCAACATAGCAACAAATTGATCATCTTGGATGCACAGGACATCTCTAGACCAATTTCAGATTTAATACATAAACAAACAAATAAAAACCCCAAATCCCCAACATTTACAGAAATCACTCCTTTACATAAGAACAGGATTTCTCTTTCTAGTTTAGCCTCATTTCCCATCTGTTGTTCCTTTCCTAGATGCCCACAGACAGACCTGCCAACAGCATAGGAAGTGTCCATAGGGCAGCAATGGCTTACTCTGAGCCTCCAGCTTTTGAAGGAACATCAACAAAGCCCATGGGACAGCAGAAGGGGCCAAGAGATTCACCTGACCCAGGCTGAAGAGGATCCCCAAGGCAACAGGCTGCATTCAAACCACCTGCTAACCCTAAACAACCCATTTCTGTACATCCAAGGAAGGATGGGATGTGGCTATTTAAAAAGACACCCCCAATCAACCTACAGTGACAAGCCATCTCTATTTCAAGAGATTTCCTCATTAAGGACTCTGAACTAATACAGCACAAAGCAATGCATGCGGACAATTGCACTTTGCCATGGACCCTGGCATGCAGTACTCATTCATCTCTTCCATCCTGTGGTCAGACCTTTGGCCACCCTCCAGAGCATAACACAACCCAGACTGAATCTACTTTTCATCCATTTTATAATCCCCAAAGATGGACTCCAAGTTCAGCAGCAACAGCAGAAGACTGTCAACTAGATTTCTTCAGCACAGCCCTAATTCCTCTTGAGGTCACTGCCCTGTGCAGCACAGAGGTCTCAGCACACCAGGGTATCTCCATTCCATCATTTCCTCCTCCCATCAGCTCTGATTCATTGCTTCTTACCCTCCTCCCATGCATCTCCAAATTGGCTTACAATCTTCAGCTCTTTTTGCTGGATTACAGGACAAAATTGGAAGGAATCATGCAGTTTGCACATATCAGCCTTTCTGCTTTAGTCTATATCTGAAGGTAATTCAGCACGGCTGAAGAGAAAAGTATTAACTTATTCCAGCCTCTTACCAAAATCACCTTAGAAAGCTGAGGGAGGTGTGGGGAAAGGAAGAGAGAAACTGAGCAACACATCTGACTTATGATGAAAGGTGGACTTTTTTGGAAGAAGGGAAGAAAGGGTGGAGTTTCTGTAGGCAAGAACTAACTGATCTCCACCAACACATTCCTCTTCTGGACTTACTCATCCAAACCCACCAGCCACCTGGAACATGTCAGAAAAATACCATTTCCCCTGATGAAGAAACATATGTTAAACTCAAGAATCAACAATTTATTTTCCAGCATCAGTCAGACGGGCTCCACCCCACCTCTTTGCATTGCATCTCCTCTTCACAAGGAAGTATAATTTCTACAGTTTCAGGGAGGTGTGTGTGTGTGAATGGTGGGAAGAGGGAGGTCTGTGCTCTCCCTGTCCTGCAGGGTGGTACATTTTATTCAGGCTCTGATCCTGCAAGACCTTATGATGTGTAGAACCACCAGTTTCAGGAGGAGCCATGTATTGACACATTCAGGACTGGTCTCTTAATTTCCTGTTATCAGATTGCCACTTAAAACTGAATCCTGCCAAGCCATTTTCTTTGGCACTCTCTCCCCACAGCTTGCTACATACCCTTTCTCTCCCCTTCTGTGCTCCAAATACTAGATCTGTATCTTCTCTTACATCTCACAGCAATTTTTAAAACTGCTCTGCATATGAATCAGGACCTTCTTGGGCTCCAGCAAATCACAACCTGAACACTGCATAACCCCATTTTTAATATCTACATGTTGTCCCAAGGCTTTTCCAGTCAGCTCCTCCAAGCACATCCTGAACAGCTTCCTATCTGCTCAGCCCCTCCTGCAGGGCTGGGTTCAGTACAGAAAGGAGCACCAGAGAGGTTCATAATAGAGTACCATGCCGAGCCGAGACTAAAGTCAGGCTGCTCTAAGGACCTGGTTTTTCTCAATCTTTAGAAAGCGGGTTCTCTGTCAACAGGGACCCCAAAGCATTTCACTGAAGTCTTTATCCCCAGGCTTTGACCATGCAACTTGCTCAATCCTCCAAGATGAGGACACATGCACCACAGACATCTAAAATCTATGTTCTTCCTACAAAGACCATGACAGTGAGTGCCATATACACCATGTGTTCCTTAGACTCCCATTTTATTGAGAACCTGCTCAATTCGAAGCTGAGAAGGGCCATTTACCTTGTGAAGCCAGTGTAGGTTCATTTGTTGTCCCACAGCTATGTGACATAGTGCTAGTATCTGTGAGGAAGAAACCAAGAGTCAGACATAGGCACATCACAACCGTTAAGCGTGAACAAGCAGGAACATATGACCATCCAAAAGGATAACCAAACAGGCCAGGTCTGGACTGAGGATGGTTCATCAGACATCACCTAGCTCAGCTGTACAAACAGAATCATAGAATGGTAGGAGTTTGAAGGGACCTCTGGAGATCATCAAGTCCAATCTCCCTGCCAATGCAGGAACGCGTAGGGCAGGCTACACAGGAACAGATCCAGGTGGGTCTTGAAAGTCTCCAGAGAAGGAGACTCCACAACCCTCCCTGGGCAGCCTGTTCCAGGGCTCTGTCACTCTCACAGTGAAGAAGTTTTTCCTCATGTTGAGATGGAACTTCCTGTGTTTCAGCTTGCTACCATTGCCTCTCACCCTGTCTCAGAGCACAACTGAAAAGAGACTGGTCCCTTCTACTTGACACCCACCCTTAGATCCTCTCCAAAGCCAAGGATATGAAGGGAAAGACTTTGATCTCCAAGAGACAGGGATTTGAAAGTCCGGTCCATGGGTGTACAGCTCCCAGGACTGTATGAAGCAGTGCCTACATGGGGCCAGTTACCAGCATGCTACCTGAATGGACACAACCTTGAAGGTCCCAGCATCCTGGGATAAGGGGAAACAACTTGCACTTGTGACTGGTAAATACATTGAAGTGCAAACTGGGCCATACTAAGGGGAGTCAGAGCTGTATTTCTCCTCAGGCCAACTTCACCACCAGTATCAGGGTTCCTGTCTATGCTCCTGATCATGTGAGGTCAAAGACCATATATTTTTCAATTTCCATTTATTTTAGGCAAGTTAAGTAAGAGAGAAAGGAAGAGAGAAATAATTTCTGAATAGAAAATTGCTCAAGTCATAGGTGGACTGAGAAGTTCATGCCCTTTTTAAAAAAAGCACACTAATGTCTAGGAAATGGCATTTTACTCACCAATAACACTGTAATGTATGTAAAGCCAGCAGCAGTTGTTACAAGTATTGGAATGGACCAGTCACTCCAATATCCCATTCGGTTATATAAAAACCTGAAAGATAAGTATGAAGTACAGATAAAGAGGCGATTCAACACGATAGCAACTTCACTAGGATTAGACAAAACTTGAGAAAATGGGTCTTTCCATTCCCACTGTGCAGATGAGAAATAGGCAGCAAAAAGCACAAGCAGACTCACAAACAAAAGCCAGTGTTTGTGCTTTAATCCCTCATGGGAAATTAACTCTGCAAAGATGAATTATGTCAAACACAGCAACAATGTTAAGTTGGAAAAAAAAAAAAAAAGTCATACAAGATCAGGGCTTGAGCTTTCCGAAAAATATTTCCTACAAACAAGGGAAATGTGTCCCCACGTGTGGTGTTTTTCACCTAGACAATAGATCCAATGCTTCCTCACATAGTCATAGTGATAAATACAGAGATAGTATCAAGGACAGGAGAGGAAAATTAATGTTGCTGTGCACAGCTGTGCTACATCATAGAATCACAGAATGCTTTAGGTGGGAAGAACCTTAAAGATCATCTAGTTCCAACCCCCCTGCCATGGGCAGGGGCATCTTCAGCTAAATCAGGCTGCTCAAAGACCCATTCAACCTGGCCTTGGACACTTCCAGGGATGGGGCATCCACAACTTCTCTGGGCAACCTGTGCCAGTGTCTCATCACTCTGACAGTGAATAATTTCTTCCTTATATCTAAGTATATATCCTATAAACTCAAGGTGCAAACTCTTTGTAGAAGAACAAAGTGATGGAAGAAACTGGGTCTCCTGTACCTATTGGAGATGGTGTCTCTTATTCCAATGGGCTGTAGGTTCAATCCGGCAACAGTGGACACTGTCAGTAATTTGGCTCATGACTTAGAATCATAGAATCATCAGGGTTGGAAGGGACCTTAAAGATCATCTAGTTCCAACCCCCCTGCCATGGGCAGGGACACCTCCCACTAGAGCA
>WUAM01000299.1:7821586-7860501 GCA_024336885.1 Actenoides hombroni
GTCTCTCTCCCTTATTCCCTTTCTCTTCCTCTTTGGGGAGGGAGGGGGGTTAACAGAGAGTGTCTGTTATAGATCTAGTGGGCTGTCCTGACCCTAAACCATGACAACTCTCTCCAGTAGCTCCTTGTCTCTCTTGAACTGGGGAGCCCAGAACTAGACCCAGTTCTCCAGAGGTAGCTTCCCTAGTGCAGAGTAGAGGGGGAGGAGAACCGCCCTTGACCAGCTGGCCACACTCTTCTTCATGCACACCAGACCTCAGGGATCTTCCTCTCAAGAGGCTGTAGAGATGCAGAGGAGCAGCAGGTCAAAGGGCGAATTACAGCCCACAAGGTCCTAGAGATGCAGAATACCAGCAGGTTGAGTTGATGGACAATAGGTCTATCAGCAGATGGCAAAGGGATGGTGTGACAGTTTTGGCTGCTGGGGTAGTGTGAATGCAATGGAAGGGGCTCTTGCCATTAGCATCTCCACTGCTCTCACAGATGGGGTGACCAGGACCACAGTCCAACATGGCTGGGCACCAGCTATGCTCTTATGTTCTCGGCCAAACACTGGTCATTTATTTTTATGAGGATGTGTTAGTTTTATTTTCTTAAAAAACAAAAAAATCAAATAAAGAGGAAGTCATTTCAGATGTCATCAATGTAGGAAATTTTTACATAAAATAATTCTTTGCTGGATGTTTTCTCTTTAGCATATATATGACAACAAAAATATTTTCCAGCAACTCATAATGAGGAGAATGAAAGCATTTGAGCTGCTCTGGGACAGTCATAGGGTATAGCAATGGTCAAGGACCATGCATGAGACAACAAAAAGTGGCTCCAGGATGACTCCTCACATTTGCAGAGCAGCCCAAAGAGCAACCTCTCTCCATAGACCAAGTCACCAGAGCTTCTTGACAGGTCAGGGCTGCAAAACACACACACACACACATACAAAACATTTTATAAGTTTTAAGACTTTTAAAACTCCTACTTCATGCTCACTGGGGCCTGTGCAATCTGAGGCTCAGGCTCCCTGAGATTCCAGTACACTCCAGCAAAGGCTATGCAAGCCCTGATTATGGCATCCCTGGATATTAATTATTAAGAAAAACATTTCTAAAACCCCAAAGATCTGCAAGACACCAAGAGAACAATTTGGTCTGTTTCCATCAGCATCACCATGTGACCATTAAGAATTAGAGTTTTGAAACCAGCGTGCTTGGAAACACAACTTCTCCCAAATGCTTATAGGGTGTACTTTTAACACAAGGACCCAGGAGGTCTGTCATCAAGGCCACCATGTACACCCAGATGCAATCAGAAATTCAAGTGGGAAATTGCTCCAGAAGGTGTTCATTAGAAAATAGATGGAAACAAGAAGAGTCATTACATGCCCTGCTTGCATGGAGCATCATCACGGCTTAGCATTGGTGTTCTGTGCTCTTGTGTCCCCATGGAGCCGGGCCAGATCCTGCCTCCTGCATAGATAAAAGGAGACACACGTCCTTCGTCTTCTTGCACCAAGAGGTGCTCCAAGAAAGCGACCACAGAAACCAGATAACCAGACATGAGCATGCAAGGCGGGGACAGGGTAGGATTGTTAGAAGTCTTCACCCGGCAATTGGCAATTTTTGAAAATTTGCAAAAAAAACGTGAGGATTGAGGGAAGGTGAGGGTGGGACATGGCAGGGTTGGGCTCCAGGCAGGGAGAGGAAACCATAGGGAGCATCAGTGGGACTCATGCAATGGTAGACAGTAGAGGAGAAGTGATTCATGAGCTGAAGGAGCAGAGTGTGGTGGTGGGAGAAGGTTGCTCAGAGAAGTATGAGGGCAAAGGAGAGAGAGAAAAGGAGATGACAAGAAATATCTTATGCAGTGCAAGTAATCAACTAGGCTGAACTAGCATGGGCCTTGGCTCTTCTGCCATCCCAGTGGGTGGTCCCAGCTTGAAAGAGTGGGAGCTCCTTGGTGAAAGGATTTGGCCTTCAAGAGACACCAGGGTCTCATTCAGAAATGTCTGGTTGGCTTCTGTCTGACAGCTTCCTGGTCAGATGTGCTCAGGAACAGGGGATGGGATGAGGAGGCTGTTGCTCAGTGTAATCATAACACAGGGAAGGGATTTGTCCCCCACTCAAACACTGGCACAGGTTGCTCAGACAGGTCGTGAATTCTCCATCTGTGGAGATGATGATTCAAAACCTGACTGGAGACAGCCCTGGGCAACTTGCTGTAGATCACACAGATGATCTCAGGAGGTGCCTTCCAACCTCAACAAATCTGTGACTCAGTCATTTCTCTTATAGCATTTAGCAGCCTCCTTTCCATCACCCCTGAGCAAGTCCCCACAATTTCACGTGTAGCATTTTCATGGGGTAGTTTCTCCAGCTACTCCAGACATCTGCTTCTGAATGACATGAGCTTCCCCAGAGGAGTGTCTCACCTACCATGGCCTGGAACAGGAACACGGACCCTGCTGAGGGTGTAAATGTTTGTGCTGACTTCTCCAACCTTCTCCCACTACAGCCATCCCACCTGGGACAGCTGTAGACACCACGTGCTGACAGCACCAGTGTCCCACAGAGCTGCACTCCTGGAAGGAGGCATCTCGGATACCACCAAACGTTGGTATGCTCAAGACCATACAACATTTAAGTCAAGTAGACTGCTGTGATCTCTGTCCTGTTCCCAGGGAACCCAGTGATGACATCTTAAGTGTGTGAGTGTTCCACAGAATTGGGTAGTTTAACAAGACTTCAGTCCTGAAGGAGGGATTATTGTCCTGTAACACATTTTTCTACCAGTTTGTTGAGAATGAGCAGAGGCTAAATAACCCCAGGATCATCGACAGTGAGTGTATCTGAAGCTACCAGTAATTAAAAATTAAATTATAACTGACAAGATAAGATCAGAGCTCCAATGGTTTATGATCAGCAGTGAGTTCCTCCTTAATGTCATGCAAGAGACTTTTTATTGCCTGTTCTCCTAGAAGAATATTCGAACTAAACATTCAGGTAGCTGAAAGTAGGGGAGATTTTTCCTCATCAATAGTCTAACCTCAGGAAGCCACAGTTATGTGGGTTTGTCTGCTTGGAAATGTAGCTGGTGCCTGGAGCAAGATGTGGACTTGCAGGATAACAGCCACAGCAGAAACGTGATGGAGAAGGTGTGAATCTCAACCCAAAACCTCCATAAGTGTTGTGAGAACTTAGAGGCTATCAAGGACACTATGTCCATTCAGGAGGGACTTTGCACAGCTACACCTATTTCTGGCAGTGATGTTTTTTGGTCAGGATGTGAGTGGAATAGGACAGCGGGTGAGATATTCATTACAATATACTGAGGAGTCAAAGATCCATGAAAACCACCCACTACAGTGAAAGTTTATTTCAAAGATTGTGTTTAAAAACTATCTGACCTAATCTGGCATGAATCCCACCTCACACTTTAAAAATCAAGCCAAACTGGGATCCATCTTTCTGTCCTCAGGTTGTTCATAAGATCTCAAGCTCTTGCCAAGACCTCAGTCATGGTCTACTGACCCCATCTTCCCCAGTCTGAGGATTTAGTCCCAGAACATGGGACTCAAGGAATTGGTACCCAAAGCCCACCTATATTCATAGAATCACAGAATCATAGAATAGTCCAACCCCCCTGCAGGGATCAGGGACACATTCAACTAGAGCAGGTTTCTCAGAGCCCCAGCCAACCTCACCTGGAATGTTTCCAAGGATGGGGCACCAACCACCTCTCTGGACAACCTGAATCAGGGTCTCACCACCCTCAGCATAAAACATTTCTTCCTTCTCTCCAGTCTAAATTTCCCTTTTTTAGTCTAAAACCACCACCCCTTGTCATGTCACAACAGGCCCTGCTAAAAAGTCTGTTCCCATCATTACTGTGGCCTCCTCTGGCCACAGTCCAACAGGTCCATGTCTCTGCTGTGCTGAGAACTCCAGAGCTGGACCCAGCACTGCAGGGGGGTCTCCCCAGAGCAGAGCAGAGGGGCAGAATCCCCTCCCTCAACCTGCTGCCCACACTGCTCTGGATGCAGCCCAGGATGCCACTGGCTTCTAGGCTGTGAGCACATGTTGCCAGCTCATGTCCAGCTTTTCACCCCTCAGCACCCTCAAGTCCTTCTCTGTAGGGTGCTCTCCATTCCTTCATCCCCCAGATTGGATCGATAATAGGCATTACCCTGACCCAAGTGCCAGACCATGCACTTGGCCTTGTTCAATCTCATGAGGTACACACAGGCCAACTTCAAGTTTGTCCATGTCCCTCTGGAATGGACCCTTTACTAAAGGTATGAATTGAAATAAAGAGGAGTTCTAAAACATCCTTCAAAAGAAAATATTTTTTTTAAAAAATGGCTTTATGCTAGCATTTTAAATTATCAGGAGCAATGATGATGGTTTCAGTTCTCAGAGCGTGGGTCTGAGCAAAAAGGAAAACCACACTCCTGAGAGGAGACAGCTCACGTCATTTAGTAAACACCCACCATCACACAACTTCAGCATCTAAAGCAGGTGATTTATTTAAAGGATCAACTACCCACTGCATTTTAAAATACAGTTTACATATCATCTTTGACAAGAAAATGAGGTCAAAGCAGTTTGATTACAAGAGAGCCCAAGGTACTGTCAAAATGCTTTAAGATGCTGCTGAGATAGGAAAAAGGAGAATAATTTCCAGCTATGAGGGGGAGCTGGCAACACCCCAAACTCCTCAGCACATCCCACTGGAAAGCTTGTTTTCAGCTCCTTCCAAGTTTGGAAAATTTTCCACACCCATGTCTGTTTCAGGCTTAATTTTGTCACTTATATTTTGCGGAAAGTTGCCACCAGATTGCTCAGCCGCTACCAAAAGCGGCCAACCATAGAAACAAACAAACAGCAACCAAGAAAGTGTTCTATCTACATGATTTCAGCATCATCTTTACCCACCCCAAGCTCCATTACAGCCACACAATGGAAATGTGAGGACACATTACATCTATCAGTGAAGACAGGCAAACAGCTCTCCTTCAGTCTCACTTCCCTCCTCACCTTCCCTTTACTGTCTATCTGAAGGACCTAAATGCATCCAATGGTGTCAACAGATCCTGAAGGCATTGGACGGCAGCCAAATTTGCTAAGGGTTTGCTCCTCCACAACAAGGAAACGCTACTCACCAGTTGATTTCATTGTAGTCATTGTGAACTTCCCACCAGAAGTAAAACCACACCAGGGTCAGGAAGAAGGATGAAGTGAGGATGAGGAACCAGAGACGTTCCCACTGTGGGTGAAAGGAGAAGTCAGCATTAATACTATCCCACCTCAGGGCCAGTTCCCCATCCTGTCCAACATCTCATCTAGAAGCTGTTGAGATGAGATAGAGTAACTAGACATTTCCAAGGGCAGATTTCAGACCTTCCTCCCTTGGGGGAGGTGGGAGATTCAACCCTGGTCCCCAGATCTGGGAAGAGGGCTTGCTTATGTAGATCCATCTTATGTAGGGTTGGGACAGCATTTCTCCAGCTTTCAGGGCATGTAGAATGCAGGAGAATTTCTGGATACAGAGATGGATTTTGTGTTTGGTTTCAGTTTTGGGTTGGGTTTCTTTGGGGTTGCGTTTCTTTGAAGCAACTGTTTAACTTTTCCATTCACATGTAGAGATACAACTTGGCATCCTGCTGTCTCCCATAGGTTCAGCCTAAATGACAAAACAGTTATTGCTTGTGTAGATGTGGTGCTGATGATGGTTTAGTGGTGGACTTGGCTGTGCTGCATTAACAATTGGATCTATGATAAATGTTTCCAACCCAAATGATTCTATGGCACAGACTATGAAGCAGGTTAGGGATGCTACTACCACACAGACATATGAACACTTACTCCCTCCCCAAGGTCACTTGGACTCTGCAGAGCCAAACCACCCATCCACAACTTTTATTACCACCACATATGCAAGTGCTTTGCAAATAATAAGGTAGGAGGAGAGATCACACCAGCACTAGAAAGGAGGAAAAGAGAAAATAAAAAAAAAGGAATGATTTGCACTGACATTCAGTTTTGATGAATGTTTCAAAAAATACTACACACATACACAAAATAAATCCCTAAAACATCTGTTCAGTGTTCTGCTCCAATAGCAAGGTTAAAATCCATGAAGAGAACAGCGTTGCAAGAAAACTGCCCTCAACCAGCACCATTTCCACATGCTCCTTGTTGGTTTTACTCTGCAGGCATTCAACAGTCCACACATGTTCCCGTTTCAAACGGCATCCAGTCTGTTCAGAACAAAACTGAAATATATCCTTTGTAGAAAATATTCAAATGAATCCTCTCTCCCCAGAATGAGCAAGAAGGGATGAAAAATGAAAAAGGGTATGAGCAACTCTGCTACTATAATTTCCTTCTAAACCCTGAGCACAACATTAATCTCTTTTGAAAATGCCCTTTTCTCTAGTGAACTGTCTCATGGCTTTTCAATTATGCAAAACAATGTAACCAATATGAACACTGTTTTGGTGATATAAGAAAAACTACTATTCTTCGCCTCCACTGTCCATCTTCTGGTCCAAAGCTATTTACTTAGCTGCGTGGTGACTGTTTTTACATCGTGCGTCACCCTGGATACCAATCTTGTGATACAGCTCTTCCTTGTATGCTCCATCTTATAAAAAGTTCCGAAAGAAAAATAAAGCAATAAAAACGGCTGGAATTATTTAAATTTGGCCGAGCCAATAATGATCTTTTCTTCTAGAAATTCCTAATTCTTGGCTGGAGTAATGGTTAAAACATTTTTTTCAACTCAGCTCCAGTTTGTTAGCCAACTACTGTCAAATCTCAGCAGCAACAGATGCCCAAGTCCCATGAGGGGCTTTGTGTTCCAGATAAATGGGGCAAAATGGACCAGAGGAGGTACGAAGGGGCTTCTGCAGTGCAACTACTGAGTATGTTCAAAACTACATGGCCAGACTGCTCTGACACGAGCTAAAAGACTATAATCCGTCATCCTTATGCACAGCTCTGCGCCTATATGCACAGATGATCTCCTGGATGGAAAATACTGGGGTTGGAATGGGAGTTTTCCCCAGAAACACCCCACTTTTGGTACTAAGGTGTCAGCCACAGCATCTACACATCAGCTCCGTAGCCAATACCAGCCTTCCGCAGTCCAAAACACAGCAGCAAGGCTGCAACATTTCTTCACCATGAACCTCCTTCACACCAGCCACCTCTGCACAGCCAAGCCAACCCTTTCCAACCACAAAGTTTCAGATTAAATCTACCCGTGGAACATCTGGATTACATAAACACCCAAACCAAAACCCACTCTCACCTTCACTCCATCCCACCAATATTCCCCAGGAGGAAGTCGTTGCTAACCGTTTCAGCAGACTATGACTATTTTCTCTTGGATGCCTTCCAGTCTGCAGATCTCCAAGATTTCAAACATAATTTTCCCTATTGTTTGCTGGGTTTTTTCCCCCATCCATTTATGTCTAACACTTCCTTGCACTTAACAGCAACACTGCTGAAACTGTACTGGTTTTGGCAAGGCAAGGGAGGTCTACAGTATCTCAAATGCTGAGGACCAACATTGCTACAAAAAAATTATAATCCTTCAGCTCTTTAAACGTCATTATGGGATAAGCTTCGACAGTATTCATGCAATGTTCCCCCCCCCCCCCCTTCATTTACACACAAGTAAGATAGCTTGCGTCAAGCTCTCCAAAAGCTATTTTTGGTCTGTCCTTGATGGTGCGTTTGCCAGATATATTTGCCTGGCTGATTTTGTGAAAACCCAGTCAAATTCTTCAAGGGTTGACATACATCAGTGAGTTCAAGAGAGTTCTATGTGGACTTTCGGAAGACCAGGGAATGTCTTCCCAGCACCACTGGGAATTATTCAGCACAAATTGAACTAGAATCTGAACCTATGTGAATTTGACCTACATTCACAATACATTGTATAGGTCCTCTACAAACTCCCTCCAACAGCCCCTCAGAGGTTTATAGGCCCTTCCTTTGCAAGCTCCCACATGCTGTAAAGTAAGATGAAACACATAACATGCAACAGCTTCCAATCTCTACTGCCAAGTATAAAGACTAAATCACGTCATCCTGATCACTCCATCACAGCCACAAGTAGGTGAAGGAAACAGTGTCACTTCACCTATAGAAGTTCAGGCAGAACCACTACAAAGTTGGAAGGCACTTGAAAAAACATCCACATTTTCAGTTCCATGAGATTTTATGGATATCGACACTGACATTTTTTGGCAGTTCTTCTAAGAAGCCTTATCTCCCCTCTTTCAGTTTCTCCCTCTTCACACCAGGATAAGATGGACATGCTCACTAGTTGCTAATTACTTGCACTAAGCTTAAACATGCTCAACTCACACAACACTCAGTAGTATCCTGCAAAGGAACCTGACCAAGCACATCTATATTAGCACCTTCATTGCTATCAGGGTGCTTTTTAGAAGTAGCTCATCTTTTTGTCCTGCCTTGTGTGCTCTGGTTCACATTGCTAACGGGCTCTGGGTGAAGCTCAACCAGAATGAGCTCCAGGAGTGAACCCAATACTCCTCAACAGGCACTTGCTCCACAGGACCTGAAGAAGGCTACTCCTAAGCAACCACACCACCACTTCCAAAATGTTTGTTTCATGGATGTCAGGATCTCAGCACCAACTATCTCCTTCCATAAACCTCTTCTCTTGGGCCAACACTACTCCATAATGCAGATCTAACTGTGGTGTCTTACAGAATGGCACAAACCAGTATTAACCTCACTATACCAACATTTTATTTCAGAGGAAAACAATAAATGAAGAGTCACATTTTTCCTCCAGCTAAGTGGCCAAACAGGACATGTGCCATGTGCTAAGCTAACCTCAAAAGATGCCAACTAGTACACGAAGTTTTTGCAGAGCATACCCACTGAGAAGGCCACAGCCTAAAGAAGGATGGAGGCAGTATCAATTAAAATAAGAAAAGTTACACCAAAGTGAGAATGTTTAAAAAGGGTCAGGCGCAAACTGTAGATTTGTCACTGCAGAAGCACTTCCGAAAGCAGAGAGATCTTAGACATACCACTGTGCTTGTGATCCCAGGTCTGTTGTGGGGCCACTTATAGCATTGAGAATGTAATTTCTTACTCCAAGAGTATTTACAGGCATAATCAGAAGAGCCTCAAAGGGAAACAAATGAAGACTGAAACATGTTACCAAGTTGCAGCTTCTCAGTGATTAATTTTTTTTTTTAATCACAAAATCCTTAAAAACAGAAAGAAAAAAAATTTCCACGTTTCACTCACAATTTCCACCACCTTTGTGTATCCCAAATCATGAAATAAATCCCTATGTCAGGTGGGAGCATAATTAACTTCAAAGAGATTCTAAAATAAAGAAATGAAAAAAAAATGAAGGAATTTACCACCAAATAAGCCAGTTTGTGATTCAACTGTGAAGTTCACTCCGGCATTTTACCTGCTCTTGTCCTGCAAGTTTTAATCTTACCTGTTTGAAACAGCCCTGAAATTAATATCACAAAGCACATAAGAGATTTTTCCAATGTGGGGATTAGTTTTGGTTAACTGAAGTCGGTGCCAGCCTCTTTTGCTGCAACTCCCCAGTGCACACAAAGGTCAGAACATTATTTACTACCTGGCACAGCTGGTACAGGAAATCAGAGAGGCACAGGAAGATTACTTTATTTCACGCAAGATCTGTAAGGAGATGATATGAAGTTCATCTACATACACACTCCTGCCTCCACCTCCTGCAAGGACTATTTCAACTTAGTCAAAGTTGCTGTATTCAAAGTGATGCATTTTCTCACCCATTCCTACATTTTAGCCAAACACACATATGCTAGAAGACATATCTTAGCGTGATACCACTTGTAAACTAAAGAAATTCTTCAACCCACAAGAGAAGAAGAGAAGGCTCCAGGGAGACCTTCCGGTGGCTTTTCAGTACTTAAAGGGGCCTGTCAGAAAGATGGGGACAGACTTTTTAGTAGGGCCTGTTGTGACAGGACAAGGGGTGGTGGTTTTAAACTGAAAAGAGAGAGATCTAGACTAGAGAGAAGGAAGAAATTTTTTACACTGAGGGTGGTGAGACCCTGGCCCAGGCTGCCCAGAGAGGTGGTTGATGCCCCATCCCTGGAAATATTCCAGGTGAGGTTGGATGGGTCTCTGAACACCTTTCAGGGCCTGGAGAACAAGTCCTACAAGGAGCAGCTGAGGGAACTGGGGCTATTTAGTCTGAAGAAAAGGAGGCTGAGGGGAGACCTTATCACTCTCTGCAATTACCTGAAAGGATGTTGTAGAAAGGTAGGAACTGGTCTCTTCTCATAAGTAATTAGTGACAGAACAAGAGGGAATGGCCTGAAGCTGCACCAGGGGAGTTTTAAACTGAACATAAGGAAATATTTTTTTTTTCACTGAAAGGGTTGTCAGGCATTAGAACATACTGCCCAGGGAGGTGATTGGCTCACCATCCCTGGATATGTTTCAAAGCCATATACATGCGGTGCTTGGGCATGTGGCTTAGTGGTAGACTTGGTAGAGTAGGGTTAATGGTGGGACTTCATGTTCTTAAAGGTCTTTTCTAACCTAGATGATTCTATGATTCTATAATTTCTCTAGTTGCAGATGTTCCTGCTCACTGCAGGGGGTTGGGCTAGATGAAATTGAAAGGTCCCTTCCAATCCAAACCATTCTATGATTCACTGAAGTTGCTGGAGTCACCCAATTGACACTCATCCCAGTATGCCGTCCTCCACCTTCAGTGTTTGCTGGAGACCTCTATCAGCTCATCCCAAGTGAGCAGCAGGACTTGCATCCTTGAGATGCACCTACATCTCCTGACCTTGGGATAAAACTGCAGGAGGCCCTCTAAAACAAATCCAGTGCCTCCAGCATCCGCTTTCATACCCAGAAGCGATATAGAGTTTCAAAATGAACTGTTAAAAGAGAAACCTGCTTTGAACAGTGAATGGGCAAAAGGAAATGCCAGTGCTGGATGGATTAGAGCTCCATTCCTACACAGATTAGCTTATAGAAAACAACAGTCAATGGGGGTAAAGTTGGGTCCCTTCCAACTTGTGCAGCCCTTGAAGCTTTCCACTGAAGGAAGTCAAATGCCACTGCTGTAATGCTGCTGTGAGCTTCCCCCACTTTATGCCAGTGTAACTGCTCATGGCAGCTCATAGATGGAAACAGTGTTTTACAGTATCCCTCTTTTGACTCGCATCCAATCATGAGGATTGCACCAATGCTCAAACCCTCTGTGGCAGTAGGTCACCACCCAAGCTCTCCCAGGGTAGCTGAAACTGTAGCAAGCAAGATTTCACCTAAAAAGCTTTAAATATAGGGGTGAGGCTGTGGTTGCTTCGAAGTGGAGATGGGCAACAAAGCAGATTTCTTTTTCTGATTAAAAGATATTTTCTTTAACAGGCTACAAGCCAGAAAACATTAACAACTTTACACTAAGCTACCACAGAGACAAGCCAGAGGAAACAACCTACTGGTTTGTGGAAGAAATTTAAGCCAGGGAAGAGCAGCAAATAGGGTACCATAATTTTCATGACACCCTATCAAAACCCTTCTCAGAGAGCATAAGGGGGCTTGAAATAAGGCAAGAATAAACCCGCATTCACCATTTAAGTTAGTCAGCCCTACAGGTGCCTTGGTCTTTGAACAACATTAATTAAACTAACAACAAAATAAATAAAAACAAACAAAACCAAAACAACAAACAAACAAAAAGACCATAAAATAAAAACAACAACAAAAAACCCCACCTATTGATTCCTTTCAGACTTAGAGCTCCATCAGCCTGGAGGGCCCCACATTGAGAAATATTTACAAAGAGAAGCCAAAAACCTTAAACCACAGACCAAGGGGAAAAATAAAAGAAAACAAAATGCCCTTCACCACAGACCACTGCATAAAGACCCAACCTTCATTTGAAGGGCAAAGACAGGGAAGATGGGAAGCATTTGCCACCAACCAGAAAGAAAGAGTGATGGCAGGAGGGCAGAAGGGCAGCAAAAAGCATCAGATGAGTCCACTGAAATAGACAGAAATCTCCAACTCCTTTCCTTGCACTCTGGCTTTGAACCAAAAACCTTTTATTGCTAGATTCATTATTTCAGAAAAGTGGATAAACTCAGTTCCCTTTCAATTCTGCATTCCTCTTGGCTGTTAATTTAAATTTCATGCTGCACCAGGAAATCACTTGTCATTAAATGTTATTGGCAGAGCAAGCTCCCTCCTCGTTTCATTGCCGCTTCAAGCAGAACAGAGGTTTATTCTGCCAAAACTGTCCAGAGATCCTCTTCCTCCTTTTAAATGCACATTTTTTTCAACCTTCCTCTTAAAATAGTCGGCTTTCCAAATCCAAAACCTGAGTGCTCTGTGGTCCTGTGTTTGGAAAAAGTCAGTGCAAACCTGAGCCATAAAAACATCTGACTCACTTCTCCACATTAACACTGAGTTATAATAAACATTGTGCAGAATAATCCAATCTAACAAGTTAGTTAAAATTATTTTTCCACTTCACCTGCTGATAGGATCTGTGTTCTGATCAGAGGTTTCTGTGATCAGAGACATTAAGACTGTTTCTAATATATATAACCAGCTACTGCAGAAACATGGAAAGAAGTCACCCCACACTACAAAAAAAATAAATAGCAACTATATTTATCTATAGTTACCCTGGAAAAGAATTATTATCTACACCTAGGTAAGGCTACAGTGGTCTCTGTGTGGAGCTAACCTCTGTTTGACTGTAAACAAATGTTTTGATTAAACGATCTAAATTTGCCCTAGAGGAAGCTGGTCCTCTTTGTTGGCTATATAAAGAGCCTCTGAAACCATCTCACTTTCAACACCTACAATTAGATAGTGTGAATACCTTCCTATCATCCAACCCATGGGTCTCTTTCCACCAACATTAATAGAAACATGTTCCACCTTCATTCCCCATGATCAGAGAGGATTTTCACAATAACTTTGGTACAAGGGGTGCTAAAGAATATCAACTTCTAGTCTGTTCCCTCCAGCATCTCTGCAAATATCACCGTTCAAGGCAGGGCAACAGTGTGCGATGTGAGATGGTAGATGTGCCCACTGGACAGCCTCTTAGCATAGCTTGCAGTCCCCAGTTAGAAAGGAAGGAGCTATTAGAGGGACAGACTGGTTTCTGGAATTGCCAGTCATCCAACATGAAGAAGGTTCTTGTTCAAGTCAAAGTGCCTCTGGGTATTCATGGCTTTCAGTCTTCATGGCTGACCCTACCCATTCTCTGTCTCCTGAACACAGTAAACCTCCTGTTCATTCATTAAAAATAATTAAATAATTAAATAGAAATCAAACTAGAGCAGGAAGAAGCATTTTGACAATGTGTTTCCCTACTTTCCCCACCCCCTCTTTTTGACAGGAAGATTCGAGTTGTGAACAACAGAAGCCTTTTACAGGAAATATAATATTTTAAAACAATTTCTTGCCGAAGGGCATCTCAGCTTGAGGCTGGAATTTCTGGTCAGAGGAAACCAGAGGGAGACTGAGCACTCCCAAAACCTGGCAGCACATCGGTCAGGGCATGCACAAGCAGATGGAGAACAAAAGCATGTGAATCTGACCACACACATGCACACACACAAAAAATATCAAACATGAGCATCTTTCTCCAGTTCCAGCCAGACAGCCATGCTTCTGGAATAATGGCAGCTGCAAACTGGGCAATAGGGAGAAGTCAAAGGGGAAAACCCAGAAGTCTGAAGGGGTGATGTGGCATGCTGAGGATAGGGGCAAGTGACAGGGACAGACCTCAGCCTCTCAAATGCCAGTCTACTATTGTAACCCTAGCTACACATCTCATTTCCATTTTATTTGCACACCACTCAATCTTGGGTCCATGCTCTGCTGGCTTCAGTCTTCTCTCCATTACAGGTCACATCCATGGTTGGAGAAAATGATCCTACATCAGTTCCGCCCTGCCGTAACTAAATTGTCTAGGCAACAGCTATTTTAGACTGCTTGGTTCATTTAACACACTCTGGTCAGATCTGCTTACAGTTCTAAGGATATAATCCAGGAGCAAACCAGGGTTACTCAATTTTGTTAGAAGTACATCAAAACCAGTAGAGCAAGTAGTAACTTTGAACAAGTTACATTAGTACCTCCATAGCTCCACACAGCTAAGATGTCCAGATGTCCACTGGCTTCCTTTGGGCTACAGTAAGGTCTCTCTCCCTGACTCCATCCTGTTCTTGACTCCATCATTAGACATGCAAACACTCCTTCTCCCACCATTCTATTTCAATTCAAGCCTTCACGCCAGGAGAAAGCACCTACCAGTTTAAATGCAGAGCTTTTAGAAGAGCTGAGCTACATTAATCAGATCAGCTGAGCAACCTGTGGATGACTTTCATCTCCTCCATTACCCCACCACAAGATATTTATCGTTTTCCCACAGGACACTAAATCTCCATACTGAAGGCATACATTCAGACAGCATTCACAGAGACATCCAGTACAACCAGGCCCTCAAACTTGCAAATGCAGCAAGACAGAAAAGGTATTTTTATCACAAATCATCTAGTCCAACCCCCTGCTAAAGCAGGGTCACCTACAACAGGTTGACCAGCATCACATTTAAGGAGGTTTTGAATCTCTCCAGAAAAAGACTCCACAGCCTCTCTGGGCAGCCTGATCCAGGGCTCTGCTGCCCTCACAGGAAAGAATTTTTCCTCTTGTTAAGATGGAATCTCCTGGGTTCCAACTTGTGCCCATTGGCCCTTGTCCTGTTATTTGGCACCACCAAAAAGAGACTGGCCTCATGCTCTTGACACTCACCCTTCAAATATTTATAAACATTGTTAAGATCTCTGCCCAGCCTTCTCTTCTCCTGCAGTGCACATCATCCTTGTGTCCCTAAATATCCACCAACACAGGCACCTGCCTTTAGCAAATCAATGGATTTTGTTGAAGGATCAAGGCCACATAGTTCTAAATAATGTCTCCACCTCAAGAGCAAATACAAGAACTCACTCAAACTGGAGCACCACCATCACTCAAGTGTGTTTTCAGGTCGTTTAAATTTATTCCCGGATACAATGAAGAGTTTACTAACAAGTCTTCACTACACTATTTTCTGACATTTTCAAGAATCAATTTCCTGCAGGCATTTATCAGTATTAGCTTAGAGCGGAAAGGAGGCAAGCTAACATTTACCCAGTGAATACAAAGTAAAAATTGACAACATGATTCTTCATTTCCGGATCACCCCATTGGACCTCATTTGAACAAACAGAAGAAAATCTTCTTCAAGCAAGTTATTAAATCATCTCTGAAGATGAAAGATGACTACACCTCCCAGCTGTGCCCATTAGAACCAGGAACTGAGGATAAACAAGAACAAATATCAGCTGGAGCATTTTGTCCATGCATACAATACTTAGTTCCTACAGCAAAGTTACAAATTTCATTAATAACTCATGGTATGTGAATTCATAGTCCTTAAAACAATTACTTCTGTACTATAAATGTGAACAGTTCACAATCCTAGTCAATTTTGAACTCATTAGCTCTAATCACAGTGTTAAAGATTAAATGTTTCTTGGGGTCTACATTTGAAGACAAAATAACAAGAGGCAGTAACCAGCCTTTGGCAGGCTCTGCTCTGAACTCCCACTCAAAGCAAGGCCAACTCAGGCCAGGTAGCTCAGGGCAATGTCCTAGCAGGGTCTGAATGTCTCCAAGGATGGAAATTCTCACCTTTCTCTGGTTCCTGCTCCAGGGTTTGATTACCCTCATGGTAAGAAACTTTTTCCTACTGTATAACCAATTTTCCCTTGATGCAGATTGTGTCCATTGCCTTTTCTCAGAAGCCATCTTCTTCTCAACAGCCACTTCTTAGATGGCTGCAGAG
Source organism: Actenoides hombroni (assembly GCA_024336885.1). Lineage (NCBI taxonomy): Eukaryota > Metazoa > Chordata > Aves > Coraciiformes > Alcedinidae > Actenoides > Actenoides hombroni. The sequence continues at coordinate 7,837,504 of WUAM01000299.1, forward strand.
AGCAGCAAGATCTACTCTTCCTTTCAGCTGCACACCCCCAGCTTTCAGCCTCTCCTCATATATACCAGGCTCCAGATTCAACCAGTTTGGTGGTCCCACTGAGCTCACTTCTGTCTGTTATGGCCTGCCTTCATTTTAGGGAGGCCCAAACTATACTCAGTGCTCAGATGTGGTCTCAGATATCAGTAGGGAGAAAAAAAATCTCACATCCCTCAAGCTTCTGGCTGCACTGTCACTATTACAGCCCAAGATACAATCAGCCTCCACTTCCAAGAGTACATCCAATAGCTGAATCTCATATTGCAGAGGGATATAACGAGGGGAAAGTACCTTGTGCTCCAAGGATTTGAAGCATTTCAGTGAGCAAATCAATATACTTGACTAAAAGATGTTGACCTACCAGACTATGTATATCAGGAACAGAATCAAGGTGCCTGAGCTTCAATTCTCGCACCTTAACAAGGCTACAGAGGGATCAGGCTTTAATGTCTCTGTTGGATTTAAGACTCGTGAACCCAAGAGCAGACTGCAGGCAGCAGTCTGGAGGACACCACAGCGCATCAGTCAGCTCTCATAGTACTTTGTACCCTGTCCAAAGGCTTCATTCTCTTCATTCTCTCTCCATCTAACAACCAAGATTATGAACATCTGGTGCAAAACTCCACTTGAACACATTCTCCAGTTCTTGCTTTTTACTCTTCATCCTCAGCTTTCTCTCTTCTCCCTATTTCCTTAGAACTTCAAATCTCATAGGGTATGGGACCTTCACCATTTGTAACCGTCTCTAGGCAGGAGATGGTCTGATTGGAAGGATATATAGAATCACAGAATTGTTTTGGTTGGGAGAGACCTTGAAAATCATCAAGTTCAACTGTTAACCCAGCATTGCCAGGTCACCACTAAACCACATCCCTCAGCACCACATCTCCACAGCTTTGAAACCCCTCCAGGGATGGGGACTCCACTGCCCTGGGCAGCCTGGAACAGGCCTTGACAATCCTTGAGGGGAAGAAATTGTTTCTCATGTCCAACCTCAGCCTTCCCTGGAGCAACTTGAGGGCATTTTGTCTTGCCCTATTGCTTGTTCCTTTGAAGAACAGACAGACCCCCACCTGGCTCCAACCTCCTTTCAGGGAGTTGTGGAGAGTGAGGTGGTCTACCTGAGCCTCCTTTTCTGCAGGCTCAACAACCTCAGGTGCCTCAGCCCCTCCCCACAAGACTTGTGTTCTAGACCCTTCCCCAGTTTTGTTGCCCTTCTCTGGACATGCTCCAGCCCCTCAATGTCCTTCTTGGAGTGAGAGGCCCAAAATTGAACCCAGGATTTAAGGTGTGACCTCCCTAGTGCTGAGTACAGGGGGACAATCCCTGCCCTAGTCCTGCTGGCTACATCTGCCACCATAAACAAATTGATCCAACCTGGCTGCTTCATAAACACTGCAAAGTTTTGGGCTGATTCACTACTCCTATGTAACACGCTGTGGTCTTGCATAAGAGGAATCTGCCAATAAATAAATAAATGGAAAGAAAAAGGAAGAAATCGAGTGTAACAGACTATGGGTCTGACATAAGGAGAGAAGAATTATTCCTACCATTCTGTCTGCTGAAGCTTCGCTAGCTAACCAAATGCTTACTAAACTAAGTCATTGAACATCTCAGACATATCTTATTTGATTACTGTAAAGACTAGGCTAATAGGTCTCTGCACACCTTGTTAGAGAAGGCCATGAATGAGATTTCTGAGCTGTGACATGCTTCATTTACAATTCAATTTAGCAGGTCAAAGAAAGTGGCAGAGAACATATTATTGAAATATGTGTTCCTGCTGGGGCTGCCGTAATTGAACTGTAGATCAACAGATGCAACAAAAAGAGAGCCAAATCTCTAAAAATAATGTTATCACGCTTTGTAAAACTCCTTAGCTCCCAGCATCCAAAAACACAACCAGAAAGGGTTGTTAGGCAGGATTGCTAGTTCCCTCCAGGCTTCAGGGCTTGCAGCCTTGCAAAGCTGAGGAGCAATTGGGCACTTTTGCTTGCCCAGGTAACAAGCAAACGGATAAAGGTATCCAAACAAAAGCTTAACTCGTATCTGCCTTCCCCTCCTCTCCCCCACACTGCCATTAGAGGACCAGTTTCTCTCTAGGTGTACTTCACTGAACAGAGGCAACATTTAACTGTATCCCGGCAGCTGTATTCATAACAAAAATGCCAGCAGCTCTCAATGGTGCTGTGATGGGAATTCCTGAGTCATTCCAGAGATGGTGCACAGCTGGAGCCAGGGCTGTTTCTGGCTATTAGTGTCCCCAGGGGTCTTTGTGGCAATAATAATGTCTTGAACCAGCTCTGCCTCCTGCAATTACATCCTCCCTCTTTCATTCAGTGCAGAGGTAAACAAAAATCCCTTAAGGAGCCTCTGATTTATGAGAGAACAGGACAGAGCAATAGAGGTTCCCCAATCTACCCCCCACAGCATAACTTACTCTAGACTCACAGCTCCTGACAATGTGGTTTTAATCTACTGGATCTTTCCTAAACAACATAACCAGCAATACTGCGTGCTTCTGGACATAATAATGGAAGGATTCAAGTATTACAAACCTATTACTGATGCTAGTGATGCACTATTCCCTTACTCTTTACTAAATCCTTTATCCTGGAGAAAAGGAGGCTCAGGGGAGACCTTCTCACCCTCAACTCCCTGAAAGGAGGTTGGAGCCAGGTGGGGGTTGGTCTCTTCTCCCAAGGAACAAGTGATAAGACAGGAAAAGGAAACAGCCTCAAGTTGCACCAGCGGAGGTTTACGTTGGATATTAGGAAATACCTGGATGTATTTAAAAGACATGCAGATGAGGTGCTTAGGGACATGTTTTAGTGGTGGGATTGGCAGTGTTACATTTATGGCTGGACTCCTTTTCCAACTGAATGAATTCAGTCTTTTCCAACTGAATGAATTCTATGATTCGACATTTGGAGGCCAAGGGGAGGCAGCTATCTTTTCTGGTCTTACTAGGCCCAGCTCTTTCAATCTATACTGATGAGGCTCATATATAAAAATAAATAAATAAATAAAGCCTATTGCTCTTTCACAGACCAACTGGATGAGGTCCAAGCCTTGCTTAAAATGGAGCACTTTGCTGGGCACAGCATCCCTGCTGAGCTCTCATCAGCATCAAGCAGCAGGACTGCATCCTAGAGGCCTCCTAAGGATATTATTCCTGCTAACATATCCCAGTCTCATGACAGTGCTTTTCACAGGCATGTGATGATGTTGACTCACATTCAGCTTACAGTTCACTTTAATTAAACATCAGCATCCTAGGCCAATGGGCTATAAGTTTAAAAATAGAGTCAATAAAAGCAGGTTTAATATAAAAAGGGCTATGTAAATTAACTAAGAATAGAGCCAAAGGCAGCTATTAATTGTAATGGCATCAGTAGAACATCTTACTCAAGAAATCTCAGAAAAAATGATTACCAGAAGGAGGATCTTTTTACGTACATCCTAAGGGTTTTGAAAGGTCTTTCTCTAGCTCTCTGCTTCTGTCTCCAGTTGGAAATAGAATATTTGGTTAGATGGGTCCTACACCAGGCCTAGAAAACATCGTAGTTCTTAAAAACCCCAGACAGCTTCAGTAAAGCTGTGGCCCAACCACTCTGCATCTCAATAGATCACTCTCGCCAGAGGAAAAAATGCTCTGTCTTGCTGATCTTATTTCTGCCCTGCCCCCAGACTGCTTTTGCAGTTTGTCCAGCTCAGCCTAATCCCAGGCTCTGACATGCCTCCAGCTCTTTCCTCCTTGTTGTTTATGAGTATAATAAGCATGGCTTTCATTAGGAAGAATAGCAGATAGGATAAATACTGAATATTTATCCCTATTTAAAGAGAATTACTGTATTGTAGGGACTATTTACAGGAATTCTGTTGTAAAATGCTCAGAGCAAATACTCCTATCCCAAATAGTCTGATACAGATGTCAGACAGATTCAAGTGCAAAGGACTTGACCGGGAAAAGAAACAGCCAGTAAGTTGACTCCATGGACAGTTTCTTTCCCTTGCTGCATTTTACTCTTGGCAAAAAATGTCTGCAAACCAAATGCAAAACACTACTTAGTCATGATGCTTGGCACAAAAATAACCCCAAGAATTTCTTTGCTGGTTGAAAGGGTAAAAGCTTCACCAGCCAGCACTGAAAGACAAAACCTGTCACTAAAAGAGGCAATAGAGGCTGTTCTTTATATCAGTATGAAGTCTTTCACCTTCCCTCAAAAGCAAAGACAAACAGCCTTCAATTTGAAAAGAGGAGGATTCAAAGGAGAGATGCACAGGGAGCAGGGTGAGATGTTCACAGAATGACCAGGAAGCTCACCCGGGAAGCAGCAATCTGAAAGGACTCCTGCTGTATTACACCTCAGATTTAGGCTTCACTTGCATCTAGGAAAATACTATTTATCTCCCTTCTTCATATGAAGAACAGATACCAACCCATTGTACCTCCAAGAGCAGGTGAGAGGCTACACATGTGAAAACCGACATCTCCAAAGCCAAGCTTGTCTTGCTGTGGTCATTTTGGTCCACCTGAAAAGAGGGCCATGCCTACACCAGAAGATGCAGAAGTAGAAAGCTAAACCAGAAGCACCAATAAAAGTGGTGTCAAAAGGCAAGCCAGAACATTTACCCACATGGAAGTCCATATAAGCTCTTTCTTCCCCTTCCTTCAGGGTTACAACAGGCAACAACAGTTTAAAACTGCATTTGCAAGGGCACACTGTCCAGCTATCCTGCCTGATGGGTCAGCTGGACTCCAGCTGAGGACAGCAGCAGGGAAAGCTATAAAGCAGTAGATACTTAAATGCTTGTGTTATTCAGAAATCACTGTCTGGAAGGCACAAAAAACCAAACAACAACAACAACAAAAAAATCACAATAACAGTAAGCAAAAATTGACTACTAAAAGCTGCCACAAAGAAGCTGAAGATGTGACATACTCAAGGTCCCCTTTTCGCTCTCCAGCAGCTCTGACAAATCACACGTCACAGTTGTTGCAATTGAGCATTTTCTGTGATGTTTATAACTCTGGCATAGCAAAGTCAAATTATGCAAAAGCAACTCTGCATGCTTGCCTAGAGGGAAAACACAAGATTCCCCTGCAGTTATTTCCTTTCGGTATCCAGTACCATGACTAAAATGCAAGTAGCCAACATACAGACAAGGTAAGTAAGTCTTTTCTACTGTGTTTTAAACAGGAGCAAGAGCCTGAATGCTCTCTGCATGAATTGAAAAAGGCATTGCAACTGCTCTGTCTTCCTCCTGTTGTCTTCCAGTGGCAGACCTGTATGTGAACTGTTCAAATCCCAAAATAATGGCCCTACTCAATTAAATCTATTTTTCTTCTCTTCATTTACAGTGACCATCTGCAGCAAAAGCACAGACACGCAACAAGCAGAGGATATCACAAGCGAGGTGAGGTGTGGAGCCCCCAAGGAAAGGACATGCTCGATTCACCTTTCCAGAATCAGAGCAAACTTCACTTTTCTGCTGGGCTGCCCAGTAGGTGCCCCTGAAGGCACCAAAGCACACTGGGAGGATGCTCTTTAGAGAGAAATCTCAATTAATTTCCTTGCGATAAAATTGTTTGCAATTTCAGAAAAGGCATTTTAATCTCTCTCACGTTCTCACTCTGTAAAAACAGGAATGATTATCTCTCTCATCACAGAGTTACACATTGATTAAATCACTTCAATTCCTCCAATGGAAGGTGTTACAGAAATAGCAAGTCTGTTTCTGTACCTTGCTGTACTCAAGAGTTTTTTCAAAGCAGCACCCCAGCCAGACTGACTTTCCACTCTCCTTTAAGAAGCTAACCTGAAGATGACATTTCCTGAAAGTTCAAAACAGCTCGCACTGAGTCAAAGGTTTTTTTCTGGTTCACAGCTCATTGGTTGTACAACACACTGGGCAAAACTGCTCATATTGCAGCTCTCCTACAGGATACTGGACATTTTGCACGAGCAGCCTGCTTTCTTACAATCTCTTTGCACAACCCGACATAGGTATTTAGCAAGTTACAGATAAAGCCATTGTTCCAGCCAAGTGATGGATGGAACAGAGAGATACTATGCATGGAAAAAACAGTTCAAAGTAGTATGCAGGGAAAGAATTCCCAAAGCACCACTGTTTTGCAGCCTGGGATTTTGTAGACAGCAAACAACATGGCTTTTGGCTTCACATCCAGGATAGATGCCTATTAAAAAAAAATATTTCCAAGCACAAGAATAGATCATGACAAGCACTGCCCACAGTGTCAACAATATCATCCCAAAGAATACTCTTAATGAAGCCACAAACTCCAGCCTGCTGTGGAAGAGACCAAGGCAGTTATTTGCTTTAACCCCAAATTAGGCACAAGGTGCCTTATACAAAGGTGTAAAGCCTGCATTCAATGATCCTTCACTAGCTTTCTCATGAAGCCAAGGAATGCCTTTCCGTAACATAGGTCAAGTCACAATACACCCTCCATGATAAATAACAGCAGAGTTTGAGCTCTCCCCCACACTACAGCAGATTTAACATGTCCAGAGGACTAATATATATTAATTACTCACTTCCTCAACTGTCCCCAAGTTTAAAACAAACAAACAAAAAATTGAAATTAACTGCTCACAAAGTTGCTTTTAATAAAGTTTAAATTATGCTTTGTTATAAAAACAGGCTCCTTTACAGAGCAGACAATAATGCTGTGAGTACCAGAGCATGGCAAACAGCTCAGTAAGAACAGGACTGGTCTCTAACTGGTGTAAATTGATTTTTGCAGCTAAAGAAGGAAGGGTACAATTGCAGGGCGGACAGCTGCAGGGCTCTGCACGTATCAGCATTTTGTAGATGTGCTGTCTCCTCCCTGTACTGAGAAGGGCTGGGAAAGAAGATCAATTATTTCCATTTTATGCTTGTTTTCATCAACTAGGCACTGTGTTGCAACCCATAAAACCCACCTCTAACTCACAGATGATCCAGACAGGCAGGCAATGGCACTTCCCTAACAGTTTAGCCTCTCACTGAGGCTCAGAAATGCAGGAGAACACAACACCGGAAGGTATGCAAACAGCAGGGGGAAGAGGAGAGGAGACCACCACAGCAATATCCCATCCCTGCAGCTCAGATCCTGGTGTACCATCCTATCACCTTTTAGAAAGATGTACTAGGGAATTTATCTGATTTTATTAGTACTCTCCATGATGATTATCATAGAATCATAGAATAGTTTGGGTTGGAATGGACCTTACAAGGTCATCTAGTCCAACCCACCCTGCAGTGAGCAGGAACATCTGCAGCTAGAGCAGGTTGCCCCATCCTACCTGACATGACCTGGAATGGGGCATTGACCACCTCTGTGGATGAACTTGTGCCAGTGTCTCACCACCCTCAGTGTAAAAAATTCCTTCCTTCTCTCTAGTCTAAATCTTCCCTCTTTTATTTTAAACCCTTGCCCTTGTCCTGTCACAACAGGCCCTGCAAGTCAATCCCAATCTTTCTCAATAGGGCCCCTTGAAGAACTGAAAGGCCAGAACAAAGTCTCCCCAGAACCTTCTCTTCTCCAGGCTGAACAACCCCACCTTTCTCAGCGTGGCCTCACAGCAGAGAGCTTCCAGCCCTTCCAGCATTGCTGTGGCCTCCTCTGGCCCCACTCCAACAGGTCCCTGTCTCTCCTGTGCTGAGGACTCCAGAGCTGGACCCAGCACTGCAGGGGGATCTCACCAGCATCCTCAAGTCTTTCTCTTCAGGGCTACTCTCCAACTCTTCATCCTCCAGCCTCAACTGATACTGAAAATTACCCCATTTAATGGAAATAAAGTTTTTTCTCCATGGGCTGTTTCTCATATGGCATTAAGTCATCCTCATAGCTTCATGGATATCACGAGAGACAGGGCCATGATGTGAGCAGTGGGACTATCAGCCCAGCTGTCCCAGCACAGCCTCATATAATGGCCATAGGCTCCTACATCCATTGAAGGGTAGTGTTCCCTTTCCATTCCAATTAATCCTCAGTAAATCAGGGTCTGTATGAAGCTCCCTAAAGTACATGGTAACCTGGCAGACAAGCCAATAATATCCTCAATGTAGAATCTGGAATACCAGGGTAAGGTCTAGTAGGACTCAGTATCATGAGTTTCTGGAGATTACCTTAAGTCTCTGCATCCAGAAAACCTTCCAAGGTAGGTATTAAAGCAGTCAGAAGCAGCCCTCACTGGGTAGCTTGTATTTAATAAGAACTTCAGTGGAAATGGGAGTAGAGAATCAGAGAGGTGAAACCCATCCAGGCATTAACAGCTCAGTACATGGACATGCTTCAAGGTACTTTCCTCGAGTGAAAGAGCCCTGCAGAGAGGCCAAGCAGTCAGCCTAAGCACACAGGTTGCCACAGGCATTTTTCACTTCAGAAGTTTAAAAGCAGCTCTTCAATCTATTTCTTGTTACACGATAGAAGGGAACCTTGGCAGACAGTCAAGCTGCTCTAAGGTCTGATGACCACATTGGTATCAGAAGCAATTGTTTTTCCTCCTCTGACAAACATCTTGGACTTGAAGGAATAACAAGGGGAGATAAATGCATGGTAAAGAGAAAAAAAAAAATCTGGATTTTACAGTAATTTAATTTTGCCTCCCCCAAAAAAGGCTTTCCAAGCCATTCCTCTCCCTGCTAGAGTATAATTGCTTGTGCAACAAAACCCACAGCAGGAAAGTTATATGCACAATCACTAAAAAAGCATCTGTAATCTCTGTGGGCTTTGACATCAAAAACCCCAAGTAGAAGATTGCATTGTTGGGGTGGATGTTTTGAGGGATGCACAGTCTACAACAGGCCATAGTTATGGCTTCACTTGTTAACTGGGTTTTTTTTTTGGGCCCTGAGCTCTTCAGTGCATCTCAGAGTATCCAAGTTTTTCCAGCGAGAAACAGCTGGTGAGGAAAGGATGTCTAATATTTCAATTAATAGCTACAGCAGTCATGGTTCATAATTACAACTAATTATATCAAGGCATGTTAGGCATAGGACACCTGCTTATGGCCTGCTTGTTGTTCATACTGACAGCACAGTTAACATTCCCTACTCAAAACACAAGGCAATGGAAAGGCCTGATTTACAAACCCACATCAAAAGGCAAGGCTGACAACTGTCTGCCTGCAGGATGCCCATCCAAACAATCCAGGTTTCTTTGTCATGGGAGATATCCTAATTATCAGCAGCACCTCAGCTCCCATTTCAAGTCAGACTGATGGAACTTCTAAATATAGCATGTGCAAAATCATATTTCCTTTTCTTTTTTCACAGATGTGGTAAGTCAGCCTTCAGCAGTCAGGTTAATGCTTCAAATCCACTATGAGACTATCACAGGCATTTTGCAGAGCTACATAAAGACTCTTTGTTCTTTCCTACCCAAAAACAGGGGAGGAAGCGCAGACATAAGAGATGCATCTTCTATTTAAGTTTACAAGCTCAAGAGGAGACTCACTTTGGACTTACTCCAGTACCAAACATGCTGCAGCTATTAGAAGAGGCAAATAAAAAGGAAAAGCAATCGTTCTAAAGCTAAGTACAACCAGTAGCTCCCAGCTCCCTAAGGGATGCAATCTTTCAATTTTTTTTTTGTTGCATTTAACACAAAACTGATTATGTCTTATTAGAAAACTCATGGCAAGAAAAAGACAAAGATAGACTGAAGTATGAGATTTGGTTACTGAAGCAAGGTGGCCTCAAGCCCCATATCCTTGATAGGCATGGCTGTCCAGCAATTTCCTGCTTACTGCAGGGGGGTTGGACTAGATGACTTTTAAAGGTCCCTTTCAACCCGAACCATTCTGTGACTCAATGAATCACATACATGTGGACTGTGACTTCCAGGAACACAGTAGTATTCCCCCCTGGTCTTCATTCAGACTCTGCCTGAATTATTCAAGCAAAGGCTCTTCCATCATCTCCCTTGACATTCTAGCTCCAAATGATCTCCATTAGATGCTGAAAGTTTAACAGCTGCTAGCACCATCAAACCACACCTGAAAGACAGCTGAATTTTCAATTACCTGTGTCATATCACAAGGGGTATTTCCCAAAGCATTTGCTGCCCAGTAGCCCTGGGAGTAACACAAAGGATTGAGAGGATAAAAAGATGGAGCCAGTTTCTGCCTGGCATTAGAAACATCTTTTCCACCAGCAAAAGGGCATGAATCTTTGATGAGCAAAGCTTTTCTGACAATTATTAGACCATTATGGAAACAATGTCAGAATTGATTTCTCCAGCCCAGGACCCCCACAAAAGTCCTGCCTAATACAACAACTGCACTATGTCAGACACACACCGAAAAAAAAATAAAATAAAAAAAATAGTGTTAATAAATCACATGGCAGCAGCCTGGAAGCAGGCTATGACCACAGCCCAACCTAATTTACTGTTGAGCTTGCATGAGGCGAGACACAGGAAAAAGGTGGAATGTGACCCTCCTCTCCCCGCCCACCCCCAACCTCAAATTAGGAGGCCAAAGGGGGAACTGCATACGGATGTTGGTATTTCCAGCAAGCGAATTGTTGCCAGAGACGGGTGCTAAGACATTCAGTTTAGCCAAGTCTCCAATAAAACAGACATTGAATCATTTAAATGACTACATTAAGCTTGCTGATCCCTTACATGATTCATACGATATTCTTGGGTACATCTTGGAGTACAATATCTCCCTTTGGCTTGATACATCCACTCTTGAAAAATGTACCAAGGGAAAGGTCTTTTTCTACTTGGAAATACACAAAGGCATAGGTTGCTTGAATGGGAAACTATGACCCAAATTCACTCCCCTCTCAGTCAAAACCCATGGATGAATTCAGTTTTAGGACCAATTTTGCATTCAGTTCTGCTCAGTGCCAATCCACTATTGGCCCAAAGTATTTATTCAACAGTCACTGACATGGCTAAGAAGACAGTGTCGCAGTGCTTTTTCCTCACTGGTGGTGGTCCTCCAGCTCTTGTCCAGAAGTTTGGGTTGTGCTCATCAGCCAGACCGAAGCTCTCTCCTTATATATTGCTTTCATTAGGTCTCCAGCAAACAATGTGGACTTCAGAGGAACTGGTAGATTTATTCTTGTGGTCAAATCTTTTCCTCCTTGATATACTTAATGTTTTCTGCAAAACTGAGTTATTAGCACACAGCATTCCCCAGTGAGAGACATTTAACACAGCAGATGTGCACGTAGGAAATCACAGGACAGTTGCAGTAGCTGCCTGGGGTCATGCAAGAAAGTATAAAATGAAGTGTCAGAATTACACAATAGCTTGGAGAAGGCTGAACTCCAAGTTTTCTGCTGGCAGGTATTTAAAAAACCCTCCACCTTATCAAAACTAAGTTCTGTGGTGCACAAAAAGTGCTTTACACATATGCTTGGGTACTAAATGGAGCACACAAGTCAGCACTGAATGAAATCACATCTCATCCACTTTTTCACAGGGCTTGATATAGCAAAAAAACAAGGAGATTCTTTCTTTCACCTGTTGCTTGCACTGGTGGAATTACAAGATGAGCATCCCACTACTCCACCATGGTATGCAGGGAGGTCAAGGCACACCGTTAAATGTGAAGTCTTCCAACCGAGATGAAGCATTCCTTAGATGGGTAAGGAAAGGCCCATTTTCTTTTAAGTACTTCAGCTTCTCCCTTCCAATAGACAGTACTGTGTATATACCTCAAACACCCATCACTTGGGAGGTTTCCTAGGTTGGAGTTACTAAACACTTGCTAAAGGAAGGCGAGATGTTCCATTTGGTGCAAAGTAACCTCTGAAAAACAACCACCTTGTCTACAACAGCTATGAACTTGGGATCTGTGGGACTCACTCAGACACTCTGCACAAAACTTAAGTTGCTTTGAAAGCAACAGAACATGACTTTAGAGCAAGGTTCATGCCTTTGTTCATCAAGGCTTAGATAAATTAATTCCATCCTGCTCGGGATTTCAGGTCATTTAAGGGCTGTATTCCTCGAGCATAATGCAGGTGTCTCCACTGCACTGGATTGTGAATAACAAAAACAGCTTGATAATCTCCAGACTCTCAACTGATATTAGAGCTATGCAATCTGGAAGACTAAAAGCTTTGGCCATGCTCTTTATGGAGCACAAGGACTCCTGTCCTACTTATCTCTCTCACTGTAACATACAAATTCCCTGGAGTTTCTTCCACCAAGCTGCTTCCCAGAGAGCACTGAAGAGCAACAAAGGAAGTTCTGCTCTTGCAGCCAACAAACTGACAAGAGCAAAAGGATCAACACAAGCTATAAATTAAGGCAGAAACAGGCCCACTAGGAAGAGCACACAAGCAACCCTTTCATCACTGTCATCTCACACCTATTCCTAAGAGTCTCCTCAGAGTCACCTCTCTCCAGCACGGAGATTGGAAAGCAAGTCATATCGCCACGTGGACAGGCTCATTTCCCCCCATCAAGAGAAATTAGACGAGCTATTCTTGGGTTGCAGCAATAAATCCAGAATGCAGCAGCACACTAGAAACAAAACAAGGTAGTGCCAAATGGGACAAGCCAGCTCATAAAAGCAATTGCACTGCAGATGCTATTGAGCTTACTAAACTGCTTCTAAATTATTAGGTCTGGCCTGATAGAACATGCCTGCCTGCCTTGAGCAACAATTTATAGGTTTATTGGATTATAAATTAAAGTCAACAACTCTAGCAGGGTACAAATTAAAAATCTGCTTTGGAAACATAATTATCATAATGTCATAAATAGTGATACATGGTACCTCCCTTCTTTTATTCTTTATTACATTTAGGATTTGCTTTAATTACACAATAAAAATTCTGTAGCATGAGCACCTCTCTCCAACAGCATCCTTTTAACCAAATAATCTTCCTGTACTGGCTAAAAAAATACTCCACAAACCAGAACATTTGCTCATCTATGCAGGGGGATATATATAGAAGGAGGAAGCAAAAGATCCATTCTGCATGATGATAGATAAGGAAGAAATGGACAGCTCAGATTGAGATTCAAGGGTTATCTCTCCACCAATCCATTTGGCTGGTTGACGGAGACAGTACAGAAAGCTGTCAAACTTCTTCAAAGAAATTCAGGAGCATGGCCAAATTTCACTGAAACACACCAACCTTCCTTACTACAACATAGCCCAAGCTGATCGGGGGTGGGGGAAGCAGGGTGGGGTTTACCCTAGAAAATTCTGCTTTATGGGGCTCTTTGAAGGAACAAACCTGTCTCAAAGGGCTAGCCCAGTAAGAATAGGTGCTGAACACTGCGCAGATGTTTTCTTTTATTAGAGTGAGTACCTCAGAGATGCCCAAGGACTCTGTAAAGTTATCTGGAAGGGAAAGGCAAGCAAGGAGAGGCAAACCCACTCTTCTTCTCCAGGGTTAGACCAGCATCTGCCAAGACTCAGGTGTTCATGCAGGATGAAGAATTGCCTTTTCCTCCTCCACATCCCTTGTGAACCCAGTGTAGTGCCTGCAGCTTCCTACCATCCTGGCTGTGGTTCACACTACCCAAACACTGGAACTATTTGAGAAGCCAGAGCACATTGCAAGCCTTTGCATCTTACAAATTTTGGGAAGTTGCACCAGTCTTGCTCCTCAGCTGAGGTCTGTCCAGCCACTGCTGCCAGGGACACACAGATGTGAAAAACACAGACCTAAAGATAGGTGTTTGGAGGCTTTCATTATGGTCCTAGTTTGCTGACCAGAACATTAAAAATGGACAAGCAAAGCTGCTTTGTTGCCTTGAAAGTACCCATGGTAGAAAATGAAAAAATAAATAATAATAAAAAGGAACCGTAACATCTAGAGAGAATCCCCTCAATCTAGAAATTCCACCAAAAGCTGTCCTTTGGGGCAAAGACAGCTTTGTCTTCCGAGGACACACAGCAGCATGTAAACACATGACAGACACTGAAAGGAGATTTAGTGCTTGCTTAGTCCATAACCCAGCCAGCTCTCCACCCTTTACAAGCCCTCCCCAAGAATTCAGTTAATCTAATCTCCCACCACCCTGGGTACCAGCTCTAGCCCAGTTTCGTACTCTTCAAGCACTGGGGTTTTTTTAGTGTCACATATTCAAAGACAACAACACAACCTTTTCTAAGAATGAACTGTCATCAGATGCTCCAGAGGGAAAGTCACAGAAAGGCCAAAGGAATCGATAGATCTGTATCAAGGTCCAAATCGCAGCCAACAAGTAATAAAAGCATCTTGAAAATAACTGTATTGAACATCCCTGTGTATTGAGTGACGCAAGAGAAAACCAGCATGCCAGTAAAACACTGAACTGTGATCTCTTCCAGCAGGACTGACTGGCCTGCAGCAATACCTTGATGATGTTTTGCTTGGACCATGTGCAAGTCCCAGATGTGTGAACTCTCTCCGCTCTCTGCAGAAGATCTTATCCTTTCTTTTCCTCTTTCATGAGTATGTTGAAGGAGATCACACCTGCCTTCAACCACAAAGAAGAAATTCTGCTCAACAGCCAAGAAAAAGGTGGTGCCTACAGTAAAAAAAAGTCCATCAAACCTCCCAAAATGCAACCTGATCCCTTTGCACTTCCTTTATCCTCATCCACAAACAAGGACCATGTACTGCAGGATTCATTCCCGGTCAGAAAAATTATTTTTTCTTTAACAAGTGCAGTAAGCAAAGAAAGCAGAGCTTTGGGAAAAAGCAAAAAGGAAGAACTGTGTGAGATGAATGAAGCAAGGACAAAATATCACAAGTGATTCATAGGAAAAAGATCCATTTTCCCTAAAAAGCAATGCCAGGAAAGCTCTTCCACAGGAATCATAACAATCAACTTCAAACAACAGCCAACCACATCTCTGCTGCATCCGTATTTTATTTTTGCCCCTACCTGTACTTCAGAAAAAGGGAAACAAGAGATTAAATCTTCAATTTTTCAGGAGTCCACAACCTTGATGCCTCTGCTTGTAAAAGGCACAATACTGTTTGTTAGCCCTGAAAATAAAAAAAAAATATTTGCTTCTCACATCCATAGGAGACCACAGAATTGACGGGAGGGCTGGAACCCCTCTGCTGTGAAGCCAGGCTGAGAGAGTTGAGGCTTTTCAGCCTGGAGAAGAGAAGGCTCCAGGGAGACCTTCTTGTGGCCTTTCAGTACTTAAAGGGTTCTATCAGAAACATGGGGACAGACTTTTTAGCACAGCCTACTGCAACAAGACAAGGGATGGCAGTTTTAAACTAAAAGAGGGAGATTCAGACTAGAGAGAAGGAAGAAATGTTTGATGCTGAGGGTGGTGAGACCCTGGCCCAGGTTGCCCAGAGAGGTGGTCAATGCCCCATCCCTGGAAACATTCCAGGTGAGGCTGGCCGGGGCTCTGAGCAACCTGCTCTAGTTGCAGATGTCCCTGCTCACTCCAGGAGGGTTGGACTAGATGGCCTTTAAAGGCCCCTTCCAACAGAAAGTACTCTGTGATTCTATAATAAAGCCCACCACAGGATGTGCGCACTTGTTTGGCTCCAAGATGACACCAGTACGTACATGTTACAGGCACAAGCAGTTGCATCAAGATAACCCAACCTATGGCATTTTCCCCCACAAAGTCTCTAGAGGAAAAGTAACATTTTCAAGATGAGACTGATCTGGATAATTTGGGTTTCAATGTTCACAAAGCCTGTGAACAGATACACAGCGGTCCTGAACTTGCTTTTCAAGCTCAGAGCCTGTGAAAGTAAATTCTCTATTCACAGACAGCAAATCAATCCTGACACCCTCTCTAGACCCTTGAGAAAATTAACATTGTTTTTAAATCCAGCAAATTTTGACATCTGGAATTTGACTGCAACAGGACCCTGAGGAGGATAAATAACTGCAATTTTGCAGACAGGAATGACAGAGCACGCAGCTATGAAGGACTCCTTCCCTACTATTTAAAATAATTAGATTCATACGTATGTTACCCTCCTCCCACCAAATTACATGCAGGCAAACCTACTGTAGAAAGCTGTAACAAATATAAAGCAGAAGCTAAACACACAAGAAGCACATAAATTATTTCACAAGCTTTCATCATCAGTGTTAGTGTCCTTACACAGTAAATATGGCTTAATAAGAGCTAAAGTCCTCCTTAAGCAATATTTCGGGAAGCCAAGAAAAACAAACCATAATCCTATTTCAAGCCAGCGCTATGATCATAGACAAAAGTGTTTAAACAAATCTCAAGATGTTGATACATGAATCACTAAGCTAAAAGCCTCTTTTTTCACCAATTGAGAAGACACACAAAAAGCATTTCATCACAATCCCACAAGAAAGCCAAGAGTCCTAAAATTTGCCAGCATGTTTGTTCAATGATCTTTTCCCCAAACCATGTCCACATATTTATTTTTTCCTCCCCTTACTAATTCGTTCCTGGTCATTTTTTGTCTCCGACCACCCAGGTAAGAAAGTATAGGATCTTAATTTTGGGATGGGTTGACCTCTCCTCCAGGTTGATCCTCTCTCCAGGAGGGTGAGCTCATCTTCTTAACACTATGCAAAGCCATCCACAACAGCAAGTTCTGTTTCTAGCATTAATAATTCTTAAAAAGAAGAAAAAAAGAAAAAAGAAAAAAAAAGCAAACTCAGAGGTAGGGTTGGAAAACAACACTCCAAATTCCCAAGCCCCTTTTATCAAAGGAGATATTTTACGGTGGGGCTCCAGGAAGTATCTTTTGTACTTTGTTTTCTTTTCTCTGAACTCAAAATGTGCTTATTTTACTTTTCCATAGCTGAGAGTATGACCACTGTTGCACAAAATATTCAAGGGGCAAGAAGAATAGTTACTCATGATGAATTCTTGTCTAAACATCCACTGTTTCTTTCCACCAACTCTGAAAATCATAGTATTTTTTTATATTTATCTATATTTTTCAACTTTAACCAAGACTTTATGGGAAGGTGGATGCAATGCAGGATGCTACAGAAGAATTCATTTCCAATTAGAAGATTCAGTGCTTTACATTTTGAACAGCTACATCCAAAGTTAACAGACATGCAAGTCATTTCTGGGCTTTACTTAATGTACTCAGTGTTGATCCAACATAGTATAAAGCAGCACTATTTGAGACTAAAATGCAGAACAGTGATTTGCAGTTACAGGTACTTTCACCACAACTGCCTTCATGCATTTGTTAAAATACCATGAGCCCTACTTCCAAACAGTAAGGATTTTGGTCTTCATCAGATGGAAAACGATTAAATTATTCTTTGCAACTATTTACTACCCTGATTCAGAAGGCTGCCTGATTATTTTAAGTGCACTTTAATCCAGGTGCTCCATGAGCTGCACCCAGCTGGTCTCATGACTATCCATCCACCATCATCACACACATCCCTTGAGTGCATGATGGCAGCTCAAGGTCACTCCTTTTATTTGGGCATACCCCTCTTTTGTGGGTGCCTTTGCACATCTCTGCATATGTGGACCACCACAATTTGTCCCAGAATCCAGGTAGGCTGCACACAAGTGCTACCACTGAATACATGGCACCAACTGGAGACAGGTGCATTTGCATTTGTGTTTTTGAACACAAAAGTTGGCACACCTCTATTTCTCTTGTCTTCCAGATATCTAGTCCCAGCCTGCAACATACATCAGTAATAGTGTGGCCAGCAGAATTAGGGAAGTGATTATGCCCATGTACTCCACACTTGTGAGGCTGCATCTAGGGTTCAGTTTTGGGTCCCTCACTCGAAGGGGGACATTGAAGAGCTGGAGAATGTCCAGAGAAGGGCAATAAAACTCGGGAAGAGTCTAGAGCACAAGTCTTGTGAAGAACAGATGAGTGGCCTGGGGGTGTTCATCCTGAAGAAAAGGAGGCTCAGGGGAGACCTCACGCTCTACAACACCGTGAAAGGAGGTTGGAGCCAGGTGGGGGTCAGGCTTTTCTCCCAAGTCACAATTGATAGCGCAAGAGGAAACATCCTTAGGAACAATTTCTTCCCCACAAGGGTTGTCAAGGCCTGTCCCAGGCTGTCCAGGGCAGTGGCGGAGTCCCCATCCCTGGAGGGATTTCAAAGCCATGAAGATGTGATACTGAGGGACATAGCTGGCGGTGCTGGGTTAATGGTTGGACTCAATCTTATAGGTCTTTTGCAACCTCAATAATTCCATGATTCTATTTCATTTGCCCAGCCCAGTCTGACACATGGCTCTCCAGCTCATGACTGTAACTGGTATCCCAATAACACAAGCCATATACAACAAGCAGAAATTCTGGAACTATGACTTGCTCCATGCAGAATATAAATCCCAGTAATGTTAGGCTACTTACGTCCCAACATTTGTCCCTGATACTGAGACGAGGACTTCAGACTTGTGATTCCCCCCCCCCCCCACTTGGAACCCATTTACTTATATCTAGCCTAGAAACTGCAATAGACATTTCTTTACAAAGTTAGGCTCAAAGACTACATATTTCTCCCTAAACAGCTAGAAGAGGAAAGAAGAAAAAAAGAGTCATAAATAAGAGCTGGGATTCATCTTTAAAGCTGTATATTAATGCAGCTTTCACAGTATGTCTTCCAAGGGAAGTTTTAGTCTGTACTGCGGAACTGGGAACAGTGGGAACTGACATTTTCATATACAGAGATGAAATCATCATCCAAATCCATATAAGCAACAACCTACTTTTCAAATGCAAGCAGTCATCCTACCACCCTCCTAATATCCTCCTGAAGCCAACAGGAGATATGGGTTACCTTAAATTAGGAAGCAATTAGAGACTTTGGAGAATGTCCCCATTGTCCCTGCAGTATGATGATTTAATTTTAGCACCAATCCTTGAAAATACTGTAATCTTGTGCCATGCTACAAGATTCCCTGGTCTCCAATCTGGTATCCACAGTACATGTCATCTCTTCTCTTAAGAGGCTGTTGGCATGGCCAAACAAGCCTTCAATCAACTCAGGAGCATAACCTGACACAGTTCCTTCTGCACGTGGTACTTCTCACCAGCAAAATGATCTCCAAGTTGAACTTTGAAGTGTTGAGTTGCTCATCACTGCTCAACTCATCTGAAAAATAATTTATTAATGTCCTGTTTTGGGGAGGTTAATAGAGAAGACAGTCCATTCATAATCAAAAACTTGCCCCCATAACCTCTGAAGCATGAATTGGTAATATCCAATGAAGTACATCAAGGCAAGGTCTGTATGCAGCAACAAGCTACTTAGTACTGCTCAGCTCAGACAGCCTAGCAGTCTTAAAATGTCAGGAAAGGCAAAAGTGTCTATATATAGTGAAATGTCAAGAAATGCAAAAAAGCATGAGAATCATACAACCTCAGAATATTTTAGGTTATTAAGGACCTTTCAAGGTCATTTAGTCCAACCCCCCTGCAGGGAACAGGGACATCTGCAACTACAGCAGGTTGCTCAGAGCCCTGGCCAACCTCAACTGGAATGCTTCCAGGGATGGGGCATTGACCACCTCTCTGGGCAACCTGGGCCAGGGTCTCACCACCCTCACTGAAAAAAAATTCTTCCTTCTCTCTAGTCTACAATGGTTTAAAACCATCACCCCTTACTGTATTGCAATAGGCCCTGCTAAAAAGTCTGTCCCCATCTTTCTGATAGAACCCTTTAAGTACTGAAAGGCCACAACAAGGTCTCCCTGGAGCCTTCGAGCCTAATTCTCTCAGCCTGGCCTCATAGCAGAGGGGTTCCAGCTCTCCCAGCATTGATGTGGCCTCCTCTGGCCCTGTCCCAACAGGTCCATGTGTCTCCTGTGCTGAGGACTCCAGAGCTGGACCCAGCACTGCAGGGAGGTCTCACCAGAGCAGAGGGGCAGAATCCCCTCCCTCGACCTGCTGACCATGCTGCTCTGGATGCAGCCCAGGACCCTTTGCACCTTCTTCAGACACAACCCACAGTTCAACATTCACATTGCTAGGGCCTGTTCTTTGCTAACCCCAAACCACCCTGTTCTGTTAAACCACTGCAAAGCCAATCAACCAGGCAGAACACAAGTGCTTTTGCAGAAGGAGACACAGGAAGTACATGGGAAGAAGC
Source organism: Actenoides hombroni (assembly GCA_024336885.1). NCBI lineage: Eukaryota > Metazoa > Chordata > Aves > Coraciiformes > Alcedinidae > Actenoides > Actenoides hombroni. The sequence continues at coordinate 7,857,566 of WUAM01000299.1, forward strand.
AAATTCAGTATATTCATTTTTATATTTTTGCCTTTGCAGTTCCATTACTGTAAAAATTGTTGATTGGGAGACTTTTATCTTGAATATTTTCACTTCAAGGTTTTCTCACATGCCTGTCAGAGCAGCTCCTGTACATTCAAAGGGTGACATAGGGAAAAGCAGGAATCCTCAAAGCTGACACCAATAAAGTGTGTGAAAGATGCACTTCAAAAAGTCTTGGCCTCCAATCAGAATGCTGGGAGAAGGGATGTCCTAAAGGCTTTCCAGATCTGTATGTAATTCATGTTTCCCCCAGATCATAGAGACTACAGAAAATGAGAAGTTTAATACAGAGAGAGGAAGGAAGGAGGGAAGGAGGAAAAAAACCAACAAAACAACAGAATCTAGACCCTCCCCTTACAACAAAAATAGGGGCAGTGTGGATGTATAGATGTAAGCATTAACTGAGGCACATCACCAAGATGCTACAGAAAAAACAGCGGGTAAGTCCCCTTTGAAGACAAGAGTGGTGGCAAACCAGGAGCAAAGGAACAGATCCCACCTGCAAGCACAGTGCAGATCACAGCAGCATTTTCATGATGATCATTGGCTGTTTTCCAGAAAAATAAGAGCGTTAAGCTATCAAAACGTGTCAGTCAACACGCTACTGAGCATAAGCCTATTTGGCAGAAGACATGGGATCAACGGAACCAGGATGTAAAGAATAGCACAGAATAGAGCTTATGTGAGCCTGGGATTTTGAACCCAGCTGTCATGGGCTACGACAACACTCAATCCCTGTTCACATAAAGGATGGAAAAAAGGAAAGCTTTTACCCAGGTGTTATTGTGCACCAGCCCAGGAGATGCATTTTGCACAGCCAAGACCACATTATTCTGGTACAGAATAGGACAACACTCTCTGGTTATTGCCCATCCAGCCCCACATCTGATGTGTGAATACTGCTGCATTTGACAGGCAAATGAAGAAACTCAAATTTTCCTCTTGCACATGTGGTTGCATAGTTACCATTACAGCAAAAAGCAGCAGCTTTAGGTTAAATAAACAAACCAGTACATTTTTCAGAGCTGGATTTGCAACACCATCTGCCCCTGAGGATTGCACTCCCTGGGGCTTCACAGCTCACCAAAAAAACCCCAACCTTCTTCCGTTGTAAAGGAGATGGAGTCCCAGCTAGCTCTGAAGAGGTGGGAGGACACTGCGCAACACACCCACTTTCTCATGCGGAAACAAACCCCGTGCTCCCCATCCAGGCACATGGCCCCACCCTCCTCCCCCAGACAGGTACACACACCTCAGACACCCAACAGTTAGATAATACATTACAATTGTTCTATATACAGTCATATATACATACACACACACACAAGCACACCAACAACTACAGGTACTGCAGGCAGTCTCAGGCCAGTCATACCTCTCACAACCCTCCAAACAGCCATAGTAGCCCGTACACAAGCCTGAACAACAGGGTGCTTGTAGGAGGACATATCAGAGGCACCGGCCAAGATCAAGTCCTCCCTTACTAAGGCATCATAGTTCCCATGATTCAAAAGATACCTATTTCTCACCTAGGAAGTGACTTTTCAGAGAACCGAGTTGAATTTGTCGCATCCTGAAGGCCTCCTCCAGCTATGGGAGCTACACGATTTTTAAGACTATCACTTACAAACTTTTCTTTTTGGTTCCTTGTTTAGAGTCCTCTCCTGATCCCAAATCCCTCTTTTTTTCCAAATATTTCCTTAAATATTCTATTGTCACCACTCTATAGCCTCATCTATTCCAGCATGGAGTAAAGGTGATATTAAAAGGTCCAACTGACATTTGTAAAATTAATTAAATACCCTGCTCTGCCTGGTGGCCAGCCTCATTTTCACAAGCTTTTTTTATTCTCCATACAAGCATTTCAGCACATAGACCTTGCTCCCCCATCCCCTCTGAAACCTCCAAGGGCTCTTTTGGCAAGTGCAGCCATCCAGCCATGCCAGATCAGACCACAGATGACATGGGACATCCCATGCCCTTGACCTCTCTGCACACAGTGATAGATCAGCTCACTCCCATGAGCCTCCTGCATGGGAAGCAAGAGCACTTCTCAAATGACAGTCACACATTTAGCAGGAGGAAAGAGGGGAATTTCCCCTGTGGGTGCTGGTTTGGGGGTGGCATCACAAGGAGGGACGTGCTTATCTTTAGATATCACTGCTATAATTAAATTTGGGCACAAACAGCAGCTGCACAGACAAGCCTGGAAGCAATGGGGGTGGCAACATTCACTCTGTAATACAACAGCTGGACTCATTGCTACTCCAGTGTCATGAAACAGCCCCAATTTGGCACAGCTACCTCTGACCCTAACTCCTTGCCAAATGTACAGCTGGCCAAAGCCAGTCCCTACATTTTCTGCAACAGCACAGCCTCCACCAGGAAAAAAAAACCAAACCAAAAGCAACCTCTGTGCCCTGCAGCTTCATTTGTACAAGAGCTCAGAATGTCTAGTGTCTATAGAAGTCTAACACCACATTAATTACTTCAATTCACTTGTAGCCCTTGAGCTGTATTTGCTAAATCTTGTCTTTCCTACAGTCTTTGACACCATTTTTTGATGCTATTATCAGCGTAACCCTTCACCATAGAGAAAGAGATACATGGGGCACTGCAGCTCAGTGGAGATTGGAAACTCAGGCTGCAGTGCTCAGGTAGGTTCTAACTTGCTCCAAGGAGGACACCCACATCCACAGAAGAAACAATGACAGACAGTAATTTATTTCATTTTCATCCAAGAGTTTCCACCCAATTTTAACACCTACTGCCCAGCAGCATCTGAGCAGGTTGGTCCTGCAAAAGTTGCTCACACAGTCTTAAAAAAAAAAAACAAAACCAAGAAAAAAAAAAGGGGGGGTGGGGGGGGCAATATGAATAGCCCTGCCCAGCAG